>BSBK01000214.1:15000-582500 GCA_027943335.1 Chamaecyparis obtusa | reverse complement strand
AAAACCATAGATGGAGTTCAAAAATTAGTGATAAGATGGAAAACAAAGGAGGAATCTAAACATGTTAGGAATGCAGAATTATATGAATTTCAACATAATATAAAGATGAAGCCTAGTGAAGTTAAAGGCTCTATTGAAGCTTGTTTTGGAAAAGCATTGGAAGTAGAACTAATGGGAAAAGTTGTTCAGTTAAGTGTTGTGTTTAATATTTTGAGCAGAGGGCATCCTATGATAGACTACCCATCATTGAGTGCTTTATTACACTTTCTGAAAGTTTGTAACTATCCTAACAGTCACTGGTCAGTAAACAGTGGATGGGAATGGTCAAGTTGTCTTGCCGACATTAAAAAATAGGATCTGAAGGAAAAAATTAAAGAGTCAAATTTTATTGCATTCTCTTTAGATGAGGCTATAGCAGTAGACAATACTTCTTGGGTATGCATGCATGTTTATACTGTACAAAATTTTGTTCGCCAACCTCATCCACTAACTATTGCTAAAATGAGGGATAATGCGACAGCAGAAAATTTATTTGAACTAGTAAAGAGTTCTCTAATTGAATATGGACGTATAGATGACATGACCATTGCCAAAAAGCTAGTGTGTGTTGGAGCAGATGGAGATTCAATAATGCAAGGCCATAGGGGAAATCTTTGCACAAGGATACAATCTTCTTGTGCACCCTACGTTACTCCCATTCACTGCATGGCCCACAGAATGAATCTAGCTTTTGGAGTTGTCAGCAACCATGCTCCATTACAAAAAATTGAAGCTTTAATCAAAGAGTTCTACCAATACTTCTATCGAAGTCCGAAATGATTGAGGGAATTTCAACACTTTGTTGAAGGACTAACCGACTGGAACAAGCTTCTCAAGGATAATGATACCAGATTGATCTCTTTGGATGGACCAGCACAATGAGTTTTTTTAGAATATCAATTGTTACTTGGTCTAATGAACTCAAGTCGTGATGAAGCAGGGCAACCAAAATTTCCTACGCTACTAGCAATGTTAAGTAACGTAGAGACATTGTTAACATTAGTAGGTCTTCTTCCCATGCTTGAGGAAATGAGAAATATAATGAAAAAGGCCCAGCAAATAGCTATGTATATTGCAAAATATGTTGCGTTGTGTAAATTGACATGCTTGATGCTTGATAATCTCTATAAATTATGTTTTGATGATGTAAAATTTTCCAGCTGGCTGAAAATCACAGATTTGGACAATCCTGATAACTTTTTAAAAATTGGTTCAAAGGGGGAGTTATGTGTAGAAGTTCATGGAGTTGAGATACCAATGCACTACTTTGCCAAGATCGAGTCCCAGGAACTAGGAAAGAACCCCAGGAGGTGAGTATCAAGTATTAAAAGGGAAGATTTTACCAAGATTGTTGAGTCTGTAACAGCTTCTATGAAGCACATTGCCTTTGATCTTTCTACATAGATTAGAGAAAGATTCCCTCTATTCAAACTACTTGAATCCATGGCTATTATGTTTCCTTGATATTGGAATATGAACAGTCTGAAAGAATTTAAAACTAAGCTACTAACTCTAATAGATCATTTCTGCAAAACCAAAGAGTTAAATGGAGTAACTCTAAATGGAATTTTAGATGCAAATCCTTTGAGAGAGAAATTAGGTCATTTTTCACTGACAATGAGGGAACAATATAATATTATGTAGAACCCTCATTAAGATGGATCAGTATCAAGGCTTTGGAAAAATCTAGCTGAGAGAAAATTGTTGATTGATTCAATATCAGAATATTTCAAGCTTGTTGATTTATGTCTAACCATGATATTGGGGTCGGTGGAGGATGAGAGAGTTTTCAGTGCTTTGGGATTCCTAAAGTAAAAGCTAAGAAACAAACTAGACAAGAATCTAGAAAATTGCTTGAGGCTCTATACATCTAGGTATGAAGTCAATACTTTTCCTTATGAAAGGGCACTGAAATTATGGAGGAAGAAATGTTAGAAAAGAGGGATGGGAAACATTTCAAACCAAAGTTGGATTGGGAGTTGGAATGCCAAAGACAATGATGTCATTGAATCATGTACTGGTACTAGTACTGCTAGCGGTGAACATCAGTTAAGCGGTGCTATGCAGAGTGAAGAAAACATATTGAAGAACCAAGGAAGCTATGAAGTTGATGGTGCTGAATCTGATGATCTCAATGATGATATGATGTGGCAACTTGAAGTTGAACCATTGTAGAAGTAGCAGGTCCTAGGTATTTATTAAGCTTCTTCTTGAAGTCTACTGTCATTTTTTGTATCTCATCATCAATCATGCATAATAGCATATTCCAATGTCAAAAACATGAATGTGGTTGATAATGTCATCAAGATTCAATTCCACAATTAATAATGGTTTTCATTTGCATTATTCAGCTCATATGGTACAATTCTTGTAGATTTTTCATTATTCTTTTTGACAACATAGAAATTCATATGTTAAAATTCTTAGAGTTAGAAATATTGATTCTCATTAATTTAATTACAAATATAATACAATGCCTCAATACAACTTTGTGATTTTGTTTACAAAAGTCAATGACTCAATACCCATTGGCAATTTGGCACATTACCCAATTTCAATTTCATTACCCTAACTCTAAGCCAATGACCCTGAATTCCCTTTTATAGAAACAAGGAAGCAACAACAACTTCAGGTCGATTTTCCTAATGTGAAGTGAGAAGTCTCAAAATCTAAATTAGTAAGACAACTAAATGTCTACAACATCTCTACAACTTTAGTTGTACATTTTTGTATTTGACAGGTTGGTTTAGTAAATTAGCATTGGCAATAGCATCTGCAACTGCAAGACTGCAACATTGATCCTGTTCAAAAAACAAAGTTCAAACTTGTTACTTTAAACTCAATTCTAGACTCTAGTATTTAGGATAATATCAAAGATATATACTAAAGATATAGAGATTACTGAAACTGAAAGTACTTTCACATACTATGATTGGTGAGATCAAGATGATTCTGTCAGTTTCTTTAGTATGCTCCATTCTTCGTCGATTGGAAGGGCAAAAATTTTTATGTTATAGTAAATGACCTGCAACTTCGTCAGCCATCCATACTTGGAAGAGTGAGTTGAAAGCAATGTTCCTTCCATTACTACATTCAAAATTGTGAATGTTTTGATGCACTTTGCAATGCCTTCACGAGTTCTGTCCTGAGGAAGGTTGCCTAAATCAGATGTCATTGTGTCCTCCAAATTTTTTTGTAAGCTTCTCTTCCAATGAAATTTGTTGATGATTAATTAGGTCCAGGACTCGACAAACCAAGAGATATCAATTTGGTTGTTTTACTATTCATCTTGGCAAGCTTTGGCTTGAATAAGGAAAGAATTTCATCTTCTTTTGTTAGTTTTTTACATATTTGAAAGACAAAGGTCATCTTTATTATTGCACCAATGCGGTCCTAGATTCCCTTGCTTGCCAAATGCCTGTCACTAGTTCTGTTGATTTCTTGTATAATCTGCTTTGCAATTTTCTATCTCTAACAAAAACTTTTGTTCTTCACAATGTGCTCTTTCAACTTCCCATAAAAATCTATAACAGTTTCATTCAGTTCAAACCAATCACACAACCTATCACCAGACATCTTTATTTGCCCCCAGAAGAATTTTTTTATTTTTTTATTGTATTATTTACATTTCCATTCAAGATGTTTTCATAATTTTTAAGTGTATTCTTTGCCTTCTTTAGGTCTTCTCTCAAATCTGAGAACTGGTGTTCATCATGTTGTCTTATTTGCTCTACTTTCTCTTCCCACTATTTTGTTTTTATCCTCTCATTCTCCAATTCTTTCTTTAAGTTATTGGTTGCATGTCCCGCATTCTCCAATTTTTTGTATAAACTTAATGAAGAGGCTTTTTCATCCTCAAGTTTTTTTTCACTCTATTCCAATTTTTCCCTCAAAGTTTTTAGTTTTGCATCCATATGTTCTTGTTGTCCAATTGCTTCTTTAGAGGATGAATTTTTTATCCTTCTCTCTAACTCTTTGCACCTATTTTATGTTGCTTTCTCAGTTGCCTTTACATTTTCCAGGTCTCCTTTTAACTTATCTATTATGCCCTAAAGCTTTCCTTTCTCTCTCTCCAACTTCATCAGTGAATTGTAGACCACTTGGTTGGTCATTTTTGACACATTTATCTTGTCCACATTTTTAATTTTAGATAAATCCATTTGGAGGGTGCTAACGTGAAATTGAGATGGATCTAATTGACTCTCTGGTGGATTGTTATCTCTAGCTGGGGGCATAACAACCATGAATTCCATCATATCTTTATTTGGGTCATATGTGGGAAATAACCTATTGGATGTAGGTTCTACATCATGAGCTACAACAACTACTTCCATCTTCATTTTCTTACTATTTTCTCTATTCCTATTTTTTGATAGTTCATAGTTAGTTACAAAATCATTGTAATAAAAATTAGGGTTTTGTGACAAAACTAAACATTTGAATGGTGAAATAGTACTTGCACTAATGTACGAGCTTCCACCTATGTTTCTTGTGGTACTACTAATTCCACCATGAGGATTAGCAACACCCTGACCCATTACAAGTGGAGTTTTTGGATTGTTCTGAGGGTTTTGTCCTGAAGGTTGGGCAATTGTTGGACTCACAGTCACCATTGGCATTATTGTACTAATGCTTTTAGTTGTCATAACCTTATTCTTCTTTACCCTACCTTGATCTCTAGGAACATTTGTTTTCATGTCTATCTGTAATGTCCTTTTTGGACCATTAGTTGTAGTTGTACCCATGATATCCATAGTTGTGGGAGTGGAAATTGATTGAGATTGAATCTGAGTGCTTGCAATAGGTGGAACTATATTTGAAGGTGGAACTAATGGAATTGACTAAGTTGATGAATGTGATGATTGAACTCCAAGCCCAAGGCTTGGTTTCGCACCATGTTTTGGTGGAGCTAGTGGGCTAGGTGCAGACCAAACCCCTAATCCACTGGGACCCAGACCACTAATACCTTGGTAGCCCATTTTTTGTATAATATCTGCCCCTTTGGTATATTTATCTTTTGTGGACTTATCAAGTCCTCTACTAATTGTGGGATTCACACTGAATGTGGGATCCATAGAGTCCTGGTCATAGTCATCATCATCGATGACATTTGCTTTAGTTGGATGCTCCTTATTCCATAAGTCGTTAAACATTTTATCCTCTTCCACCTCATAAAGATCTTTAGAGGTCTTTGGCTCACCGAGATTCTTCCTCATTTCCCAAAAATCTTGAATTTTGGTTCTAGTCCAATTATCATCCATACATTCATCCATTAGGTCATTTGGAATAGATTTTGTAGATGGTTGAGCAGCTTTCTGGTAGAAATTGTATGATGTCATGGCCTTCACTTTTCCTTTTTGTTTGTGAAATGCCATAATTTGTGATGATAATTCCTGTATTGACATATTATTTTCAGCAGCATATTTCTCCATCTCTTTTTTGACCTCCTCCCAGGAATCCATGTTTTTAAAATTTTCAATCAATGGAATACTTTCATGTTGACATTTTCTTGTAGATTTCCCATTCTCTCTAAGCTTTGTTCCAATTATGTTGAGTGGATCATACTGCCAGTGACTGTCAACATCAAAGAAAAAAATTGTAAAAAAGGCTTCTACCACTTTGAATCCTCTTCTCTCAAATGTGAACCCTCCAAATGAGAAAGGCAAGGAAGGAAATATCATTTTATTTTGCTGACCATTAAAGAGTAAATCTGTGCTCTCCATCTGACGTACATATTCCAATGGAAACACCCTCTCTATGACATGTATTGGAAGTTTGTAGGGTTCTACTACTGAACCGTAAAACCTTAACATTGTGTACTCTTCCATGAAGTACCAGTTAGCTAATTGTATTTTACTTTCAAGTTGAATTAAATCTCTACAAGTAGCAGGTAATCTAGGCATTGGAGTGTCTATAATTTTATTGTACATTGGTGCCAAAAAGAAGTTTACAAAATTGTTGTAGTTCCTTCTATTATCAATCATCCTTATCTAAGGTGTCCACTCATATATTGGATTTTGACCCTAACTGCAAAGCTTGTTTGTCTGAAATATTGTATGATGCTTTTCTAAGAGAAGATAGCACAAGTAGGTTGTGAATCTAAATGTCTTTTGTGAACCTGTTTTAATCATTAGTAATTGTTCTTACATGCAACAAAAAAATTTCTTAATAAAATAATATTTTACTGGTTCTTTTTCAAAATGAATATGAAAAAGCATTTCAAGAATGTTGGCACCCACTTCTTTGTTACTATCCAATCCCAAACAAAATGCTAGCAAGGAAATACTATCCTGAACCCATGGCACAAAAATTTCATAATCATGAGGCATATGACCTGGACTCAAGCTAGAACTGTTTTCTATTCTTTTGATATAAGAATCTCTTTGTGTTGCATCTATTTTTTCATAATCCTCTACCAACTTTCTCAGGTCAATTTTCATGTTTGAGTTTTTCTATTCAAACCCTAGGTTCAATAGACTAGAAAATTCACTCTCGATTATGGACAAAATTTCCTCCTAAGTATTTTTATTCACAATTGCTTTTTTATTTTCATCATAATTTTTGGTGCAGACCATGACTATTTTTGGGCAAGGGAATACTTGAGGTAACGCCATGCTTGCCGACCCAACATTCCATGATGCAATTTTATTTGTCATTGCATTTAACTTAGGGTTAAATGAAGAAAATTTTGAACCCTTATTTGAATCATTCCACTTGTTTTCAATTGCAAATCTAATTTCTATTATTCCCTTATTTCCATGAATAACAAGATCATAAATATCATGGAATAAATCATTAAAACCTGGTGTTTTAAGCAGATTGTGGAATTCTATTATCTGACTTGTCTTTTTACTCATAGTCTTATTCTTGATATATTTTTTGCCCATCGTGGTAAGCTGGTAAGTGGTAACCTAAACCGCTATCACTATTTACTTGTAGGAAAATTCAAATATTTATACACAACTACAAGCCTACAATTTACAGGGGTGATTCAAAATTAAACCCTAAAAAGTAATAGGATAATTTTTTTTCTATAATATAAATAGTAAAGTTGTAAATCAAGAGATTTGAAAAATTTAAAATGCGGGACCTAGGTGTTCAGGATTTTATTAGTTACCCATTACCCTTAGTTTTGATTTTTGTAGACTTTGACTAGGAAGTGGGAATAGAGCTTCAGCTGAGAGACTTTGTTGCACTTTCTTTCCTCAACATAGAAATTTAGAATCTGTAAACCCTTTCTAAACCCTTTCTAAATCTGCATACTACTAGAAAGTGAAACTTAAAGCACCAAAATTGTACAATCTAGAGTCATCACCACTCATCTGACGGCTGACTCATGACCATGAGTCAGACCATCATGTCATCATCAAATGGCATTGTTGGTAGGACCATGCAAGACTTCAAGTGGAACGTGTTAAGTGTTTAGTGACACGTGTCATGATTCTAGAATGGGTTTGAAAAGATGGGGTTTCTTTTCCCTTTCATCCTAAAATACAACTTTGGTCATTGATCTACAATAATCCAATGGTCATAATGGCATTGTGTGCCTATGGTGGCCCTGAGCCCCTGTGGGTCCCATTAACTCACCTAGTCACCACTCACCTAATGGCTGACTCACCTCATGACTACGAGTTAGACGTATCACGTCATCATCAAATGACATTATTGGTAGGACCATGCAAGACTATGAGTGGAACATGTTATGTGTTTAGTGACATGTGTCATGATTCTAGAATGGGTTTGAAAAGATGGGGTTGCTTTTCCCTTTCATCTCCAAATACAACTCTGGTCATTGATCTACAATAATCCAATGATCATAATAGCGTTGTGTGTCTGTGGTGGCCCTGGGCCCCTGTGGGTCCCATTAACTCACCTAGTCACCACTCACCTGATGGCTGACTCACCTCATGACTACAAATCAAATGTGTCATGTCATCATCAAATGGCATTTTTGGTAGGACCATGCGAGACTGCAAGTGGAATGTGTTACGTGTTTAGTGAGACATGTCATGATTCCAGAATGGGTTTGAAAAGATGGGGTTGCTTTTCCATTTCATCCTGAAATACAACTTCGGTCGTTGATCTATAATAATCCAACGGTCATAATGGTGTTGTGTGCCTATGGTGGCCCCGGGCCCTTGTGGGTCCCATTAACTCACCTAGTCACCTCTCACCTGATGGTTGACTCACCTCATGACTACGAGTCAAAGGTGTCACATCATCATCAAATGGCATTATTGGTAGGACCATGCAAGACTACAAGTGGAACGTGTTATGTGTTTAGTGACATGTGTCATGATTCTAGAATGGGTTTGAAAAGATGGGGTTGCTTTTCCCTTTCATCCCGAAGTCCATCGTACATCATCGATCTGTGCTCATCCAATGGTAGTTATTTGCAATGGACATTGTTAAATGTTAGAATGTTATTTTTTCCTTTATAAATATTAATTAATAATGGATAATAAGTTAATAACATTTAAAGTTATTTAATTGAATAGTAACAATTTTAGCCAATCAAATTCAAAATGCACTATTTTTTTAATAATATTAAATTCTAATAAATTTCAGAGGCCGAAATTAACGTTAGTGTTTAGAGATAATAAGATTTCATGGTCGTTGACTCGCTAGGTCTCCCAAGCATGAGTTAAAGTAATATTTTTTATTGATTATATAGTATACTTAATGTTAAAATGATATTTTTTATTGATTATAACTTTAACATTGATAATTATAATCACATATAATTATCATACCTTATAATTAGAAAATAATAAATTCTTTCTCTAACCTTATTAATTCATTTGTCTGTCAAATTGATTATATAGTATTCTTATAGTTAAAATGATATTTTTTATTGATTATAACTTTAACGTTGATAATTATAATCATAGATTCACATATAATTCTCATACATTATAATTAGAATACCATAAATTATTTCTCTAACCTTATTAATTCATTTGTCCTTCAAAATTCTATAAATCTTTCATATTAAATGTACGAGTGTGTGAATTTTGATAGGTAACATTACCCAAACTTAATGTCAGTACTCAGTGATAACTGATAAGACATTTCTTTTATTAACTACAATTGTCTACATTGTACAACTGTGATACATCATACATGTCTAATACGTAGATAAATCATAAAGCAACTAATTAAAATATTGCAATCACAGTGATAGAGAAGTCTAAGAACCATTTTTTGTACAAATTGAAATGAGCTAAAGCTTGTGAAATTTTCATTGTTTTCTTTTCATAAAATTATAATTACATAAACATTGTTTAGCTCCACTTCCAGAACAAAGAGAAACCTACTATAAACAAAAAAAACCAAAAAATGAGGTATGTTTTTATCAAAAAAAACCACTAGTAGACTAGTAGTCCAGTGTCCACTTCCAATACAATACTACAAAAAGAAACCTACTATAAACAAAAAAAACCCATAAACGACTACGAGGTATGTTTTTATAAAAAAAAACTAGTAGTAGTCCACTAGTGATTTTGCCCTTTGGCTCCATCTAAGTAGAATTCACCAGAGAGGATTATCTATGAGAATTCATTGAGCCACCTGAATTGCCCTTCCTCAGCCTCCTCTTCGTCAAGCATAAACCACTTTTAGAGAAAATCCCTAGTAATCAGGGCCCATTTCCTATGGCGCTTATACTCCTAGCATTTAGGCCCAAAAGAAAAGGTTGCATGGCCACATTCTAGCCTGGGAGGAGAAGCTTGGGTATTTCACTTGCCCAAGGGATGCCCACCCCTATTTTTGTGAACATGACAACATTAATGTTGTCCCCCAGGTATTCTTCTTTAAAAACACTCCTCAGCAGCATTAACATGTCCACCTTCTCTCCTCCAAGGTCGAGAAGAGATGCCAAAAAATGGGACGTAATGTCCATGTTGACCCGGTGCCTATCTTCATTATTCAGAAACTCTTGGCCCAGCACCATTTTCAAGGCCTCTATAACGAAAGGCCCACCCTCCTTACAAATAGATTCTAAGGTTTCATCAAAAAAGGAACCCAAAAAGGCCTTCTGGGCCTCCTCAAATGTGCATAGAAGCCTAATTGGAGTGTCCATCTAAAACAATAAAACTTTAGAAAACTTAAAAATAAATTATTTGCAGAGTGCAAACTGCAGACCCTAAACAAACAAATTATCTAGCAAAGGCCAAAGATGAATCAATGAATAATGAAGCTAGATCATCTATAAATAGCCCTTGAATTCTTGATCATTACTTAGAAATAAATTATTCTATCTTTAATGGTATCAAATCCATTGTCCTTAACATGCCTCTAAATATTTCATGTAAATCTTTCCCCTAAATGCATGCGTGCGAGAAATTAAAAATTTGGATTTAATCTTTCATATCTGGCAGTAAATCTTTCCCACAAATGCAAAAAATGTCAGATATCAGTTATAGCGTTTGTATGAATTTGGAAGTGGTGCGTGTCTACTCTGTGTGACAAGTAAAAGAATGTCGCTTGTCATTGATAAGGCATTTATTGCTTACCAAGTTAAGAGGTTACAAGTTGCACTATAGTAATAGAACCATGAATATCAATACCAACATGTGTACAATGTACTCTACAGACAAGTAACCCTTATTTGATACGTGTCAACATTCCGGTGACTTCCTCCACAACTCTATTTCCTTCAAGAAATTGGGGCTGAAATTAAACTTCAGCCATTGATCTTGGATCATCGGACAATCTCAAATAATATATTTAACATTATAAAATAATGTATGTATGTTAGGTATGTTAGTCTAAGGTATTATAACAAAACATTTCCCATCTTGTGAAAATCACCAACAAAATATATTTTTTTGTCATAATTAACGAACGATTAGCCAATAAAATAAATAAATTTTCAAATGGTACATAAAATTTGCCAATACAAATATTTTTTTTACCCTTCAAAAGAAAATCATTCGCCTCATATATTATTATTTTTTACTTCAAAAGAAAATCATTCATCTCATATATTATAATTTTTTACTTCCAAAGAAAGTTATTTGCCAGCAAGTTATGAAATTTTCATTCGGCGGGGAAAAAATCGCCAATAAAAACTATGAAAAATCATGGATTTGAAAAAAAATTTCACCTGCATTAAAACAAATTCCCCCCTAAAATAATGTACAATTCGCTAGGATTTTACACCTTTTCCTAAAAGGGGGTTTATTAAAGTTATAACTGGCTCCCTGATCCTATCAATGTCTTGCACCTGAAGAAGTTCTATCCATGATGCCAATTTTGTCTAGGGGCATGCTTTGTACATACTTATTGATCCTGAAAAAAATTAAAAAAAAGAATGGTATATTGTCAAAAATTCTAAAAATTGGAAAATGTCCTGAAAAAATGATCATCTTAGTGAAAACCTAGCAATAGGCGCTTTGATGTATCTCAAAAAAATATATATTCCAAAAATACCAAAAAAAAATCAAAAAATTCAAAAATTCAAAAAAATAGAAAAAGTGCCTTGGTGAAAACCTGGAAACAGGCACCTTGGTAGCAAAAATACAAAAAAAAATTTATAAAAAGTCTTGAAAAAAAAAAAAAAGCAATAAAATCCAAGTGGTGAAAACCTGGAAACGGGCGCTACTTGAGGCCTTTGCACCCTTGTTTCTTAGCACGCATCCTCGACACTTAGCCTTTCTCCAGCATGCCTTGTCCTTGTTGCCTTGGTTTGAAATTGGTCTTTGTCTTTGTCTAGGGGGCATCACTGTGTTTGATTTGGTCTCTTGGATGTGTTAGTCTTTAGGACACCTCGCAAACGGTGTTTTTCAACACCACCCCAACTGTGTTTTTCAACACCTCTTGGTTTGCTCTTACCCAGTTTTGTCATGTGATCTTACCTACTTGCAAGAATTCGATCCTTATCCTCGGAACTCAGTATTAGTTAACACACTTAAATTTTTAAACACAACACTTAATGCTTGAGCTATGTCATGATCTTTTCTTTGTGTGTTGGATGTTATTAATTTTTGTTGAGTGTCCTTGTCTAATAAATCTCTCCAGGATGCATAGATAGAGGACTTGGGGCATGGGGCATGTTTTTATTTTCTTTCTGCTTGTGGGTGTGGTCTTGAACCTCTTGAGTGTCTCTTGTTGTTCCCTTGAAACACTTAGGAGATTTGAGGCATCATCCTTGACTATTTTTGCACAACCGTTCTTATGGTCATCCCGGCGTCTATGCCTTGATGCGAGCATGGTTTTGCTACATTAAATTGGGTAAGCTAACATCGAAGTCATCTTGACCTTTATGTCTTTGATGCTTATGTTATAATCTTTCCACATTCCAATCCGATATAAATCACATTCATATTTTCATAGTTGCACTTGTGACTAGTGATGATTGTTTGATTTTTTGGTGTCCGTTAATAATGGCCCAATGATGAAAATAAGTTCCTTAACATTCTATAATGAATGATGAACACAAAATCCTATGTTATAGTTGCTCTATTGCAAGTACACCTTTGCATTTTCATGTAGCTTTCATTGTTAGACTTCATGTTAATTTGTATTTTTAGGCTGCATTATGAGTTGGAGAGGGTTTTCTGTCATCTTTCTTTTGGATTTTTAATCAATTGTGATCATGTTTTGATCCTTATTTCCTTATATTCTTTCATGATCTCAATCAAAATTTCCTATCTTAAACAGTTGATTGATTTTGAGGCATCCTCTTTCTTGAGGCAAATTCTCTTTCTGCTCTCCATTTCTTTTCACCTCTTCCAAACTTCTATCTTCCATTCGCTTTCACCCCACTTCGTTTCTTCTAATTCAACCTTGGGGCATAATCTTTTTTGATGATCTAACTTGGTTCTGTGATCCTTATATCTTTCATCTTACATCAAGAACCTTATTTTTAGTTCAATTTGATCAAATTTATCAATTTACTATTTCTCCTCTATCTCATTTCGATTTCGATCATGAGGGGGCAGTACCTATCAAACTTCAATCCTTGATTCAGCTTTATCAATCCTATCAATTAAACCTTGCTTGAGACTTGACAATTACCTATTTACAAGGGTGTTGGCCTTGTCTTTTTCAATCAATTTATCTTTGTCCTAATGTGTTCCCATCTGTCGATCACATGTCTGAGTTATTTTGTGATCACAAATCAATCTCACATTTCAACTTCATTCTTTCACTAGATGTGTTCCCATGAAGATAACACATTAGTCAAAGAGGAGAAAATGTATGCACCCTAAAATGGTCACCTAGACTTTGGGCCCCCATTCATCAATTTATCAATTTCCTCAATCATTACCTTGCAACATTTTCAATTCAAATCAATTTCCCTGATCAAATCGCAATTAATTTAATTATTTTAATATTTCCTAAGGTTTGATCATTTTATCCTAAGCCTCATTTAATTAAAAGAAAATTTCCCTTTTAATTAAATAAATCATCTTATTAAAATAAAATTTCTCTTTTAATAAAATCCCCACTTAAATCTCTCTTTGTGTTGAAAAAGGAAATAAAAATGAATAAAAATCTTTTTTTCTCTCCACTTTGAATTCACATAATTTTAAGTGGTGGGCCTTTTTCATCTTTTTGTCTCTTAAAGAATCTTGAGAACATGGATCAACCAAGATTTAATCTCCACCATTGCTCATTTCTTTTTGCCTCTTAATCTTGACCGTCTGCTTTCTTTTATAAGGATCCCTCTTCTTCTCATTTAGATATAGAATATTTTTGTACTATTATGCTGCAGGTTTGGAGAGCAACTTTGGAGAAGATTCTTGAGCACTTGAGCTTGGATATTGCAACTTCTCTTTTCTTGTCTTTTTCTCTCATGCCTCCATGGAAATCCATTTAGATTAATAGTTCACTTTCATATTAGATTAGATTCATATTTCCTTTCATAGAATAATCTTGCATAAGCATTTCTTTTCATAGATTAGTTTTTTTTTATGCATTGTTATCATATAGAATAGCTTTCATTTTCATTTGCATGCATACTTGATGATCATGGAGACTAGAATTCTTTTGTTTCCTCTTTGAATCTTTCATTTTATGGTGTACTTGCATGGGCACAAACTAGGTCTAAGTCGAGGGCCTCCATTACAAACCCTTGCACTCCATGAATAGAGAGCTATGAGTCACCATTTGAGACCTCATTCTTGAGCAATCTTGGATTTAATAACTCATAGAAGTGTGACAAATTTTTAGCACACACCTGCAACACATGTACTATTATGAAAAATCATCACAAGTCTATTTGTTGCAAGGTTTAGCTCCCAGTAACGCTTGGTCGACAAATCTGCATGTTTTTCACCTGTGCATATACCTTCTCTAATCGACATTTATATGCAAAGGTGATGAAAATTCAGATTTGCCTAAGCAGTACTATGATGGACAGGTGATGAACATGAAAATTTTTGTAAGCACTACAGGGATATGACCCTGCAACACATGTACTATTGTGAAAAATCATCACAAGTCCATTTGTTACAGGGTCTAGTTCCTAGAAATGCTTGGTCAAATCTACATGTTTTTCACTTGTGAATATACCTTCTCTGATTGACTATTATATGCACATGTGAAGGCTATATATGCATAGGTTTTACCTTATTGTGTTTTACATATATAACACAATAATAATATTAGTTTGTATTTTACATGATTTCATTCCCCAAATATATTATTGGCAAAATTTTCAACATATATAAATGGAATACTTTGTGCCCGATATACTTAAATGGAATACACCAAGAAGTACCAAATGATGAATGCTCAATTGTTGTGATGAACATGTGATAAATTAGGCCTTGAATTTGAATTTTTGTTCACTGTTTTATTTCAGCTTGATATTTTAATCATTTTTTATATACATAGAAACTACACATGCTGATAAAAAGATGAGCTATTTAATTTAGGTTTAACGTTCATGATTGTAAATGGTCAATATTTATGATGGTACTCCTTGGTGTATTCCATTTAAAAATAATCATGTTTCTATGGCTATGATAAATGTCCCTCTGTGTTGAGAAAATTAGAGTTGACAAAATGGTTGATTAGCGACTGTATCTTCCATTAGAGACACTTCATATGCACAGGTGATAAACATGAATATTTGCATAAGAACTACTAGGAGCTTACCCAACAACACATGTACTATTGTGAAAATCATATCACAAGTCCATTTGTTGTTGGGTCTAGCTCCTAGTAATGCTGGGTAAAATCTGCATGTTTACTGCTAGGTCTAGCTCCCAGTAATTTTTTATCAAATCTACATGTTTTTCATCTGTTCATATACCAAATGATGAATGCTCAATTTTTGTAATGGAAAAACATCAAAACCATCCATTTCTATAGTCTTAATGATTTTTCTATAGTCGTAATGATTTTTCTTATTTCTTGTCGTTTGTCCCTTTTTTATTTCCTATGTCTGTATTTGGTGATAGGATTTTTTCACCTTCATTTGATGGTACATTTCATTCACTCTATGTGGAATACTATTTTGTGCACTATTTTATTTCAGCTTGATAGTTCATTCATTTTTCATATACACGGAGACTACATATATTGTTGATAAAAAATGAGATATTTGATTTAGGTTTACTGTTCATGATTGTAAATGGTTAATATTTCTGGTGGTACTCCTTGGTGTATTCCATTTAAAAATAATCAGGTTGCAAACAAATCATCCTTCTTCCACCAATGAGTCATTCCATTCAAGAAAGACCATGTCTGACAATATCAACCCAGAACAAAATAAGGAGACAATTGCTAGATTGTGGTCTAACTTTAAAAGAAAAGGTGATGGAAAATGTTATTGTCCCTGCACAAATTGCAAGGGCTTAAAGACTCAAAGATACCTAATCAAAATAGCCGAAAAACATTGTAGGTAGCATGGTCACATTGAAGGGGGAAACAAATTTCGTCCATTGGTATATATTTTAATAATTTATAATATAGATAAGACATGATTAGATGATGACATCATGGTCATGGTTAATTTAAGGTCATCATTTTGATAAAGGTCAACCACTATGGGTTTCATGTTATGGACCATGAAAATCCAGAGAATGTGGATTTCCAAATGAGGGAACATGGAGGTGTGAATATCGAAGTAGAAGGTAATGATCCCATGGAAGAAGATCACGATGATCACGAAGATCATGATGATTAAGATGATCACGATGATCAAGATGATGATGATGTAGATAAAATTGATGTACCTATTGATGTAGAGGCTTGAAGAACTCCACAAATTGGACAACAAGACTCTACACCTTGTAAAACAATCCCAAGGTCTCACCGTGTACCCAAGGGAATCCACTTGCTTCAAGAGGTCAAATGACTTCCAAATGACACAAGGCCAACCAAAAAACTTCCTAGGGTCCCAAAAAACCCAAAACAACTTGTCTTGATTGGTTACAAGTTCCCTTTAAGCCACTTGATCAGATATCTCAAAATGAGTTACTAACTCCAAGCAATCTTGCCTAGTAGCCCTATGTTTCCTGATTTTTGGACTTTTGGACCATACTTTACAAAACACTTGAAAATTAAATTATGGATTTAGATACCCATTTTAAAGTTACACAACACATGTTAAAATGGAGTATTACTCTTTTGGACCAACTGTGCATAAAATTGCTGACTCCAGTATTGCCACTAGGCCTAATTGGGCCACTTTACAAAGGAACTACCAAAAATACTTATCCCAAGACACTATAACTTTCATAAATCCCTATTTATACCCCAAAACAAATGATTATGGTATTGGTTTTCACCCAGCAACTTCCCATATGGTCAAACTCAAAATCCCTCACCAAATGGCTCCAAAAACTAGGGCCTTCTAGAAAATGACCCAAAACTCACTTCCAAAACCCCTCCTTTAGGATTCACCACTTATTTCACATGTAATTTTATTTTTTCAAACAAAAACATGCCCTCCTTAGGCCCGATCTCTCACTGCTACACTTATGGCATCAAATTCCATGCATTTTCATGCACCCAAACACTCCAACTTGCCCAAATGGATGATCAACTGCATTCTCTATCTTATTCCTGTATTATTATGCATAATTACATATGATACAAATCATAAATCCATCCCCAAGTCATAGTTAGAACAGAAAGGGGATGGTTACACCATTTTGAATGAGAAAAACAATGTGAAAATGGCTATCTACAACACTTATGCTATGTAACTGAAACTTCAATGAAAAAATCACTTAAGATGAATCAAAAAAACTTCAAATACATCCTTCAATACATTACAACAACTAAACAATGAAGGAAATACAATAAGATATCAAAATATGCAAAGGAAGTTATGAAATTCTAGAATTTTATTGCATTTCTGAAAAAATCTGCACATTCTCCTTCACCAATTCGTACCGTGCCTTTTCCCAATCATTCCTGGGTGTTTATAAAAAATTTTATAACTTCCAAAACCAATCCCAAGTGGTTGGAAGTGATTACAATTTCTTTAAAACTCCTAAACATATTTTCCCACCAAAACACAACTAGCCCTTAATATTCAAAATTTGAATTATTAACTTGTGTTTTTGTTATTTTAATTTCTTAATACTTATTTGATTCTACTTCTAGGGTCTATTTGAATCCCTTAGACACTTCTAAATCCTAATTAGATCCTTTGGGTACTTATTGACCCAACTTACAATATTTTTGATGTCCTAGTCCTCTACTTGGACCAATAGGACTTAAATACATTTTATTACAATTTTATTGTCAATTGCCATTATTGGCCCTAATACACCCCAATTCACATTTAGGGATGACTTTGGTCTTTTGTATTTGACTAGCTTAATGGTGGACCTAGGTGTCTTTATAGGTGCTCCTGCACCACCTATACTTGAGAAGGCATATGAGCCCCTATACGAAGGCTCCCAAACAACTCTTCTTGTCACTTTATTATTGTTGGTGAACTTGAAAGTTATGAATGGTTTATCCAACATAGAAATCACACGTATGTTAAGGTATGTCATCTTTTTTCATTTTTTTTAGTTGTAATTTCCTTATAGTTAACAAAGGGTGAATCATGTACCAATTAATATTCTTTATATTAACAAATTATATTTTTGGTCGTAGGTTGATAGGTGAGTGTTTGTTAGCACCATCAAACATTCTACCTCACTTGTACCAAGAATTATCTACCATTATGAAAGATATTGAAATGGAGTATCAAACAATACATGCATGTCTGAATGATCATAATATATATCATAAACAGCATGAATTTGCAACAGAATGCCCTTATTGTCATATTAGTAGATATCGATAAGATCAAATAACAAAAAAGGTGCCTCAGTAGGTTCTTCGGTATATTCCCATTATTCCACATCTGCAACAATTATTTAGGTGCAATAGCTTGGTACAATTTATGGATTACCATGCATGCAATAGAATTTGAGATGACATTATGTGAATGTTTGTGGATGGTTCGACATTTAAGGAAATAGAGGAAACTTGGCCACACTTTAAAGAAAAACCTCATAATCTCAAGCTTTCATTGGCAGCAGATGGTGTCAATCCGTTTGGAGAGATGAGATTTGTTTACTCAGTGTGGCCTATTTTTGTTATCAACAATAACATTCCTCCTTGGATGTCCATAAAGAGGGAGCACATAATGTTGGAAATGATTGTTCCAAGTATTTTTTCATTTAATAGTCATCTAAATTAATTTATTATAAATAATCCATCAAAATGGTCATAATAATTGTGTAATATTTTTGTTTATTCAACTAGATAAGTACCAAGTTAAAGATATGAATGTATATATTGAGTCCCTTATTGATGAGTTGATGGTGTTATGGAATGGGGTCACTATGTATGATGTAGGAGCATCTCGAGTTTTTGGCAATCCTGTGTCACCAAAAATAAGTTTTTGTTTTCCTGTGTTGCTCGGTTCCTTCTTTGACTGAGTTGGCTCATTAGTTGCTTGATTTCCTTTGTTAACCGTGTTGGTCAGTTAATTCCCTAGCGCTCAGTTATCCTTGTCTAGCACTCGGTTATCCTTGCTCACAAAGTTGTTTGTTTTAGTTTTCTATTAAGGCCGACTTGTGAAATTAATTATGGTCAAGGATTTAATGTTGGAATCTATCATTAGGAAGCATGTGGACCTAGATCTGATCATTCCTTCCATTGATGGTAGATCTAAAGGATGACTTATTCGATAGCCTCTTGTATATATTGTAATCTTTGGGTGTAGTTTAGGCAATCAATTTTAGAAGATAGAAGTTAGAAGATTGAAGCTAGTTTCAGATCCTCGCATGTTAGAGGACTTATGTACTTGAATTGTAATATCTGGCCCTAACTAGGAAGGCCTTACAGCCTAACATGTATGAATCAATTTGAAATATTCTAATAATTTAACAGGCATTGTCTCTCTCACTTGTGTGTAATTTCTTCTCTGTGTGATCTATGCAAGGTGGATTTCGTTAGGGTATGCCTTTGGCCCCTCTCTGTATCCTCCCTTACATCAATGTATGACATCTCTAGACCAATAGGACAAAGACAATTTCAATTCCATGCAATGCTTGTATGGACAATACATGATGCCCCTGGGCTAACACATTTTTGTGGTATGTTCTCTTCTTAACAACTCTTTTTTAATATTTTATAGTGCTAACACAAAATTAACATATTTAATCCAATTATACATGATCTTGTAAGTCTTCAAACAAAGGGAAAATTTGCATGTCTAGTTTGTGGTCCAAAGATGAAATCTCATCATTCAAAAAGTTTAGGAAAGTAGGTGTTCAATGAGCATAAACACTTTCTCCACAGAAATCATAAGTATAGAATTACCAAAAAATATATTTTCAATGGGAAAGAAAAGACTACATTAAAGCCATGGAGAATGACACCTCACCTATGGAAGTTGGAATAAAATAAAATAAATCGTCGAGGTAATGTCATTCCATCTAATGGTTTTTGTTTGAAATTTATATTTTGATATTGTGTTTTATTTACTGATGATGTAATTGATGCTCATGAAGGTCATCAAGGCATTAATGACCAACTTCCAAAATAAATAAAAATATATCCTACACAATTTAGTAGGTTGTTGTACTACAAGAAACTCCCAAACGTGCATTTTTTTTATGCTATGCATATTGAAAAAAATGTAATAGAGACATTATGGAAAATATTGGATGGAAGGAGTGACAAAGACAAAATTGTCAAAATTTGTAGTGACATTGAGGAATCCAACCATGCAATGAAAATTGGTATTCGATCAAATAACAATGGAGACCATATTGATATAAGTGCCCTTGGTTATTATCGGAGTAGAAGAGCAATGCTATAAAAGAAGTCATAAAAAAATATGATTTCTCACAGGATTTGTTGTGAACATAAACAATCTCATATCAAAGAAAAGTAAATTTGGGCCAAGGATGAAAACACACGATTGGCATACATTTATTAAGGTAATTCATGTTATTTTGTATTCACTATATATTTGTATACTACATGTAGTTGTCATTGTATTATTTTATAAAATATTGATAATATCATTTTACAATTATTGTAGTATGTTCTACCTCTATCTCTCCCACACCACTTTGACAACAGTGTCAAACAAGTTATATATGATCTTGGAAAATACATGAGGTGGTTGTCATCAAAAGAAATCAATAAAAAAGATATTAAATATTGGAAGAGAAAAATTCTTCATCTTATGTGTGAAATGCAAAAGTGTCTACCTTCAACTTTTTTCAATGCACAAAAACACTACCTCATACATCAAGTTGAGGAGATTGAATTGTGTGACCCTGTACAAACTAGGTCAATGTGGATGGTTGAGAGGCACTTGAAATTTTTTAAGGGATTGGCTTGATAGAGAGCACATCCTGAGGGTTCTATGGTGGAGGGATATATGGTATACCAAACCATAGTGTACATTAGTGAATATCTTCCTAAGTTTGCAGCAAAGATCCATGTAGATCGTATTTGGGATCCCAACTCTATTAAAAAATTCAAAGGGGATTACTTGATGGGGAAAGGTAGATTGAAAAAAGTGAGAGATAATTATAAGATGTTATTGTAGTTAATTATTTCTTATAAATCTTCAATATAAGTTATTTGTAATTGGTCTATTTTTTTTATACAGTTGGTCGAGAGTGGGATAAAATACATTTTTATATTGCGAACAATCTTGATTGGATGATGGTATGGATTGAACGATGTCAACAAAAGAGTTTCTCATTAACATGGGAAGGTGTTGCTTCATTGGTTAGAGAAGCTCATCGTAATAGAGATTCCAATGTTACACCAATGGTAATTGATCTAGCATATGATTTAAGAGGTAGAGAGGTACATAAAAATTTATTAATGATCATGACCCATATGTTTCATATCAACTCATGATGCAAATAATTTTCACACACTTGAAAAATTGTAGGTCAAGCACCACAAAGCTATGTACTATCATGGCCAAAAAATTTGCATAAAAAATTTAGATGACATGAAGAAAACTTGTGATTCTGGGATAATTGTAGTCTTTGAGATCGCTAATATATCATCTAGAAATGACATGCATCCTCAACAATCTCAAAATCGATACTATGGCATCTTGGATGATATACTTGAGTGCGACTTTAACTCCTTCAAATTATTTCTATTCATCTTCAAATGGTACAGGCTACAACTGAATCAAAATGATCCTGATAGAACTATTATTCAACATGATAATAGATTTATAATGATTAATATAAGGTATTTTGAGCTAGTTGGAGATGAGCCTTATGTTCTTCCTGCTAGAAAGGAGAGATAGGGTACTAAGAGGGGAGGGGTGAATCAGTTCCCTCAAAAACTTTAAGTCCCAAAACTTTATCAGCAAACAGTAGTAAACTTAACTATGTACTATATCCATTGTATGCATCATTCATTCAATTAAATTGTAAAACAAAATAGCATGGAATCAACAATAAATCAATCACATAACACAAGTATTTTGCTAATGCAGAAACCCTTGTTAGAAGGTAAAAACTACGGTGGAGATAAGACCCACAAATCTTCACTACTATAGATAATAAAGTACGTCGATTAAGGCTACAAGTTGTGATCACTTTTGGTGATCTTACCTTGTTAGGAGTAACAATTTAGATCAGCTAGGTCTACCTAGTTATAAGAATTCAACAACACTACTTGAGTGTGCACTCGGTTAAGAAATTTACATAAAGACTGTTAAGTCTACTCTGTTAAGAGATTTTACCAAACTCTGTTACAATGATTAGAAAATAGCAGGATGAATCTGTAATTGACAACTCAACCTTGTCTAATATAGGTCAATGTAGTAGAGAATAGATATCACCTTTGTATGTGTAGATCTTGTCTCTGAACTACTCGGTAGTCTTGTCTGATTCTGCTTAATCTGAATATCTTTGAATTCTTCTCTTCTCTGTCTGATAACTGATGTCTTGAAGTTTTCTTCTGCTTCAAGATCTCCTTCACTTGTTCATACCTAACTTACCGTCCTTGTCAAGCTTGTGTCAAAAATGACATGAAATACAAATATATAGCATACTACTTTTTCCACTTAACAAAATTAGGTTACAATATCTTAAGACGAACCCTAAGATCTATAGTGTACAAAATTAACCTATATCTAGCAATTACATAGAGATCATCATCATAATTAATGATTGTATCTACAATAAATGATCCTTGATCTTGGTAAAATGTTTTATGATTCTGTTGTAACCGCCTGCATAGATATATGTGCCAAAACTTATTACTATGTCATTTTCTATATTGCTCGGTAAACACTATAAATACTGGTTGATAGTTACACTGGTGCTTAGTGTCTAGTCTACTTGGTGTTTACTAACACCCAGTATCGGTGTACACTGATGCTCGGTAAAATTGCTCTAGTGCTTAATTTGAACTAATATCTTTTATTCTCGGTATTGCCTTGAGATAACTGGGTGTATAGGCTTATGTAGTTAACCAACTAGCATGAGTAGCTTAAAGTACATTCATTTACTGACTATAAAGCATAGTTAACCAACTAATTATCATTGATACTAATGACAATCTTTAATGCTCAATTAGAGATAAAATTATCCCCCTTTGGCATTAGTATCAAAACTTTGAATGTATATAGACCCGATGTCTTCAAAATTTATTCTAACTCTTCCATATATACATAGATACCATAACTTAATAAAATTTCAAAAATTTACTCCCCCTCGGTGCATGCTCTTAGTAGTGTGTAGTATACTTAGCATTTATTTACATATTTGGCATATACATTATTTTCCTCCTTTTTGGTATTAATGCCAAATACAAAAGTGTATACTTACAGCTTATAAAAAATGTACTGATGGGTTTTATTCAATGAATCCAAGAGGTTTTCCCATTCCTCTTTCAAGTTGGTGAGAGAAATGTGCTCAAGACCAACTTTTGCATGCATGTCAAAGATGTTTTCCAACACAGAGATTTTTGGTGTTGCAACAAGTGTTTGCTCTTTAACAATGTGCTTCATAAAAACAATTTCAGGTAAGGAAGTAACTCGATTTGTAGCTTGATGACCTGGTCACTTATTCTTTCTTCCGATTTCCTGAGATCTGCTCTTAACCGCCTGAGGTCCTAAACTCTTAAGATATGCTTTGCAAAAGCTTATGGCTCGGTTAAAGCTGCTTGTGCACTAACTTGGATTTTAGTATCAAGTTGTTTAATCTTTTCACTGATCTCAGCAGTGAAGGTTTCCACAGTGCATAGCTTAATCAAAATTTGACTTATTAACTGAGTAATAGACTGAATTTTAGTTATTACCTCAAATAATTTCACCTTGTTTATTGCCACTTCTTGGCTGATTTTCTCTGCAATTTTATCTTAGATATTTGATTCTACCCTTTCTTCTATTCTCTTTTTAGCTTATATATCTAGGGCATTGATTTCTTCTGCAAGGGTGGTAATTTGGTCCATAATGGGAGTATCCTCATTAATTTTTACCTCTGGTATGACTTGTTGTAAGATATCTCTTACATTCTCTAGTATTTCCTTTCTCTTGCTTTCCATCTTTAAATTTTCTTGTGCTTCTTTCCTGGTACATAGCTCCCCATATTTTCTAAGTTCCTCGGTGCTTAGGGTCCTAGGGTCATAGTCTGGTATGAAAATTACTTCATCTAATGTGACTGTCCCTTTTCCTTGTTTCTTTTTCTTCTTCTTCTTCTATGGCTCTTGAGGTGAGTTTTTTACAAATGGTACAATATCCTTTACCTCAGTTCTTTGATTAACCTACTCAGTTGACACATTTTCTTCCCACTTATGCTCCTTGAGAACCTGTGCGTCGATTGACTGAGGTGGAGACTCTAATGTTGTGTCTGGTGGGGTAGCCTCAGTTACTTTGGGGTCATCTTGGCCCTTTGTGTTTGTCTCAATTGCCTCTTTTTCTTCAGGCTTATTTGTATTTGTCGGTGTTCCAACTCATTGTTCCCCTGATGTGTCCATCGGTTGCTTGGGGTTAGAGCCTTTGGGTTGTTCCTTTGTCAAAATTTGAACTACTTCTACAAGGATAGGAAGTTCACCCGATAATAGTGTGATAGTAGGCTTGGTAATAGTACCTTCATCTTGAGTCGTGCCTCCTGCAATATTCACATCCTCAACTTCATCTCTATCATCAAGATCACCATTAGTAATGTCCTCAATGAGTACATCTAATTCTTTATTATCTTCAACTTGGATCTCAACCTAATCCCATTCATCCTATGAAATTTTTATGTCCATATTGGCAAGTGTAGTATCAATCACCTCGGTAATTGATGCATCTATTTCTTTGGTCTTCTTTTCCAAATCAGCATCATCAATGTGGATGCCTTTTCCTTTTGATCTTTGTCTCTTCTTAGACAAGTTTAGAAATGCTGCCTTTTTAGCTTTCTCTCATGCTTCTACTATGGATGTCCAAATGAGTTGGCTAGAATCATCTATATCTGCTAGATTTTCATCTAATACCTGCATAGCTCGGCTTTTTACTCTGAATCTCCTATAGCAAGTCATCATGTATTCTTCAATTTCATCAATAGACAAATTAGGAATTGCCAGTACTAGGGATTGTTCCCTCATTTTCTTTTATGTGTCCAAGGCATATGACCATTTCTGATTTATTCTCTCCTCTAATTCCTTAGCTAGTTGCTTGGAAAATTCCAATGGAACTCATTTGAAGTGTATCATCATCTGGATGACTACCTCCTTGATTTTATTTTGATCCTCAGTAGACATGTTGTCAAACCAACTAAGTTTTGAATCTGTGAGATCTCCATTTTCAATTATATCTTTAGAAACCTCATCAATTGTCCTATTTTTGTTGTTGACCACCTTGAACTGATTTGTGTCATTCTCTTCATCTTCAAGGTCTTCTTTTCCTCTTATTAGTCTTCTCATTTTCCTCGGTGCTTCAGATGCAACCTTGGTTCCTCTTTTTGTATATGTCTTGGTCGGTGAAGCATCTTTTGGCTTTGAAATCTTCACAACTCCCTTCTTCAAAGGTTGTGAAGCTGCAGTTGTTGACCTTGTTTGTGCTCTAGACTGCACAAGCAATTGCTTCTTCTTTGGCGTTGGAGTGGGGGAAACTGATATTGAAGTTTTTCCATTGTCAGACTCAGTTTCTTCACTATCATGGGGTTTGTTAGTTATCAGTAACTGACCTTCAGTTGTAGTTCCAACTGGCGACTTGTCAAATGAGTCAGATTCATCTCCAAATTTCTCAACTAATGTTTTCATCATCTTCCTTGACTTTTTAGTTATTTTATTGATGACAAGACCTATCTTTATTCTTATCTTAGCCTCGTCATAGGTTCCAAACCTCTCTACATTTTTTTCTTTCGGTGTAGCCAATAGAGCCATGATTGATTTCAAAGAAAAATCAATATCCATTTTGTATCCCATGGGGGCTAACCATTTTGTTCTTGGATCCATAGCCTTTATTAAGGTATGATCAGTGTCCACAAGAAAAAATATATCCATTTCATATTTCTCAACCAATGAACTAGGAATCCTACTCTGAAGCTTCATCTTTATCTTGAATTAATCAAAATAATCATCTATAATTTTGTTCAAATTGTATCCCAAATCACTAATCATATCATAAATTTTCACAATGACTGGTTTTTCAGTAGACCAATCTACATCACCGATATAAGGGAAAAATCATTGAATATAGATCTGAACTTACAAGTGTTTGACTTTGCCGACCAAATAGTCTTCATATTTTCTTCTATCTACCTCAGAAGTAGCTCAACAAGGTCCAATTGGTGATTCTTTTTTATCATTTTATATGTCATGTCTACAACACTACATGGAACACTATTCAGTCTACTAGACTGATAGATCTTGTAACCAATAGCATGTGCTGCAAATTTGACTTTCAGATCCTTAATTGTAGCAATTTTCAATGCTCAGCCATCCCATGTTGCACCTGTATTCTTCTCAATTTTGACCCTTGAAGCACTACAAAATGCCTTGGCCTTGTCATTTGTTGGGTACCCAGTAACCTTATGAATCATTTCTTTGTTATTTGGACCGGTTGATCTAGCCAAAATATCCCATCGTGATAGCAACTGAGCACAACCCTAATCGATTCAATTTTAAAGCTTTTCGAGAAATTTAGGGCATAAGTGAGACCAATCTTCTCGACCTATTTCAATTCCAGTTTTAGTTTTCCATCTACACTGCAAAGTTACTAATAAGCTATGATAGTCTCAAAATCCCCAATTTCTCCAATTTTACAATGGATGTAGGATCTGAAATCCTCGACTAGCAAAACCCTAGGTGGGATGCTTGAGAAAGCTCCCGCTTAATCTATTTTTGACGCAACTTTCGGATGAAGTTTGTAGTGGGGTTCATCACAGTTAGCCAAAACAATAAGGTTCACTTCCTCTTCTATAATATTAGATTTTGTTTCCTTCGATGCCATTATAATTAATTTAGGTTTTTGGAAAATGCATTTAATGTGCTTGGTAGAAGTTGTACTTACTTGGAATAGATGAAGAATGTGCTCAGTTCGATCTGTAACTACCTTGAATGCTTCTAAAAACTCTCAGCTTGAATTTGCTTTATGAAATCATCGTTCTTCAAAATCACTTTGTGAAGAATGAACTAACTCTTCTGTGTATTTATAGCCTTTTTCAAATTCTCACTCAAAAACTTTTTTCATAAATGCTTGACCTACTTCTAGTACAGCAACGACTATCAACTCGACGATTACTGCAAAACATCAGCAACTCGGTTAACACAAAATTTTTTGCTCGATTAACCTTAGCTAATGATTACCGACGGGTATTGTGTGTGAATTTTGTACCTAGCTATAGACACAACACTTCAGTAAAACATTAGAGGTTAGCAAAAAACAAAATCATTCAATGAAATGGAAACTAAACTAACTAGGTGATTTACTACCTTCTAGTAGGTGCGAGTATGGTATTCTCAGATTAGACCGAGACCAGTGACATTGACGACAACTAAATGAAGGATTTGAATGCAAAATCTAGATATGAAATGAATGCAAAGTAATCTATATTTTTGTATTTTCTATGCAATTATGAAAGAAAGAAATTGTTATGAATCTATTCTATATGAAAACTGATATGATATGCAATTAATCTAAGAATTGATATGCTAAATGATATGAATGCTCAAAAATAATTGAAAATCTCACAACAGCTTTGATTCGCAAAGATGGATTCTTTGATCACCAATTCCCCAACGTGAGGATGCAATTTCATGGATTCTTTTAGAAGAGCTGAAGCCTTGATTTTATAGAAATCTAGGGCTTTGGAGGTGCATGAGAAAAGTCATAAATCACTCTTGATGAACTCAAGTTGATTTTTGAGTTGACAAGAAATCAGAGAAGATTAACTCACGTAATCATGCAAAATCATGCAAGAACAGCTTTTTAACTCAAATCAAAAGTTTAGATCAGCTTTGAACTCAAAATAGATGTTGAGTTCTAAAAGTTAACAACTTGTATTGATTTCCTAATTTTAAGTTTAACTAGTCTTTGAATGTGCACAATTAATTATGAATTAATTAAATAAATAAAGTGATTTATCCTCAACTTAACTGATTTTTGAATTAAAATAATTGATTTATGGGTTAGTCAATTATTAAATCAAACTTTTATTCAAAAACTATATCATTAAATTTGACAATTGACTTTAATTAATTAAATAAGAATTTAATCAATTAGTCATAATATTTTTGATTTATTGTTAGAATTAAATAATACAATTTAAGAATAGATTTAATTAAATTTAATTAAATAATTAAGTGGCAGAATTAAATCTAATTAATTAAATATTTAGAATATTCAATTAATCAAACTTTAGGATAAATGTGATTTATCGCCAAATAATTATTAGATTAAAGATAATTAAGATTAGATTAGGAATATTGCTAGGAATATTCTTCGATGCGGAATTTAGGATAATCAATTAGGTTTCAATGATGTGTAGATGTGCATTAGGTTAGGATGATGATGTCAATTTCATTCAATTTGTAGATGTGGGAGGTTAATGAACCTATAGACCATTTTTGGGGTATTACAGTAACCTTCTACTCGGTCTTGCATATACCGACTGTATGACTTTGTTAGCTCAAAATTTATAAACCACAATGCATCTTTATTCATGCAGATTTGGTATGTGGCCATCAAATATAAGGAACTATATGTAAGATAAGATCAATTTGGAATATCAGTTCCATATATACCTATTTGACCTTAGGTGGAGGTACCGATGTCACCCAATCCAATGGACAAGGTTTCACCGACTAAATTTCTTGACTCAGCATTCTCATTTGATACCTTTCTCCACATAGTGTTTCTAATCCTTCTGATATCTGCAATAGTGTTTCCTCTCAAATGCATGTCCTTCTACTGGTGCTCGGTCTCTACAATCCTTTCTTAGGTGACCAACTTTATGACAATGTAAGCATGTCGTACCAGTTCTTGTCCAGCTTCTTGATTTTCTAGCCCATCTCTTCCTCATACAATTCACTACAATATGTCCATACCTCCCACATACTATGTAGTTGACCCATGTGTTGTAATCCCAAGTGTATGCACTACCTTGTCACTTCAGTTGATAAGGCTTGTTCTTTTGTTTTGGCATCCAGACTTGCTTCATCTTTGCTTTACACTCTTGTGAAGTGTGTCCAAGTTTGTTGCAAGTGTAACACAATTTCTCCATGGTAGGATTGTTAGAAGTCTTATTCATTTTAGTTCTACACTCGTAAGCTTAATGTCCAAATTTACCATAGTAATAGAAATAACCATTAAACTTAGGAGTGACTTGAGGTTTACCTTGTGCTTTACTTCTACACACATTTACAGTATGTCCCGGTTTACCATAGTGATATCATGACAGCATCTTGGGTTTTTTATTTTGATTCACTTGTTCAGCTGACTTGGATGATTCTCCTTCTCTGGTGTAACCTAATCCAGCTTTTCTTCCAAATCTTCTTTGATTAGTCAGAAAATCATGAATCTTCTTAGAACTATTTTCAGCCAATTTCATCATTTGATTGTGTTGTAATTGTATCTTTACTTCATTTATCAATTTCTCATTCTCTTCCCTAAGTGCTCTAATATCTTCAAGGTTTCTAGATAACTCACCATTTACTTGGTTGATCTCCTGGTTTACAATCATCATTTGATTGGATATTTCAAAATGATACTCGGTAAGACTCTGTATCTCAGTTTCTTTTGCTTGAAGTTGTTTAGTCATATGTCTTCAGTCTTCAACAACTAGGTTCCTTTCCTTCTTAGCTTGTCTAGCATTATTCATTACATCAATCATTATCACCATCTGTGATTCTTGACCAATCTGCAGGGCTTTCACTTGTTCAGTTAAGTGAAGTTTCTTGTCAGACAAATCAGATATTGCACTTTCAAAACCATCAGAAATACTTCCTGAACTAGATCCAATGTTATCAAATAAATCATCAATCTCCTTTTCATGGTAACTAGTCTCATTTTCCAGAATTGCAAGGTTCTTGCTTTGAACCACTAACTTCTTCAATGCATCTTTATCTTTTTTATACTTCTCAATGAACATCTGCATCTGAATCTTTTGATTCTCCATTATTTTGTCCAACTTATATATCTCCATGGTTAGATCTTTACTCTTCAGTGGTTAAACCATCCAATAAGAGATCAAATCTCTAATACCAATTGTTGGAATGGAGAGATAGGGTACTGAGAGGGGAGGGGTGAATCAGTGCCCTCAAAAACTTTAAGTCCCAAAACTTTATCAGCAAACAGTAGTAAACTAAACTATGTACTATATCCATTGTATGTATCATTCATTCAATTAACTTGTAAAATCAAATAGCATGAAATCAATAATAAATCAATCAGATAACACAAGAATTTTGGTAATGCAGAAACCCTTGTTAGAAGGTAAACACTGGGGTGGGGATGACACCCATAAATCTTCACTACTGCAGATAATAAAGTATGCTAGTTAAAGCTACAAGTTGTGATCACTTCTGGTGATCTTACCCTATTAGGAGTAACAATTTAGATCAGCTAGATCTACCTAGTTATAGGATTTTAACAACACTACTTGAGTGTGCACTCGGTTAAGAGATTTACATAAAGACTATTAAGTCTACTCTGTTAAGATATTTTACCAAACTATGTTACAATGATTAGAAAATACTAGGATGAATCTGCAATTGACAACTCAACCTTGTCTAATACAAATTAATGTAGTATAGAATAGATATCACCTTTGTATGTGTAGATCTTGTCTCTGAACTACTTAGTAGCCTTGTCTGATTCTGCTTAATCTGAATATCTTTGAATTCTTCTCTTCTCTGTTTGATAATTAATCTCTTGAATTTGCCTTCTGCTTCAAGATCTCCTTTGCTTATTCATACCTAACTTTTCTTCCTTGTCAAGCTTGTGTCAAAAATAACATGAAATATAAATATATAGCATACCACTTTTGTCGCTTAACAAAATTAGGTTACAATATCTTAGGACGAACCCTAAGATCTATGGTGTACAAAATTAACCTGGGTCTAGAAATTACATAGAGATTATCATCATAATTAATGATTGTGTCTACAATAAATGATCCTCAATCTTGGTAAAACATTTTATGATTCTGTTGTAACCGTTTGCATAGATAGATGTGCCAAAACTAATTACTATGTCATTTTCTATATTGCTTGAAAAACACTGTAAATACTGCTTGGTAGTTACACTGGCACTCGGTGTCTAGTCTTCTTCATGTTTACTAACACCTGGTATCGATGTACATTGATGCTCGGTAAAACTTCTTTGGTGCTCGGTTTGAACTAATACCTTTTGTTCTTGGTATTTCCTTGAGATAACTCAGTGTATAGGGTTATGTAGTTAACTGACTAGCATTAGTAGCTTGAAGTAATTTCTTTTACTGACTATATAGCATAGTTAACCGACTGATTATCTTTGATACTAATAACAATATTTAATGCTCAAATAGAGATAACACTTCCAAGCCAATGTGAGAAAGTGTTTTACTTAGAGGTTCCACATAAACTAGTTTGGTCATTTGTTGTTAGACATGATCCAAGAGGAAGGCCGATAAAGTATAATGTGATGGAAGAAGAAGATACTAAAGATGATGAAGAAGAAGAAGATGGTGGTGGTGATGATGATGATGATGAATGTGATCAATGACATGATTGAAATGTACAAGGTATGTGATTTAATTATGTATATATATTTATATTGATTAGTATATATATTTAATATTGATTTATTGATTTCAATTCTAATGATTACATATTTATTGTGTTTAATTCTAATGATTACAAACTATGTGATTTATGATTACCAATGTATTTCTTATGATGATCAATTAATTGCTCCTGATACATGTATATATTTTGTTTGATTGTCACCCTTTCTAGAAACAGGCAATTGACTACACACATCGTCACCTCTTCTGTTGATGATCTTGCAATCCATATATAAGGTAAAGGTAATTTTTTCATGCTTACGATCTTGCATATTGTTCATGTTGTCTTCTATGTAATTTGTAGCATATGTATCATGTAATCTTTAGCTAAATTAAGATAAATGATTCACATATGCATTAGTGAAAATCCCTTAGTTTAGTTACAACATATGTGATTTACAACATATGTGATTTATGATTACCAATGTATTGCTTATGATGCCCAATTAATTTCTGTTGATACATGTATATATGTTTTTTGATTTTCACCCTCTCTGGAAATAGGCAATTGACTACACATGTCATCATCCCTTCTATTGATGATATTGCATTCCATATATAAGGTAAAGGTAATTTGTTCATGTTTACGATCTTGCATATTGTTCATGTTGTCTTCTGCGTAATTTGTAGCATATGTATCCTATAACTTTTAGCTAACTTAAGATAAATGATTAACATATACAAGAAATTTAACCCCTTTGACGAGGATCCTACACAGTGACATGGATTAGCAGGTATAAGTCAATACGCCCTATTAATACATAATTGATATAAAATTCTGATTTCATTGTTTACTAATAAATAGACATAATTTTCTTATATTCTTCTTGTTTATCACTGAGCACATACTATGATTGCCTTTTACAATGACTGCCTCATCTCCTTATCACTAACTTAATACCAATGCTCCCATACTTCGCTGACCCCTTATATAAAATATTTTATTATTTTATTATTATCAAAATTCTATTTGAAGTAGGGACATGACAATATCTCATTTGATGGATTGCAAGAACCACCGAATACGTACTTGTCAGATCTATCTTCCTTGAATGAGGGAAATGTGGGAATGGTAGATGAAAGTTTGACATGTAGTACGGATAAAATAGGGAGATCAACTAGAGGTCAAAAGATTAGAAAAAAATTCATAAATGCATGCAATTTTTCCTTTCTCAAGGGGGGTCATGTTCTTATGATGATGAGACCAAAGGTGACATCAAGGTGCCCTTTTGGTACACACATCTTGAGAAAGAATGGGTACCCAATGAGCTACCTCTAATTAACACTAATTTTTGTGTTAATGAGAGGATATATCGCATAGCTCCATCCTCATTACATGGTTTGGGCCTCTTTTCCATGGATGGGATAAAGGTATGTTACAATAAAGTTGTTGAGTTGATGGAGTATGTTGAACCTTGTTACAATTACAATGATTGGATGTGAATTGTTTCATATAAAAAAAGTATGCGTAGGTATGCAATGTCAGCGAATTATATGCAATGGAAAGAAAATGATCAAAGTAAAATATTTTCTATGTACATTGATGGGAGACCAAAAGAAACAAGAAATATTGTGGGTTTTATAAATAGTACATGACCTGGGTCAATTAATAAGCAATCCAATTGCATATTTGAGGCGTTTGAAGGGAATCATGTTTTTGTATGTAAGATAAAATAAATAAGTGCAGGGGAATAACTGCTAATAGATTACCATTTAAATCGCATAGATACAAACAAAGGTACTATCATGGGGGTGGTAAGTACTATTTACTATTTAAACTAACCTCAAGTTTATGACTCCAATATACCATTTTTTTTATATTTTTTTTTGTTAAGTCTATTTCTTTCAGTTAGCTGAAGTTTTTATTTTTAATCTTTGTCATAGGATGACATGGATCCCCCACATGATAGAGGTCATGGGGATGCTCCTCCCACCCATTCCTCAGCAATGGTAAACCTTATTGTAATTGTAAAAATTAGATAGTTGAAAAATGTTATATTATTATGTTATTTTATTTAGGGTTTTGGAGTTATTCTAATATTTTTACTAATATTCCTATCACAAATTGATGTTCAGGATAGGGGAAAAGCACCTGTAACAATAGAGGCAATAGCTATAGATACGAATGAGGATACCTAGATATCCCTAACCCTATAAATATGGTGAAGAAAAAACTAAAAAAATTCAGTGCAGAAATTCTTGCCATTTTGGTCAATCCAAATCCAAGTAAGGAGATGTTGACAAGGAAAGAGGAATTGATGCGGTAGGCACATTGTTTTGAAGTAAGCATTAATGAATCTTTAGTTATAAAAAAAGTTCAACAAAGGTTTATATTTTATACTCTTTTGTGTCATGAACTAAAATATGTATGTGTTCTTGTTATAGCATTTTTTGTTTTCTCAAGTACCTGGTCATGGACATCATAGTGAGGTCAGTACTAGCAGAACTTCAGCCACCTTAGGTAAAATAATCCTTAAGTTAACAAGTTACAAGGAATTTTTTCTTTGGAACATTCAAAAACTTCATTGGAGTTACTAATTAGAAGTGTACATTTTTCATTAGACTTACTGATACTGTAGATACAACTATAAGAAAAGGTACAGTTACAACTAATTCAAAATTTCTAAGAAAATCTTCACTCAAACTTTATTGAAAGCTACTCTTACTTTTATTATTTCAAAATGTCTTTGTTAACAATGTATTGTTCAGGTCATCAAGTGCAGGTGACTCCTACTAGAAGGTCAACTAACATCCATTCGAGATTGACAAATGCAATATCAACAACAAGGGGCATGCAAACATTGACACCTTCACGGTCTATGCTTGGTAAATGCTTGTTTTTCTATATTTGGTTTTGTGTTAATTATGATTTGATAATTTATACTTTAATCTTGGGTGCATCTCATAGTGGATTAATTTTGTGGAATAGGCTATAAACCAGAATCTACTATGCCAAATATAGATTAGAGTACCTATATTGGTGATAATTTACCATCAGTTCTTGGATCTACCCATGTTTCTAGCATGGGATTTATGCAGACGTCATTGTTGATTGATGGTAAAGAATTGATGCCTTTAAAATGTCTTAAACTTCCAGGTACTTTAAAATTATTATTAGTTATATTATAATTTGCATTTACCTATTCATAACAAGTTTTGGATTGATGATCCCATGACATTTTTGTAGGAAATGATTCTTTTTATAAGATTCTTTATGACTTCACATTGAAGATATTCAAGCCCACCACATGTACAAGGTAGAACATCATAAGTGAACTAACCCTATCCCACTATTTTTATTTCATATCATTAATTGGTATAATATTTTTTCTTTCATTCAGGCCTTTTTGACGCAGTCCAATGTCGAAGGATCCAATTAAGGATTGTCCAAACTTGTAGCCAAACACTGACAATGTGGAATAACCCACAAGATAATGTTTCAACAGAATTTCATTAAACATGCCCGGCTATAAGGCCTTCTGAGTTAGGGCCAAATACAATCACTTACAAAGTATTTTTGCAGTCTCCTAGCTAGTCCAGCTTTGAATCACATCAGAAACTAATGGAAACCCTAAGGAAGATCTAAACTTGAGCTTACAAGCCTCCAAGAAATCTCCTTGTCTCCAAGCATGAAAACCACTAGCTCTTCTATTACAATTATCAGATAAATAATTTGATCTTCAAGATCTCATAGGATCCAAATGTTATTCTCCTATCTACACTCCTGACTGACTCCTAAACATATACCCAAACACTCCTTAAATATTTCCTCAACCACAAGTCGGCTGGAAGAAATAATTAACTCCTAATCCAAGTCAACTTCTACTACAAACAAATATTAAATGCAACAACAGTCGGCTTAAAAATAGCCTTACAAATAATTAATTCTCCATGTCAGCCACTAGATCCACATAGGAGAATACAACAATAGCTACCAACATTAAATACACCAAGTCGGCCAACCAAAACTTCAAGAGCTCTAGTTGGTAAACTAGAACTATCGAGCACCAGTCAAACAACCAAGCACCAGTCAAACAACTAAGCACACCAAGCATCATTGAGCAAGCATGTTAACCAAGTGTCATGAGCATCATCAAGTACATGTTCCACTGAGTGCTAGAGGTTTTACCGAGTTCCTTCAGGGACTGAGCTTCCTTCAATAACCAAGACCATCAGTTAAAGTTGCAATCGAGTAACACATAACCATTTTAACACACCACCATGTAGATTTTCTAAGTACCCTAGAATGCCCCTACATCAAACACCCTAGGTTCAAAAAGATGTTCTCATAGGCTGGAAGAACATCTTCTAGGATTCAGCACATAAACCCTGAACTGGTTCTTCACATATAAGCCCTTCAACTCTTCACCTTGCATACTCTTCCAATTTTCCTTCCTCCATCTTTTCAAGTCTTTCCTTGATAACACACAAGTTTATTCTCCATATTGATCAGTCTTTTTAGAATTCTTCAACTCATATCAGCTACCAAAGCTCAAGTTTCTCCTACCGAGTGTTGTATCCAACAAAGGCATTAGAGAAATATTGCTATTATTCTTCTCAATAGTAAACACATTCTTCACACAATCATACATATCTCTATAATCATACTGCCAAGGTCTACCGAGCAATATGTGACAACTATTCATCTCTACAATATCACACAACACTTGATCCTTATACTAGCCAATCTAAAAATCAACAAGACATTGATCCCTCACTTCTAGAGCACGAACATCTTGCAAAAAACTAATCCTATAAGGATAAGGATGTCTCATTCTCTTCAAACCAAGTTTTTGAACCATATCCTTAGCTACAAGGTTATCTAAACTACCACTATCCACAATCACATCATAAATTTTACCTCTTGACTTTCACTGAGTTCTAAACAAACTACTCCTCTAACAAGGTTCCACCTTTGCACTGAATAATGTTCTCCAAACTAGCAATTTCTCAGATTTAGGTTCATTTTGAATGTTCTCATTCACCACATAATTCCTTCAGTCACCAAACTTCTTATATGTACATTCAAAAGATCTATGTCCTTCTTTACCACAATTATAACAAGGGCCCTTAAAGATAACCCTACCTATCTTCAATGATTGGTTTATCCTTCACCAAGTGATCAAGATTCTCTTTCCATCAAGAATTACCATGTTGTCTCATCTTTAACTTATCTTCTTCCTTCAAAGCATACTAATAAGCATCTTCAACTGAATCAATCTTTAGCATACCAAGCTCATCCTAAATATTGAATCTCAAACCATTCACATACCGAGCTACCTTTTCTTTACCAAGTTCTCTATGTCCAGACTGAATAGTCAACTTATAGAACTCCTTGGTGTAGTCATCCACAATCAAATATTTTTTCTTCAGATTTTGTAACTTCTTAAACAAGTCAAGCTCATAGTCGGCAGCTATGAACTTAGCTTTAAATTTAGTCACCATTAACCTCCATCAATTGATCTTCATTTCACCTTCATCTTCTCTATCGCTTTGTAATTCTTTCCACCAAAGAGAAACATGTCCTTTCAACTTAGTCTGTGCCAATCTTACTTTAAGAAGATCTTCAAGCTCAAAGAAATCTTCTAATTCACCAATCCAATCAATCAAATCCTTAGGTCTCAAAGTACCAGAGAAAGTAGAAACTTCCATTCGCTAACTAGTACTTAACTAAGCTCGAGATCTATGCAACTGACCAGTTCTATCTTCACCGGGTCTATCTCTATGGTCATCTCCACTAGATCCATCTATTAGAAATAGGGAATACTAAGAGGGGGGGCTGAATCAGTATTCTAAAAACTTTAACTTTTTCCCAATTATGGACATAACAAATTATCTTAACACATGCATAACAGAAGAAGCTAAATAACATGCATAGCAATAAAACTAAAGAACTCATAACACATTATTTGTTCTCGAGGAAACCCTGGCCAAGGGAAAACCCCGGTGGGGATTGTACCCACAAAGATCCACTAATAAAAAGTATCATGTTAAGGATGTTGAACCTATTAGGAGTCTATTACATGCATATAGTATCTCAGTCCTAATTAAGGGACTATAGGCCTTGTTAGAAGCCTCAAGCCTATTAGGAGTTGGCAGTACAAAATGTGATTACCAGATGAGCCCACTGCCCAAACAAGTAATATACAATATTTAATAATTACAAAAATAGGTCAAGGTACATAACCTTATACTTCTTGCATCAATATCTCTTCACTGCTCTTTCACTATCGCTATTACATACATTCATTACTTCTCTCTTTACAATTACATCTTTACATATCTTTATACAAGTTATTAAGATTAATAACTTTCCAGTCGGCTATCATATTACAAAATATCTTTATCCAAGGGTTAACATATAGGATGTCATCCCTTTATATTGTTAAGTCATTATTTTGATAAACAAAATAATCCCTTAACTCTTTATCAATTCTGTCTTCATATTTTGTCCTGTCGGCTTAACATTGTCTTTAGTAAAAATGTCATAACTTCTTCCGTACATGTCGTACTAACTTGTGCTCTAATGTGAGTCTTCAATAGTCACCATAGATTCTATGTTCAAGTGTGCAAGAACTAAACTTACTCCAATCGACATCACAAACAAAAATTGTCATCAGGTTCACTGGTAAAAACACACTGTCTCATACTTAGACAATTTCACATTGCGCTCTGACATACTAGCTCTCTGACCTATGTGATCTTCATGTAGATCATATGTTTCCATAATGTAAACATCTATGTAACCAACTCAGACAAATTTTCAACAATCTTCCCCTTTGTCATTGGTGGCAACATACAAGAAAATTGGCTAAGTCTTACAACTTCAAAATCTCAAAATTGTGGCCATAATACAAAACATATATATATATATATATATATATATATATATATATATATATATATATATATATATATATATATATATATATATATATATATATATATATATATATATATATATATATATATATATATATATATATATATATATATATATATATATATATATATATATATATATATATATATATATATATATATATATATTGTCCTTATGACTTTATTAATACTTTCTATATACTGTACTCCCCCTAAGAGTATGTATCCTTAACAATTTTCTACTATATATCTCTCCCCCTTTGACAATAATGACAAAAAAAGGTAAGGAGGGTAACAAAACTATGTTCACAAAAAGTTATACCTTAATTCAATATTGCAAAGTCGGTAGGCTTGCAACACAATCTACAAAATTGATCTTCATAGCCTCTAACTCTTTCTCCCATGATTTTTTAATTGAATCTTCCACACTGTGTAGTGCGCACAATCCAGAAGATGCAATCTCACATGCTTGGAGATTCTCATAACTAAACTTCTGAAAATATGTCTTTGCTGAAAGACATTCTTCCATTTGCCCTTCAATAGTGCTCAGGTTTATAGAAATGTGCTCTCTCAAAAGAGTGAATCTCTTCAGCTTCCTTTCCTTGTCATCTTGCAAAATTCTTATTTCATCATAGATCTTTCAAATTTTCTGCTCAATATCAAATATCTTCACATTGGGGCCCGAAAGAAGGTTCAATTCATTCTGAATTTATGCTTCCTTCACCTTCATCTTTTGATCTTCCTCTGCTGCCAAGTTTTCTAATTTTGTACACTGAAAGTACAAAGATTTTCCTCTTTCCAAGTTCTTCCTCAATTCCTTTATATAGATATCAAGGTTATTGATATCATTCCTAATATTCTGACTGATGTCCAAAAGTGTCTTGGCCTCATAAGCTACTTGAGCTTTTATCTTTTCTATATCAGATAGATTTGTAAACTCATTATCAAAAGTGTTCATTACTTCCTTTTCTCTTTCCAAAGGATCATATTTTGCAATCTGTGTAGTAATAATGCCTTGTAATTTCTCAGTAAGCTCCTTCAGGCATCCTTCAAGACTCTTTACTTTCTTATTCTTTCCAATGATCTTGTTCAAAGATGTGATCAATTCCATTTGATCATTATCATCTACTTCCTTTCCCAAATTCTTAATCATAGAGCCAATCTGAGTTTTCTTTCCAGTCTCAAGTGTAAGACTGATTTCTTCTTGAGTGGGAATAGGTACTTGTTTTTCTTTCACTTTAGGTTCTACAATTGTGGTCTATGTTTTCTCTTCTCCTTTGGTAGTCTCCTGCTCTTCAAAAGCCAAATTGTCAAAAATGTTTTCAAGATTCTTGAATAAGTTATCATCACTATCCAAGGTGATCTTAGTTCCTTCTACATTCATGACTTCATCCTCAATGTTTATGGCTAGTGGAGAGGGAATTTCCTCTTGTTCTGCTTCTTCTTCTACTTAATCTTTAGATTCTACTGCAACTGATGATTCTCTAGCATTCTCTGGCATTTCCTTAATGATTGCTTGCTCTGTTTCTGCATTAACTTCTTCATATCTGCCTCCCATAATCTGAATAGTTCTCAAATGGGTGCTTAAAGCTTTCATTATTTGATTGAAGTTTACTTCATCTCTCACAACACAAAGTTTTCTTACAAGCTTTTCTCTAATAGCTATGTCCTCTTATGATGCTCTCTTCTTCCTATTTACAAGTTTATTGTATAAGTCATCAAGTATCTTACCCTGAATTGTGTCAAACTTCTTATCAGATAGAATCATATGCTTTACCACTCCATTTTCTAGATTTAATCTCTCTGCATAATCATAGAGATCATAATACTTTTTCATGTTTGTAAAGTCTCCATCTTGAATGATCTGTTCATTAACCTTTTCAACTCTAGGTTTCCAAGTTTTCTTCTTAACAGGAGTACTTTCATCATCTTTGATTTCTACAATTTTCCTTTGAACTGGTGGTACCAATGTCCTATGCATTTTACCCGGTCCAGTAGCACTCTCTTTTACTCTTTTTCTAGGTGTGGAGGAGGTGGATCTAGTGGATATCCTTGCTTCTTGATCCTTCTCTATTTCTTCCACTTTTACCTTAACTAGTGTTTCTTCTTGCTATGTTGCAATTGATGATAGAGGTGGAACAGACAAAACTTCTTTTTGTGCAATATTTCTAGTTGCTATTTGTTTGGCTACCAAGAACTCATGCTCAGTCATCCCTGTATCTTTTAGAATTTTCTTGATAGTACTCTCAACTCTTTTCTTTGACTATTTCTCTTCAAGTAAGGTCTTTGCGGAGTTGAAGTTCTCCTCAAAGGTTCCAAACCTGTTACAATGAGTGTCCAACTTACACTTAATTAATCTTCTCACATATTCTTCTATCTCAATCTCATATATCTCATAGCCAAGAGGGTCTATGAACTCTATTCTAGGTTCTACTGCTTCAATGTAAGTAAAGTCAGTATCAACCATGAAACATATCTCATTTTTATACTTCTCCACAAGAGACTATGGGATCCTTGATCTGCTAGACATCAAATTCTTAAAAGACTTAATTACCAATACTGCACTTTCATTCACTTTATCAATAACTTGCCTCCTATACACTTGGTTAAGCCTTTCCATTGTATTTTGGCCATCATTCTAGTCATTTCCAATGGTGAATGGAAATCTTCTCAATAACTAAAAAAACATATAAGTGATTAAGGATGAGAATCTAAACTGTGTATACTTAGTCTTCTTAATCTTTTCTAGATTCTCAAACAGTTGAATTCTCAGAATCTCACACATATCAACTTGTACTTTATCAACACACATCAGATAAGTTGCATGTATCATTCCATCTTCCATGTCATCCTCTCTTAAGTTAGCACAAAACTTAGTTGTTAGGATCTTACATAAGTATCTAACATCATCTTGTTGTATCTTGCTAATTAAAATTCCTCTGCCATTGTAGGATGAATTTGTGTTGTCTATGACTATTTTCCTCATGTTTTTCTCATTTAAAGGAATGGCTCCAGTTTTAGATAGTCCAGTTACTTCATGAATCAAATCAACTGTGATATCTATCACTCTATCTTCTAACCAAAACTTTCCATTGTGAATTCTTCTTAGGATTATCTTGGTACATTCTTCATTATCAAATTCATACTGTAATGCATACTTAATGATCTCATTAGCTTTCAAATGTTCAAATCCTTCTCTCAATGACATGTCCTGATTGTAGATCTTCTAATATTCTTTGGTGAAATCACTATCACTGATAGTCTCTAGTTTGCATCCAAGATAACTTCTAACATTCTCTAGATGTAAAAATCCATCTAGTATGGATGATAAAGCTAACCTAGGATCATCTTCCAAGGGTTCTACTAGTTCCATCGATTTCACGATTTAGGGCTTGCGTAGATTCGACACAAAATTCTTCACCAAATTCTTGCAAAATGCTTCCAATCACTACTCTTTGATCTCCTTAACACTTGTATTCTCTTTGATGATCAAATAACATCAATCATGACCTTTTATTAATTCAATCTCACTTAGATTTGACATCACATTCAATTCTTTTGCCACTTCTTTCCAAAAAGCTGATTTTGTTAACCTGCAAAACTTAAAACTTCTTGCGATCTCGCAAAACATAATATTTTTCTTTGTACTCTAACCATAGCATTAGAACATCATATAATACCTTGCATTAACTGTGCAAGACTCAATTCATCATATATCAACTTCTACACTAATCTAAGTTCCTATTCTACGACAATTTTCATAAATTAAGTACTTTGAGATGGGTCAGGTAAAGATTCATTCTTACCATTTAGTACTTCACCTTTCTGACTACCTTTAGTGCTGAATGTGTCTCCTTGATCTATGCTTTTAAAAAACTTCACTTCATCTGAATTAATACAACATCCTTTCTGACTGTTTCTTCCATCTTCATTTCTTCTTGTGTGACTTCTAGGATTAGGTTTAGGATGAAAAACTCTATTGTTCATTCTGAAAAACCTTGTTGTATGTCCAATCTTGTTACATATCTGAAAAATGATTCCATTGTTTCCATATCTTGGTCCAGGCTGATTGATCTGTGATCTACAATTTCTAGCAATGTGTCCAACCTTGTTGCATCTATAAAAGACTACTTCATTTCTTCTATTCATATCTTCGATAGGTTTCTTATCTGCATTGTTAGTATTCCTAAACATTCTACTACTATTATTATTCTCAATAAATTTAGGTTTCCTACATTCAATACCTCTATGTCCAAAACCATGACAATTATAACAATAAACATTAAGGGGTTTGAATTGCTTACCTGTGCAATCTCTCTTCATATGACCAATAGTATTACAAGAAAAACATGTACCTTTCAATTCTCTTTGCATACCTTTAGGTGATTCCTCTTGCTTAGGTGGTTCTTCTTCCTTAGGTGTATCTTCAGATTTGTTAATCTCATCAGACTTCTTCTCATCTATGCTTTCAGATATTTTCAGATCTGGTTCCTTGCTTTCTTCAATTGTTTTAAAAGTGTTGAATCCAAGACCAGTCTTATCATAGAATGGTTTTTGATAAGATATTTGTTCATTAATCTTCTCACTAGTTGAATATAGTCTTTCAAGTTGCTGCTTAGATTGAGTCAATTCTCCTTTCACAATTGCATTGTATTTCTCAAATTCAACATTCTACAAATTGACTTTCTCAAGCTCAGATGTTACTTTACCAAGTTTAGATCTTAATCCTTCATTTTCATGCTTAAGATTTTCATTCTTAGATTTTAGATTTGCTTCATTCTTGCCATTTCCATCTTTCAGACTTATCTTCAGATTTCAGATCTTCCAACTTGTTTTTCAGTTTCTCAATGAGGTTCTTTGCATCATCATATTTTCTTTTTAGAGTATCTCTTTCTTCAGTAAGCATATCAATCTATTCAAGAGCTTCTTCAAGATTCTTCTATAGTTGATCCATATCCATAGAGATCTTACTCAAGTTGTTAGGCATTCCTTGAATGATTCTTTTCTAAGTAACTAAGCTCTTATACCAATTGTAGAAATAGGAAATACTGAGAGGGGGGGTGAATCAGTATTCTGCATACTTTAACTTTTTCTCAATTATGGATATAACAGATTATCTTAACACATGCATAACATAAGAAGCTAAATAACATGCATAGCAATAAAACTAAAGAACTCATAACACACTATTTGTTCTTGAGGAAACCCTGGCCAAGGGAAAACCCCGGTGGGGATGGTACCCAAAAAGATCCACTAATCAAAAGTATCTTATTAAGGATGTTGACCCTATTAGGAGTCTATTACATGCATACAGTGTCTTAGTCCTGATTAAGGGACTATAGGCCTTGTTAGAAGCCTCAACCCTGTTAGGAGTTCGTAGTAGAAAATGTGATTACCAGATGAGTCCACTGCCCAAACAAGTAATATACAATATTTACTGATTACAAAAATAGGTCAAGGTACATAACCTTATACTACTTGTATCAATATCTCTTTGCTGCTCTTTCATTATCGCTATTACATATATTCATTACTTCTCTCTTTACAATTAAATCTTTACATATCTTTATACAAGTTATTAAGATTAATAAATTTCCACTCAGCTATCATATTACAAAATATCTTTATCCAAGGTTTAACATATAGGATGTCATCCCTTTATATTGTTAAGTCATTATTTTGATAAACAAAATAATCCCTTAACTCTTTATCAATTATGTCTTCATATTCTGTCCTGTCGGCTTAACACTGTCTGTAGTAAAACTGTCATAACTTATTCCGTACATGTCGTACTAACTTGCACTCTAAGGTCAGTCTTCAATAGTCACCATAGATTCTATGTTCAATTTTGCAAGCACTAAACTTACTCCAATCGACATCGCAAAAAAAAATTGTCATCAAGCTCACTAGTAAAAACACACTCTCATACTTAGACAATTTCGCATTGCACTCTGACATACTAGCTCTCTGACCTGTGCGATCTTCATGTAGATTATATGTTGCCATAATGAAACATCTATGTAACCAACTCAACCAAATTGCCAACACCATCAGCTTCAAAGTCTTCAGCAGCTTCCTCATAACCATCTCCAGTACCAGGATTCCTCGGCATACCATTAATAGCTCTCATGACCTTAGCTACCAACATTAAATACACTAAGAAGGCCAACCAAAACTTCAAGAACTCCAATTGATAAACCAGAACTATCCAGCACCAGTCAAACAACTAAGCACCAATGTAACAATCAAGCATGCCAGGCATCATCGAGCACGCACATCGATCGAGCACCACAAGCATCACCGAGTACATGTTCCACCGAGTGCTAGAGGTTTTACCGAGTTCCTTCAACAACTGAGCTTCCTTCAATAACCGAGACCATCAGTTAAAGTTGCAACCGAGTAACACAAAACCATTTTAACAAACCACCATGCAAATTTTCTAAGTACCCTAGAATACCCTTGTATCACTTTGCTTTTACTATATTCAAGGTACACAAATTTAGTTAATCTTTCTATCTAACAATTTTGTGTTTTTCCTTAAAAGGTGGAACTTACAAGAAAAAAAATTAAAAGATCAGCTCATAAAAGATTTAGAGCATGAGTTTGGTAGTAACATTTTTGAGGAGAAGAAAATTTTAGAAAAATTTGCCAAACATCTTAAGACTTTGAGGGACTCATATAGGACTCTCGTCCAAAACTCAAAGTACGAGTGTCCTCCCTTTATTTCGGTGAAGCATTGGAATGAGTTCATTTTGGATGCAAAGAAGAAAGGAGATGCTCAAAGAGGAATTACACTAGCAAATGAGAGAAGAAGGTATGTGATAGTATTAACTACTAGTAGAATGTAATAATGCACTAACTAGTGATCTTTATATCTATATCATCTAACATATTTCAAACTTTTCATAGGTTGCATAACACATCAAAGGAAACAAAGGCTAGACTACAAAAGATTGGGCAGCACAAACTTAGCTCTGGTGGATATTCAAAAATTCAAGCACGAATTGTAAGTAGTAGTAAATGAATTCTAGATCAAATTTATTTATAAATTACAAATATTTTTGTTTAATCAAAAAATGTAGGGCTCAGAATTTAATTTAGAGGCCATAGTAGAACACAAAAAAATTACCTTCAAGAAAGACTATCAAGCTGTGACTAAACACCTATGCCAAGCTTCCACTGGCCCAACCCAAGAGTCTCCTGCATCAATTGAACAGGTAAATATGCGAAATGAAAAATATTTGACATTGAATACTTGAGAAACAATCTATTTAATGTTAATTTCAAACATAAATTGAGTATTTTTTTTTTTTAAAAGAAAACAATGATAATAATGTGCATAACATTGCAATGCAGCCTTGTAATCCTAACACATAACCTACGCCGCAAACGCCCTGATGTGCATAGTAGTGTCGATGGAGTTGTTCATTTTATATTGAGAGTTAATTATGTAATTATTAATACAATTTAACATCTTAAATTGAAATTGGTGTAACCTTTTTTGTGTATATTTTAGAGCATACAGAAGGTCATGCTGAACGAGTGCAGGATGTTTAGAGTGATCACCATGTAGATGATGTGGCACATTCAGGTAAATAAAATCTATGTTTTGTTCTTTTAAATTTATTTTTTGATTTATAGTTCTTTTAATTAATGAAATACTTGTAACACTAATATAAAATGGTGTCAATTTAACCCATGACGTAGTTGTTATTGCAGTAGACCCCCCTTTGGCACAGTAGCCTCCTATTCCTAAATAGATGAGGAGGAGACATGTGTTGATATTAGAAGGAGTAGAGGAGGGGAATGACAAGGGTATTGATGCTCCGCTTAGTCATTACCTTAGAAAAATGAGCAACAAACAAAAAAAGAAATGATTGTAATTAACATTTTTTTGCTAATGAAAGAACATCATCTTAATGGATGGAATTTTGTACTAGTAAATGTTGATGACTGATGTGTTAATGAATTATTCATGAATGTTGTGTGTTAATGAATTTTATGTGTTAATGAATATTATGTGATTATAATGATTGAATTTTATAGTTCAAAAAATGGATGAATGAATGAATGAATGTTATTAGATGTTAATGGGGAATTTAGAGTGATGTTAGAGGGGGAGGGGCCAAATGAGCTTCCACCTTCATGTGGTTGGCCTTGTTAAGTAGAGAATATTAAACTATTCTTGAAACCAAGTGAAGCTCAAACTAAACCAATGATGTAGATTCAATGGTCAAAAACACCTACTTCTTATTCCATATTATATCTCATTCACTTACTTTAAGAAATATTTTACTTCTTAAACATGTTCATCAACCAATCTACATCACCATGTTAATCAAATTAGATTTATAGATAAGAGCGTGAAAACTGCAAAGTAAAGCTTGATAGAAAATCTCAAATATACATCTAACAAAGAATAACATTTTTAAACAATAGTTAGTTAAAAAATTTCTATAAAATAGAAAACCCCCTTTCATTGTGCTTTGAATGATGCCCATATTGGTTCAGGTTGTGAATTGTATTTGCTTGAAAGTTTCTAAAAAACTTTTTTAATAGATCCATTTTATTTTATGCATTATCTTGTGATTGTGTAATTTTAAAAAGTCACATTGTTGGACTACAACTAATTTGGAATCTGATTGAAAAATCCCTAATTAAAGATCACTGAGAAGTTGCTAATTAGATATGTAATATGATTAAATCAGTATTATGTTGTCATTGATGTCAACTAGTTTAACAGAACTTATCTTGTAAGTTACTATACCAAGACATCTGAAGAAAGGTGAAAGAGATGAAGAATAGAGAAATATACATGGGAAAGATATACATGATAGATGAGGATAAGGAACACATTGAGTAACTTGTTGATGAGTCTATGACTTGATGATATTGAATTTATTATGTTGCATTCATCTATGATGAAGTATAGAGCTGAAAGACACAAAGCAGTGTTGTCAGTAAATGAAGCATTTCTAGTATACACCGAGAGAGTGTAGTGTATACCAATCATAGTATTAACTGAGTAGTGTTCACCAATGCATTTCTTTGTTAACTGAGCAAAACAAAATGAATTAAATGATTAGTTTAGACGATAAGATTGATGAACTATAAAGTATCTTGATTTCAGTGATAACAAATAATGTTTGTTATAAAGATCAATGGCTAACAAAATTAAAGGAAGATCTAACAGAGTAGATTCAAATGTGTTACTGACATGTCAACTGAGGAAGTTTGAAGTAGAAAAATCTATGAATGTGGTTAAGCAACAAAATCTGATGGTGGAGAAGAAAATGATTTACCCATCTATATAAGAGACCAGAATGTCATTATGGAGAGACGCCAGAAGAAGTAGAAACTACAGGAATATCGCATGAACAAATTTTTCATGCATTCTGATCATACTGGTTAGTGAGAACTGAGCTACAGAACAATTACCAAGCTACAAAGAGAAATTACCGGTGGACAGTAAGTTGATATAGTATTGAATCTGAAGTGAAATATTGATCAGAAGGATTTGTATGGACTAAATATTGATTTGTAATCTGCAATAGAAGTTGTATTAAGGGAGGTAATTTACTGTTACATATTTAACCATTGTATACAATCAAAATCTCTTAACCAAGTGGACTCTGAAATTCTTATGATGTATCATTCATAGAATGAAAATTTTTATCCTGTCAACCCCATAGTGAATGCTGGTTGGACGATAACTTCTAGTCTAAAATCCTCTAACAAGGTCACACCTGACAGTGTGTTTCTAAACCTTTAACAAGGTTGGGTCTTAACTGACCTCACTTCAAAAGAGTGAACAATTTTGGGTTGCCGGTCCCAGGTGGTTTTTCCCTTTACAGGGTTTCCACGTTAAATCTCTTGTGTTATGTGTTGATTGTGATATTTTTTTGTTATCATAATTTGCATGTTACATGTTAGATTTGATCAGTAACTATTCTAGTATTTGACTAGTAATTGGTAAAAGCACAGATAGTGAAAGTAATTATTGTTTACCGATGAGAAAAAATAGTAGAAGTTGTTTTGAATTATACATTTTTTTTTGGGACACTGGATAACTAATTCACCCCCCCTCTCAGTTATTTTAAAAATTAGTACCAGAGCACTGGTTGCTTAGAATAGAGTTTTAAGGACTCAAGCACAAAGGTCTCAAGATGTATAAGAGGGAAGTACCAAAGATGAACAAAGAGAACTTCACAGTACGGCAAAGCCGGATGAAGCTGCACATATCTGGAATTGGGAATTCTGCACTAGATCTGATGGAGAATGGCTACATACAACCACCCACTGGTCCCTTAACTCTTGATCAACTGAAGGATAGGCATGAACATAATATCACTATGATGGAACTTCTTGCTACCTGTACCAATGCTAAATTTGAAGACATCAAGGGTTGTGATACTACTAAGAAGATGTGGGACAAATTAAATCTGATATATAGTGCAGATTTGAATGTCAAAAGAGCTTGAGCTGAGAGCCTAAGAGGCAAATTTGATGATATGAGAATGAAAGAACATGAGAACATTGTACAATACTCAAGTAGACTAAAAGAGGTGGTACATGCTATTAGAGCATCTGACGGAGTGATTGATGATGAAACAGTGATAAGCAAGATTCTTAGAACTTTGCTACCAGTTTATGCAATCAGAATCTCTACAATTCATGAAATGAGAGCTACATCCAACCTTACTCTTGATACTTTGATTGGTAAACTTACAAATTTTGAATTAAAAAATTTTGATAATAGTGTTTTTCCTTCTATTGAATCCACTTTCATGTCTTCTTTGAAGATTGGAAAGTGTAGCAGGAATAGTAAGAATTATGATAGTGACAGTAATACTGATGATGAACTTGATGAGCTTGAAGCTCTTATGGCTAGAAGATTTCCCAAAGGAAAAGGAAGGTATGTTGGCAATTTGGCTGAGTTGATTACATATATGTTGTCATTATGGAAACATATGATCCACCTGAAGATCGCACAAGTCAGAGAGAAAGTATGACAGAGTGCATTGCAAATTTGTCTAAGTGTGAGACAATATTTTTACCAGTGCACCTGGACACAGTTTTATTTTGTGATGTTGATTGGAGTAAGTTAAATGCTTTCACACTTGAACATAGACTCTATGGTGACTAATGATTACCCATCTCAAAGTGAAATTTAGTACGGCATGTACAGAAGGAGTTATGATAGTTTTTCTGAAGACAGTGTGGAGCCGACAAGATAGAATATGAAGGTAGAATTGGTAAAGAGTTAAGAAATTATTTTGTTTATCAAAATAATGTCTTAACAATATAAAGGGATGACATCCTAGATGTTTACCCTTGGATAAATTTATTTTTTAATATGGCATCTGACCAAGTAAAGTTATTAGCCTTAATAACTTGTATAAATGTAATTGTAAAAAGTAAGAAAAATGGATGTAATATGCGAGTTCTATGATGTATATGTAATAGCGATAGTGAAAGAGAAGTGAAGATATATTGATGCAATTAGTATAAGATTATGTACATTGACCTCTTTTTTTAATTATTGTATAATGTACATTACTTTTTTGGGCAGTGGGCTCAGCTGGTAATCACACTTTGTACTACTAACTCCTAACAGGGTTGAGGCTTCTAACAAGGCCTGTAGTCCCTCAATCAAGACTGATACACTATATGCTTGTAATAGACACCTGATACAGTCAACCTCCTTAACAAGATACTTTTTATTAGTGGATCTTTGTGGGTACCATCCCCACCGGGGTTTTCCCTTGGCCAGGGTTTCCTCGAGAAAAAATCATGTGTTATGAGTTCTTTAGTTTTATTGCTATGCATGTTGTTTAGCTTCTTATGTTATGCATGTGTAAAGATAATCTGTTATATCCATAATTTTGAAAAAGATAAAGTTTGTAGAATACTAATTCACCCCCCCTCTCAATATTCCCTATTTCTAACAATTGGTATCAGAGCTTAGTTACTCAAAAAAGAATCATTCAAGGAAAGCCTAGCAGCTTGAGTAAGATCTCTATGGATATGGATCAACTACAGAAGAATCTTGAAGAAGCTCTTGAACAGATTGATATGCTTACTGATGAAAGAGACACTCTAAAAGGGAAATATGATGATGCAAAGAACCTCATTGAGAAATTGAAAAACAAGTTTGAAGATCTAAGATCTAAAAAGGAATCCGAAGTTCTTATTGAAATTTGTGATGACAATTTAGAAAAAGAAAATGAAATCCTTAAGCATGAATTGAATATAGAAAATTTGAAGCTTAGTTTGAAAGATGGAAATGGCAAGAATGAAGTGAATCTGAAATCTGAGAATGAAATTCTAAAGACTGAAAATGAAGGACTGAAATCTAAACTTGGAAATGTAACATCTGAACTTGAGAAAGTTAATTTGCAGTATGCTGAACTTGAAAAATACAACAAGATTGTGAAAGGAGAACTGACTCAATCCAAGCAACAACTTGAAAGGCTATATTCAACTAGTGAGAAGATTGATGAACAAGAATCTTTTCAAAAACCATTCTATGATAAGACTGGTCTTGGATTTAACACTCTTAAATAAAATGATGAAAGCAAGAAACCAGATCTGAAAGTATCTGAAAGCATAGATGAGAAGAAGTCTGATGAGATCAACAAATCTGAAGATACACCTAAAGAAGAATCACCAAAGCAAGAGGAATCACCAAAAGGTATGCAAAGAGAATTCAAAGGTAGATGTTTTGCTTGTAATACTATTGGTCATATGAATAGAGATTGCACAGGTAAGCAATCTAAACTTCTTAATGGTTATTGTTATAATTGTCATATTTTTGGGCATAGAGCTATTGAATGTAGAAAACTTAAGTTTATTAAGAATAACAATAATAGTAGAATGTTTAGGAATACTAACAATGTAGATAAGAAACCTACTGAAGATATGAATAGAAGAAATGGAGTAATATGTTATAGATGCAACAAGGTTGGACACATTGCTAGAAACTGCAGATCACAGATTAATCCACCTAGACCAAGATATGGAAACAATGGAATTGTTTGTCAGATATGCAACAAGATTGGACATACAAAAAGGTTTTGCAAAATGAACAATGGACTTTTTCATCCTAACCCTAACCCTAGAAATCATGAAAGAAGAAATGAAGATGCAAGAAATAGAGAGAAAGGTTGTTGTAGCAATACAGATGAAGTGAAGTTTGTTAAAGGCATAGATCAAGGAGACATACTCAACATTGAAGGTAATTAGAGAGGTGAAGTATCAAGTGGTAAGAATGAATCCTTACCTGACCTATCTCAAAGCACTTAATTTTTGAAAATTGTAGTAGATTAGGAACTTAGATTAGTGTAGAAGTAGATTTATGATGAATTGAGTCTTGCACAGTTAATGCAAGGTAGTTTATGATTATCTAATGCTATGGTTAACAGCACAAAGAAAAATATTATGTTCTATGAGATCACAAGAAGTTTTAAGTTTTGCAGGTTAGCAAAAACAACTTTTTGAAAAGAAGCGGCAAAAGAATTGAATGCGATGTCAGACCTAAGAGAGATTGAAGTAATAAAAGGTTATGATCTATGTTATTTGATCATCAAAGTGAATACAAGTGTTAAGGAGATCAAAGAGTAGTGACTGGAAGAATTTTGCAATGATTTGGTGAAGGATTTGAGCGTCGAATCTACGCAAGCCCTAAAATCATGAAATTGAGGCATTTTACTTGGCAGATCTTTGAATCGATAAAAGAAATTTGAAAGTAATCATGGATGTTTCATTAATACACAATGTCAAAGATAAGAATAGACCGAGAATGAAGAGGGAACCAGTAGAACCCTTGGAGAAGACCCTAGGTTAGTGTTATCATCCGTACCAAATGGAGTTTTGCATTTAGAGAATGTAAGAAGTTATCTTTGATGCAAGTTAGAAACCATCAGTGATAGTGATTTTACCAATGAGTATCAGAAGATTTACAACCAAGACATGTCATTAAAATAAGGATATGATCATCTGAAAGACAATGAGATTGTTAAGTATGCATTGTAGCATGAGTTTGATAATGAAGAATGTACTAAGATAATCCTTAGCAGAATTCATAATGGGAAGTTTTGGCTAGAAGATACAGTAATAGACATTACAGCTGATTTGATTCATGAAGTCATAGGACTATCTAAATCTGGAGCTATTCCTTTAAAAGAGAAGAACATGAGAAAAATAGTCATTGATAACATAGGTTCATCCTACCATGGTAGAGGAATTGTAATTAGTAAGATCCAACAACATGATGTTAGATACTTATGCAAGATCCTAACAACTAAGTTTTGTGCAAATTCAAGAGAGGATGACATGGCAGCTGGAATGGTACACATAGCTTATTTGATATGTGTTGACAAAGTGCCAGTTGATATGTGTGAAATTTTGAGAATTCAATTGTTTGAGAACTTGGAGAAGATTAAGAAGGAAATGTATGCACAATTTAGATTTTCATCTTTGATCACTTACATGTTTTTCCACTTATTAAGAAGATTTCCCTACACCATTGCAAGTAACTGGAATGATGGACAAAATAAAATGGAAAGGATCAATAAAGTGTATATAAGGCATGGTATTAACAAAGTAAATGAGAGTGCAATGTTGGTGATGAAGACTTTTCAGAACTTGTTAACTAGCAGATCAAGGATCCCGCAGTCTCTTGCAGAGAAATACAAAAATGAAGTATGTTTTATGGTTCATATTGATTTTACCTACGTTGAAGTAGTAGAACCTAGAATTGAGTTCATAGACCCTCATGGCTATGTAATATCTATAACTGAGATAAAAGAATATGTGAATAGGCTACTTAAGTGCAAGGTTGACACTCATAGTAACAGATTTGGAACTTTTGAAGAAAATTTCAACTCCGCAAAGGCTATACTTGAGGAGAAGCAGTCTAAGAAAAGAGTTGAGAGCATTATTAAGAGAATACTGAAAGATTCAAGAATGACAGAGAAAGAATTCTTAGTGGAAAATTAGACAGTAGCAGCAATCAAAGATGTTGGATAGAAAGATATTTTTTTTGTACCTCCCTTGTCATCTAGTACAGTACAACAGGAAGCTACACAAGTCAAAGTGAAAGTAGAGGAACCTGAGTAGAAACAAGAAGCAAGGAAACCTACTATATCCTCTTCCTCCACACCTAGCAAGAGAGTAAAATAAATTTCTACTAGACCTGGTAAGAGGTAGAAAACTTTGGTGCCACCAGTTCCTAGGAAAGTTGTAGAAATTAAAGATGATGACACTACTGTGAAGAAGAAAGCATGGAAACCTAGAGTTGAGAGAGTGAATGAAGAGATTATAAAAGATGGAGACTTTACTAAGATGAATAAATACTATGACCTCTATGACTACTCAAAGAGATTGAATCTTGAAAATGCAATGGTCAAGTACTTGATTCTGGCTAATAAGAAGTTTGACACTATTCAGGGCGAGATACCTGATGACTTATTCAAGAAACTTTTTAACAGGAAGAAGAGAGAACAAGAGGAAGACAAATCTATCAGAGAGAATCTTGTGAAGAAACTATGTGATGTGAGAGATGATGAACATCTTGAAAAAAATTTGAATCCCCTTAGTACCCATTTAAGGACTAAAAGGAGAACCATTCAGATCATGGCAGGACAATATGAAGAAGTGAATACAGAGATAGAACAAGCAATAGTTAAAGTTATGGCAGAAATTGTTAGAGAGCCATCAATTGTAGCAGAGCAAGAAGAAGAAGTAGAATAAGAGGATATTCCCTCTCCACCAGCTATAAACATTGAATAAGAATCTATGAATGTTGAAGGTACAAAGATTACTTTGGATACTGATGATAATGTATTCAAAAATCTAGAGAACATTGTTGACAATTTAGCTCTTGATAAACCGGATAAAACTATAGAAGTAGAGAAAACCCAATCTATTGTTGAAGAACCTAAAATGATAGAAGTACAAGCACCTGTACCCTCTAAAGTAGAAATTAGTCTTACTCCTAAGACTGGAAAGAAGCAAATTGGATCTTTGTTTGAGGATTTGGGAAAAGAAGTAGATGATGATGATGATGATCAGATGGAATTGATCACATCTTTGAACAAAATCATTGGGAAGAATAAGAAAGTTAAAAGTCTAGAAGGATGTCTGAAGGACCTTACTAAAAAGTTACAAGGTGTTGTAACTACACAGATTGTAGAAGCAGACCCTTTGGAGAAAGCAAAGAAAGTAATGAGCACTTTTGATGATGAGTTCACTAACTTATCTGAGATTGCAAAGATAAAAGCATAGGCAGACTATGAGGCTAAAATACTTTTGAACATCAATCAAAATATCAAAAATGATATCAACAGTCTTGATATCTATATCAAGGACTTGAGGAAGAATTTGGGAATAGGAAAATCTTCATACATACAGTGTACAAAACCAAAGACCTTGATAGCAAAAGAAGATCAGAAGATCAAGTTGAAGGAAGTAGAAATTCAGAATGAATCTAACCTTCTTTCTAGCCCTAATGTGAAGGTATCTGATGTTGAGAAGAAATTTTGGGAGCTTTATGATGAAATCAGAGTTTTGCAAGATGAGAGAGATAGAAAAATGAGAAGACTAACTCTTTTAAGAGAGCATATTTCTATGAAGTTAAGCGTTATTGAAGAGCATTTGGAAGAATGTCTTATAGCTAAGATATCTTTTCAGAAGTTTAACTTTGAGACCCTCCAAGCATGTCAAATAGCATCTTATGGATTGAGTGCACTACTCAATGTGGTAGATTCCATTAAGAAATCATGGGAGAAGTAGATAGAAGCTATGAAGATTGATTTTGCAAATTGTGTTGCAAGCCTACCATCTTTGCAATAATGGATTAAGGTATAATCTTTTTGAGATATAGTTTTGTAGCCCTCCCTACCTTTATTTTGTCATTGTTGTCAAAGGGGGAGAGATATTTAGCTGAAAATTGATTGTATATGATAAGGATTGATACTCTTAGGGGGATTATTGTATTAGAGATAAGATTTTTTGAGGAGTTATAAGGATAGTATATATATATTATACTATGGCCACAGTTTTGACAATTTTGAGATTTTGGAGTTGCACACTTAGCCAATTTTCTCATATGTTGCCACCAATGACAAAGGGGGAGATTGTTGGCAATTTGGCTGAGTTGATTACATAGATTTTTTCATTATGGCAACACATGATCCACATGAAGATTGCACAAGTTAGAGAGCAAGTATGATAGAGCGCAGTGCAAATTTGTCTAAGTGTGAGACAGTATTTTTACCAGTGCACCTGGACATAGTTTTTGTTTGCGACATTGACTAGAGTAAGTTCAGTGCTTGCACACTTGAACATAGACTCTATGGTGACTAATTATGACCCATCTTAGAGTGCAAGTTAGTATGACATGTACGGAAGGAGTTATGACAATTTTTCTAAAGACAGTGTGGAGCCGACAAGACAGAATATGAAGGCAGAATTGGTAAAGAGTTAAGGGATTATTTTGTTTATCAAAATAATGTCTTAACAATATAAAGGGATGAAATCCTAGATGTTTACCCTTGGATAAAGTTATTTTTTAATATGTCATCCAACCAAGTAAAGTTATTAGCCTTAATAACTTGTATAAATGTAATTGTAAAATGTAAGAAAAATGGATGTAATATGCGAGATCTATGATGTATATGTAATAGCAATAGTGAAAGAACAGTGAAGAGATATTGATGCAATTAGTATAAGGTTATGTACCTTGACCTCTTTTTGTAATCAGAGTATATTGTACATTACTTGTTTGGGCAGTGGGCTCAGCTGGTAATCACACTTTGCACTACCAACTCCTAATAGGGTTGAGGCTTCTAACAAGGCCTATAGTCCCTTAATTAGGACTGATACACTATATGTGTGTAATAGACTCCTAATAGGTTCAACATCCATAACAAGATACTTTTGATTAGTGGATCTTTTTGGGTACCATCCCCACCGGGGTTTTCCCTTGGCGAGGGTTTCCTCAAGAACAAATCATGTGTTATGAGTTCTTTAGTTTTATTGCTATGCATGTTGTTTAGCTTCTTATGTTATGCATGTGTAAAGATAATTCATTATATCCATAATTTGGAAAAAGATAAAGTTTGTAGAATACTGATTCACCCCCCCTCTCAGTATTCCCTATTTCTAACAAGGTATAGAGGTAAGATACCTTTGGCATGTTTTAACTATAAAGAAGTTGGTCACATCACTGCTAGATGTCCTCAGAAGAAAGATGATGATAGATCCAAAGACTGATATGAAGGAAGCTATGGGAGAAGAGTCAATAGAGGCTACCGACATAACAACAGAGACAACCGAGATGATAAAGGCAAAAAGGTATGTTACATAGCCGAAGATTTTGAAACTGAATCTGATTCTGATGATGACATAGAAGTTGTATTCATTGCTATGAAAGATGACTCAGAGGAAGAAGAGAAACATAAAGAGATAGCATAGATCTCTAAGGTAAGCAGAAATGATACATGGATCATAAACAGTGGCTGTACACATCATATGACCGGTGATGTAGAGAGGTTTGATCATCTTGTTGAATATAATGGAGGATCTGTGAGAACGGGAAATGATGCACCTTGTATGGTAAGAGGTAAAGGCTCACTAATGATCAATGACAGAATATAATGTTAAAATGCATACTGGGTAGATGGATTCAACTATAATTTGGTAAGTGTGGCTCAGGTGAATAATTTAGGCCACCAACTTTCTTTTGAGAGCAGAAAGGTAAAAATCTACAATGATGGAGGAAGACTTGTCAAAACTGGTACACAATCCAGAGGTAATCTATTCTATCTTAATATGGATCAGTCTTCTTGTTTTTTAATAAAGGATGAAGATGCTTGGTTGTGGCACAAAAGGTTATGCCATGTGAACTTTGATAACATGATCAAGATTAGCAAAAAGAAAAGAGTTAGAGGATTGCCTAACTTGACAAAACCTAATCATTCCATGTGCCATGAATGTTAGAAAGGTCATATGACTAAGTCTAGCTTTAAGAGTAAAGACTACTCAACAAAGAAGATACTTGAGTTGGGTCATACCGACCTATGTGGTCCTATGACAACTTAGAGCTGTTCTAGTGATAGATATTTTATTCTTTTTGTTGATGACTATACTAGACTGGTGACTGTTATGTTCCTGAAAGAAAAATCTGAAGCCTTTACAATGTTTAAGCGATATAAAGCCAAGGTAGAGAAAGAAACTGGAAAAGAAATAAAATGCTTAAGATTTGATAGAGGTAGTGAATTTATCTCTGATGAATTTACTAATTTTTGTAATGAGCATGGAATTAAAAGATAGGTCTCTCCACCGAGGATACCTCAGCAAAATGGCATTGCTAAAAGAAGGAATAGGTCTATAATTGACTGTGCTAGAACATTGATGAGACAAAAGAATGTTGCTCAAACATATTGGAGGGAAGTTGTCAGTACAGATGTGTATGTTCTTAACCAAGTACAACTGATGAAGGACACCAACCGAACACCTTATGAGCTATGGTTTGGACACAAACCTACTGTAAGTTATTTCAAGATTTTTGGAAGTAAATTCTTTCTTTTGAAAGATGAAAGAAATGGAAACTTTGATTCTAAAGGAGATGAAGGGATATTTCTAGGATATTCCTCTACAAGTAAAGTATATAAATGTTTGAATAAGGTTACAAATAAAATAGTTGAAAGTACTAATGTTCATGTTGATAAGTTTGATGACAAGAACATAGAGGAAAGTACAAAGGAACTGAAAGACTATGATAGATTCACTTATATTGAACATCCATAGTATCTATCGACACTGCAAGCTATGACAACCAGTCAGTAGGGAAATAATACAGGATGACAACCAACACAAACCGATGAACAAGATGGAGCTACTGAGCAAGGAAATGACCCTGAACAGGATGAACAAGAAAGGAGAAATCAATTTCTAGCTATTTTTGTCAGAAGACATCATCCTAAGACACAAATCATTGGAGACAAACATGCTAGAATGCAAACCAGAAGCAAAACAAGACAAGGTATATGTCTAGTTTGTGAATTTGAACCTAAAAATGTGAAAGTTGCATTAGAGAATGAAGAATGGGTTAATGAAATGGAGGAAATAGAACAAATAGAAAAGAACAAAACATGGTCCTTAGTACCCTGACCTAAAGATAAGAATTTTATCGGTACTAAGTGGATATTCAGGAATAAATTGAATGAAAATGGTGAAGTCACAAGAAATAAAGCTAGATTGGTATGCAAGGGATATGCACAAGAAGAAGGCATTGACTATGGTGAAACATTTGTACCTGTTGCTAGATTGGAAGGAGTTAGAATGCTACTTGCATATGTTGCACATAAGAAATTCAAAGTCTATCAAATGGATGTGAAGTCAGCATTTTTGAATGGTATACTTGAAGAAGAGGTCTACACCGAACAACCTGAAGGATTTTTTGATCCTGACAATAAAGACATGGTATGTAGATTACATAAAGCTTTATATGGTTTGAATCAAGCACCTAGAGCATGGTGTGAAAGACTTCAGACTTACTCGTTAAGTATTGGATTTTTTAGAACAAGTGAAAACAAAAATCTGTATATGAAAGGTGATACTGATGATACTATTATCATTGCTGAAATTTTTGTTGATGATATTATTTTTGGAGGTCAAGATCATATATGTAAATCTTTTTCTGATGACATGAGGAATGAATTTGAAATGTCTATGTTCGGAGAGATTAAGTTCTTTCTTGGACTACAAGTGATTCAACAGAGTGATGGAATATTCATCACACAATCTAAATACATAAAGGGGGTACTGGAGACATTTGGCATGGAAGATTCTAAACCTGTGGAACACTGATGGCTATTGGAAGAAAATTGACAAAGGAGGATGAAACTACAGAGGTAAATCAGACACTTTACCAATCCATGATTGGTAAGTTAATGTACGTAGTTCATAGTAGACCAGATATAGCACATGTTGTGGGAATTATTGCAAGATTTTTTGCTAATCCTAGAGAATCACACATGATAGCTACAAAAAGGATCTTAAGATACCTGAAGAAAATAGAAAATTATGGATTATGGTATCCTAAGGAAGGAAAGTTTGAACTGAAAGTTTACACTTATGTTGATTGGGCTGGAAATGTGGATGATAGAAAAAGCACCACTGGAGGAGAAATTTTCTTTGGTGAAAGACTTGTAACATGGACAAGTATAAAGTACACTTGTATTTCTCAGTCTATAGCTAAAGCAGAGTATGTTTTTGCTGCTACTAACTATTCAAACATTGAATATATCAAGCAAGTGTTGGAAGCAATGAATGAGGTAATCACTGACCCGGTGATTATATATTGTGCCAACACTAGTGCTATTAATATTTCAAAGAATCCTATGACGCACTCTAAGACAAAGCATATATCTATTAAGTATCACTACTTAAGATAACAAGTGCAAGAGAAGAAAGTGAAGTTAGAATTTGTCACATCTAAAGAACAACTTGTAGATATTTTTACAAAGCCTCTACCGAAGGATACATTTGAATACTTGAGGACTAGACTTGGGGTCTGTCCCCTGTCTATCAGTCACTAAGGTGATCTGGTTGTTGCATCAGCCTACTTTTATCAGAAGATCATTCATGTTGATGCAGCATAGTTCACACTTTGAATCATGTTCAAGGTTTTGATTAAGTTTGGAGAACTCGAATCGATTGGAATATCAATATACAGAGATACAAAGGAGGACAGAATTGTTTGTTTATTTGTTTCTTTGGCATTGTTGTCAAAGGAAGAGATAAATAATATGAAAAGAGACAAGCACCAATGAGAATTATCTAAGGGAGAGACAATCTGAATGAGACAGAATATTGAAGATTAGTTACAAAGAACACAAGAAGGAATAGGAGAACTGAAAAGAGAACTGAAAAGATCACAACTACAGAATGGTAAAGCTATATTATCTAATGTTGTTTAGTAATGTAGTGATTAAACATATTAAGTCTATTCGAATTACAACATTTTTTTCACAAAGTTGTAGAATATATGTTTGGTAAGTGTATGGTACATTTCATATTACTTGAGTTGTCATCAATGCCAAAGGGAGAGATTGTTCGACTACAACTGATTTGGAATCTGATTGAAGAATCCCTGATTAAAGATCACTGAGAATTTGCTAATTAGATATGTAATATGATTAAATCAGTATTATGTTGTCATTGATGTCAACTAGTTTGACAGCACTTATCTTGTAAGTTACTATACTGAGACATCTGAAGAAAGGTGAAAGAGATGAAGAACAGATAAATCTACATGGGGAAAGATGTACATGATAGATGAGGATAAGGAACACATTGAGTAACTTGTTGATGATTCTATGACTTGATGATATTGAATTTATTATGTTGCATTCATCTATGATGAAGTATAGAGCTGAAAGACACAAAGCAGTGTTGTCGGTAAATGAAGCATTTCTAGTATACACCGATGGAGTGTAGTGTATACCGATCATAGTATTAACCGAGTAGTGTTCACCGATACATTTCTTTGTTAACCGAGTGAAACAAAATGAATTAAATGATTAGTTTAGACGATAAGATTGATGAGTTGTAAAGTATCTCGATTTCAGTGATAACAGATAATGTTTGTTATAAAGATCAATGGCTAATAAAATTAAAGGAAGATCTAACATAGTAGATTGAAATGTGTTACTGACATGTTAGCTGAGGAAGTTTGAAGTGGAAAAATCTATGAATGTGGTTAAGCGGAAAAATCTGATGGTGGAGAAGAAAATGATTTGGCCGTCTATATAAGAGACCAGAATTTCATTATGGAGAGACACCAAAAGAAGTAGAAACTATAGGAATATCATGTGAACAAAGTTTTCATGCATTCTGATCATACAGGTTAGTGAGAACCGAGCTACAGAACAATTACCGAGCTACAAAGAGCAATTACCGATGGATAGTAAGTTGATATAGTATTGAATCTAAAGTGAAATATTGATCAGAAGGATTTGTATGGACTAAGTATTAATCTGTAATCTGTAATAGAATTTGTATTAAGGTGGGTCATTTAATGTTACATATTTAACCATTGTATATAGTCAAAATCTCTTAACCGAGTGGACTCTGAAAGTATTATGATGTATCATTCATAGAATGAACATTTTTATCCTGTCAACCCCATAGTGAATGCTATTTGGATGATAACTTCTAGTCTAAAATCCTCTAACAAGGTCACACCTAACAATGTGTTTGTAAACCTTTAACAGCGTTGGGTCTTAACTGACCTTTCTTCAGAAGAGTGAACAATTTTGGGTTGCCAGTCCCACGTGGTTTTTCCCTTTACATGGTTTCCACATTAAATCTCTTGTATTATGTGTTGATTGTGATATTTTTTTGTTATCATACTTTGCATGTTACATGTTAGATTTGATCGATAACTATTCTAGTATTTGACTAGTAATCGGTAAAAGCACAGACAGTGAAAGTAATTATTGTTTACCAAGGAGTAGAAATAGTAGAAGTTGTTTTGAATTATACATTTTGTTTTGGGACACTGGATAACTGATTCCCCCCCCCCCCCCCTCTTAGTTATTCTAACACACACTACTTCAAGACATTTAATCAAATAGTTTTCTACCTTGCCCATGTTTCTATATTTTGCATACATTTATGAATGGAATTTCAGCTGAAATAGAGCTAACAAAATTCCCCAATGTCTTTCATACCTTGTTCTATTTGAGGCATTCTGTCAAACAATTATAAATTTTATATGCCTAATCATTTCAAGAAAAATCCATCTTTCCATTAAACCTTCATACCGTGCTCTCTTTGAGGTAATATGTCACACAGTTCACATGCCTTTCTTTGTGCTTCCACATTTTTCATACATGTCTACCAGAGCATTTCCATCAAAAAATATCTGAAAAAAAATCTTCTATCCTTTTTCCTTTGAAGGATGCCCATTCTCTGTTCCACAACTCCATTTTGGTATAGACAAGGAAGTTATTGCTAAATGTTGAAGCTTTATAGATCCTTGAATCTAAGGTCATTAAGAATACCAAGAATAATGAATATATCTAATACCTTGTAAACTAGGTCAGACATCCTACAGAAGAGGTAGTGTGGATGGATGAGGCAGAACTGAAGAAGCATGGTACTTCATTGGCAAAACTTATCTCAAGAGGAATTGAGATCAATCCACCCCGGGAGTATGGTACAAGAGTCCTTGCCAAGGAAAAATACCAAGAAAGTGGTAAGAAGGCCACCATATTTTTTCTTAGGTAGATATGGTTGGCCAATGTCCAAGGAGGATCAGGAGATCCCAAGTTTTGTAATAAGTCCTAAATTGTGAAACCTAGTGGCCTAGGATGGTTTATAAATTCTATGGCTCACTAAGGTTGATAGGAAAGTGGATTGGTAGAATTTTATTAGGGATGGTGGAATTGATTTTATTAACATCAAAATATGTTAGATCCACCTTGGGTAGACCCTAGGAGTAATTCTATCAAGTTTTGCACAACATTGCAAAATGTTGTCAGCAACATTTGTTGCAAAAGTTGCTAAATGACAACTACTTTTTGAAATATTGTTATCCAACATCTACAACCACCTCAAATAGTTGGATTGGATGTAACAACATACAAAATAACATCAACAATCAATTTTGGGGGTTGTTGAGAAGATCTGTAGTGAAAATTCAAAAGATTGAATGCAGAAAACTGTATTTTTCATAGTTTTTTACTTGTAATCATCTTCCCCTAAGCCCGTGTGGATTGGAATGTGAAAACTAAGGCCATAGGAAGTTAGATTAATGTGTTGACATTATTTTTCAACAAGTTTTGATTTCTAAGGTTTAAACAAGAGGTATAAGAGTCTACTTTCATTTGAAAGTGACCAAACCCCATAACTTTTGATGGGTTGCGATTTAGAACCTCAAATCTTAGATTTAGGTTTAAATTGCTTGCCTCTAAATGCCTCCATCATTATATTGTAAAGGGATCAAGTATAATTTATACCTCCTACTTAAAACCAACCATTAGGCCTCTTGGCCTTTGGAGGAGATTTGAGAACAATGTGATTTTGAAGAGGATCTAGAGCCTATGCCTTTGGGAGATTACCTACCCAAGTACTAGAACCAAGAAAAAGTGACTTTCTGTATAGGTCCTTTGGGAAACTTGAACAAAAAAATCAAAAATAGTACCCAAAAATGACTAGTGAATAGCCTTGTCAAAGAGGACAATTTTGAGTTTTGGGTGTCATAGAGTCAAGTTGTATTTTTGGATGATTTGGGAGATGTCAATAGGGGTTAATTGACATGTGGGAAGGATCTAAAGGCCTAGGTAAGACACTGCGATGGTGTTTTGTGATGAAGGAACACATGGTACATATGGGTGCATCTCCATTGGAGGAACAGAAAATAGTGAACAACTCAGTGAGGAGTTATGGGGACAAAATGTTGATGAGTTGGTGAATAGACCTCGAACACTTGAAGGTGTGGAGCTTCAGTGGGGCTACTCCTATCAAAGGGGATTAGGAATTGACCTTTCAAGAAAATATTTTTTGGATGATCACATGTAATCATTTAAAACTTGTATTTACTACATTCTAAAGAGACTTGGATGATGTAGCTAGATTGTGGAACATTCATTACTAGAAGTCAATAGTAGTATTAAAATTTGAAAAGGAGGGCATTAAAAAATACAGTTGCAAGAACATTCTTCTTGAAGGTTATGTAGCATTTTGATGAAATTTTTTTCTTAAAAAGGTGAGAAAATGTGTCCAAGGATGACTCTTGAAAGTTGTGTCTGGTGACATTTCATTTTGGTTTTCTATGGATCCATAGCCAATTCAATTAGTCCTAGGTAGGTAGAAAATCTCCAAGGTTAATGGGGTATAACTTTCAATTAAACCCTACTTAGGCATATGCATCACCAAGGGACCAAAATTTGATGTGAGTCATCCCTTGAATAAACTATATTTATTGGAGCCCATAAGGTAGAAAAAAATTATAAGGTAGAAAAAATTGTCTATATTTATTGTAACCCATACCTAAAATAATTGGTAACCAAAGGTTGTAAGTTTATTATTATTTATTTTAGGTATTTAAATTAGTAAAATATTAGTCCTTTGACTTTTATAAGAGACTTTTATTAAGAGGAAATTAAATTCTGTAAGGAAACTCAGGTGCGGAAACAACTTCCTACATTAATCTCTAAAGGAAAGTATTGTGCAAATTCTTTTAAATCCTTACAATTTCAGATTCGTTAACTACTTTAACAATGATATTGCAGCCATATACCATGCATACAGAAAATAGAGAATGACACAATGATTTACCCTGGGGAAACCTTTCGGTAAAAGCACCAGCACTCCAAAACCTACACAATGTATTAATCAAAACTATTACAGTTTACAATACACTTGCAATGCAAGTTCTTTTAGAAGATTTCCCACTATTGAAGACAAATTGCGGTAGCATAAAAAATGTCCCAACAATACACTTACTTCTCCTATCTTCACAACCCTAAAAAATGCTTATATCATGTGCTTCTCTTTTTAGGGAAACTTCCAAAGATAGCCGTATTAAGGTTTTACGATTGGGGAAGAGTGTACAGTACTCAACTTTATCAATTGCCACATGTCTTCACCCATCATTGAATCTTCTAGACATAGCTCCTACGTGTCATAAGAATCTATCATAACCATTTCAGCCATGATCTCCTTACACACAATTCAAGATGCCGACACATCAAGTGGAGTGACACATCAACATGCCAACTAGACATGTACACTCACACTTAATTACATTATTTGCAAGAAATACATTTTATAAAAAAAATAATAAGAATAGGAATTATCCAAGGTTGAGACACCTTATTCCTAACATTCTCCCACTTGTCGAACACCTTGTAAGAGCTACAAGAACATAATAGGAACTAACTGCTATAGGCCAAAAGGCCCATAGACTCCGAACACCATTTGAACTTCTCAGTGCCCACTAGTTTCGTTAATGCATCTAAAACATTCTTCACAGTATCTACCTTCTCCAAATTTACCTTTCCATCTTCCACCATATCCCTCACAAAGTAAAACTGCACATCAATGTGCTTTGTTCTGGCATGAAAAGTTGGATTCTTCACAAGGAAAATAGCGCTTTGACTGTCACACCAAATAATAATATGTTCTGCATCAACACCAACATCAGAACACAATCTCCTAAGCCAAATGGCTTCCTTAAAAGCATGAGTATTAGTCATGTACTCAGCTTCTATAGTGGACAAAGAAACCATAGGTTGTCACTTACTCATCCAACTGATAGCACCACCAAACATAGTGAACACATAAGCACTAGTGGATCTCTTGCTGTTAATATCACCTGCCCAATCTGAATCCACAAACCCATGAATACAAACTAAATGCGGAGATCTAGAATAGTTACCATGGTAACATATGGAGTAATCTGATGTACCCTTCAAATATCTAAATACTCGCTTAACTGCATCCTAATGTACATGTCCAGGGTTAGCCATAAACTGACTCAGGACTCCCACTACTTGGGCAATGTCTGGTCTAGTACAAACCATAGCATACATAAGACTGCCAACTGCACTAGCATAAGGTACTCTACTCATGTCCTCCACCTCACTAGGAGATTTTGGACAATCATCTACAGATAACTTTGTTCCCACATAAATAGGAACACATAGTGGTCTACAATTTGCCATGTTGAACCTATCCAACACAGACTTCACATACTTACTCTGACTCAACCAAATTTTTCTGTTAGACATGTCTCTATTGATTTCCATACCCAAGATGTACCTTGCTACCCTAAGATCTTTCATCTCAAACTATGCTGACAACTGAGATTTAAAATTAGAAATCATACCCATACCCTTCCCAAATAGCAACATATCATCAACATATAATGCAACAATAAGAAGGTGGTCATTTTCAACTCTGAAATAAACACAATGATCTAATTTTGATCTTACAAATCCAATTGACAACATAAAGGCATCAAACTTAAGGTACCACATCCTAGGAGATTGCTTCAAACCATATAGAGATTTCTTTAATCCACAAACTAAGGATTATTTACCTTTTACAATGTAGTGCTCAGACTGTGACATATAAATCTCTTCCTCCAAATCACCATGAAGGAAATTTCTCTTCACATTCATCTGTTCTATCTCTAAATCATATGATGAAGCAAGAGATAATAGAAATCTAATGGATGTCAACTTTGCAATAGGAGAGAATATCTCACCATAATCTATTCCCTCTACTTGTGAATACCCCTTTGCAACCAGTCTAGCTTTGTACCTTTCAACACTTCCAATTACACAGAATTTCTTCTTGAACACCCATTTACAGCCAACAGATTTTCTCCTTTTAGGCAAAGGTACAAGGTCCCAAGTTTTTTTTTTCTCCAATGAAGCCATCTCATCATCCATAGCCTCAATCTAGGCCATGCCCAAAGCCCCTTTCATAGATCTAGGCTCATCAGTGTTAGTAATCAAAGCAAAAGCACAACTAGAATCTAACATAGAATAACCAAACCTTTCTGGTTGCTTTCTTTCTCTCATGGATCTCCTCAAGGGCTGAGGTTGAGGTTGTTCTTCCTCTTCTTCTGAACTATCAGATCTCTCCTCATCATTAGTCCCAACATGGTCTCTCTATTCAGTCTTCTCAAGGGTAGGAGGAAACTGAACAACATCTTTTTCCTTTTCTTTTTCATCTGGTTGTAGCACAATAGAAGGTGTTAGCTCTCTGAAAATAACATTTCTACTATGCAACACCTTACTAGTCATAGGATTCCAAAGCTTGTATCCTTTCACACCAACACTGTATCCAATGAAAATACATTTGACAACTTTATTTTCCAACTTAGATATTTTCTCCTTTGGAACATGTGCATAAGCTTCACAACCAAAAACATGAAGATGTCTAATTGAAGGCTTCTTACCAGACCGCACCTCCATGGGTGTCTTACCAACAAGAGTTGATGTAGGAGATCTATTAACTAGATAGAAAGTAGTGGCCATAGCTTTGGCCTAAAACCTTTGTTCTAAACCAGCTCCACTAAGCATACTCCTAGCCTTCTCCATCAGTGTCCTATTCATTCTCTCTTCAACTCCATTTTGTTGGGGGCTAGAAGGAGTTGTCTTATGCCTCTCGATACCTCGTTCTTTATAGAACTATTCAAAATATATGGAACAAAACTCACCACCATTATCAGTTCTCACACACTTGATTCTTTTACTAGTCTAATTCTCTACGAGAGCCTTAAATTCCTTGAACCGACTGAAAACCTGTGTCTTAGTTTTCAGGAAATATATCCAAGTCCTTCTGCTATAATCATCTATAAAAGATACAAAATATATAGAAGTGGAGATAGAAGGAACTTTTACAGGACCAAAAACATCATAATGAATCAGATCCAAAAGTCCAGAAGACTTGTGAGAGATGGAGTAGAACTGAATATGATTTTTCTTACCATAAACACAGTGTTCATAGAAATCAAACATGAGATTACAATCATTTAGCCCCTCAACAAGATTTTTAGTTTTCAATGTCCTAAGACCCTTCTCACCAATGTGGCCAAATCTCGTATGCCACAACATTGTCTTTTCTACAGGAAGCTTTCCTTCCAAAGTGTTTGCACCCTTAGCTACACTTATTGCACTACCATCGAAACCCATTTCCATAGTCTTCTTTACTACTCATTCAGGTGGTGGGGATGAAGTGATAGCCGCTCTATTCTTTAAAACAAAAGAACTACTGCACTAAGCAATGCATGCATCAAGCTTAAATAAAGTACCTCTCCTAGTACCTCTAGCGAGTACCAAAGAACCTCTCATCATATTGCATCCATCTTTCAAAAAGACAACTTGCACACCTACATCATTCAGCATACTTACAGATAATAGGTTTCATGCCAAACCTAGAATGTGCATAACTCTGTTGATTCCCTTTACTCATCCATCAAGAAATCTGATAGTGACCCTTTCATGTCCAACTATCTATAGATGAGAATCATCACCCAAGTACACCTTTCCACCATCAAACTCTTCATATTTTGAGAACCATTTTTTATGAGAGGTCATGTGAAAAGAAGCACCCGAGTCTATCAACTATAGATCATCAGATGCATGGGTTTCCAAAGCTACAATAAAAGCATCTCCATCTTCTTGAGATTTTTTGGAAGCTGAATCTGAGCCTTTCTTCTGCTTCTTTAGTTCTTTGCAGTCCCTCCGAAAGTGCCTAGATTTATCATAGTTCCAACATTTCACCTTGGACTTTCTAGGAGTCTTAGAACTCCCACAGGATTTGGATCTACCCTTCTTTGACTTATTGTCATTCTGCTTTCCTTTGTCGTTGGATCTCCCATGAACAATAAGGGCTTCCTTAGAAAAATTCAAAGTCTTTCTTCACATCTCCTTAGATAGTAGTGAAGACACCACATCATCCATATAGAATGTGACTATAGTACTTCTGGGAGCCATCACAAGATGGTTCCATGAATCCGGCAAGGAACAAAGTAGGGTCATACAACAATCCTCCTCCTCGATCTTGGCACCGGATGATGCCAACTGTGCAATCAATAAATTGAATGCATTAAGATGATCAGTTACGGATCCACCTTCCTCCATTCTTAAAGAATACAACTTCTTTCTTAGAAACAACTTATTCACCAAAGATTTGGCCTGATACACAGACCCAAGCCGTTTCCATAAAGAATTTGCAGTAGTCTCATCAAGAACATTCAGAAGAATGGCATCTGCTAGATAGAGTCTAATGAGACCCTTAGCCTTCTGATCCTTGATCTCCCAATCCGCTTGAGATGTCGCTGCAAGTTTCACATCAAGTGAAGCAGCCTCCCATAGATCGTGGTCTTCAAGCATGTCTTCCATCTTGAGTTTCCACAACTCAAAATTAGTGCCATGAAATTTCTCCACCTCCATTCTACCGTATGAGGAACTTGTCATCTCAATCTACAAATAAGATTTAGAATGCTCTACACAAAACTCCCACTCAACTTGAGATTAGCTCAAAAAACCCTACCCAACAACTAGGATCAAAAGTTGATCAGGCTCTGATACCACTTGTAAGGAAACTCAGGTGCAGAAACAGCTTCCCACACTAATCTCTAAAGGAAAGTATTGTGCAAATTATTTTAAATTCTTACAATTTCAGATTCGTTAACTAATTTAACAATGATATTGCAGCCATATACCATGCATATAGAAAATAGATAATGACACAATGATTTACCCTGGGGAAACCTTTCAGTAAAAACCCTAGCACTCCAAAACCTGCACAATGTATTAATCAAAACTATTACAGTTTACAATACACTTGCAATGCAAGTTCTTTCAGAAGATTTCCCACTATTGAAGACAAATCATGGCAGCATAAAAAACATCCCAACAATACACTTACTTCTCCTATCTTCACAACCCTAAAAAATGCTTATATCTTGTGCTTCCCTTTTTAGGGAAACTTCCAAAGATAGCCATATTAGGGTTTTACCATTCTCCATGATTGGGGAAGAGTGTACAGTACTCAACTTTATCAGTTTCCACATGTCTTCACCTGTCATTGAATCTTCCAGACATAGCTCTTACATGTCATAGGAATCCATCATAACCATTTCAGCCATGATCTCCTTACACACAATTCAAGATGCCGACACATCAAGTGGAGTGACACATCAACATGCCAACTAGACATGTACACTCACACTTAATTACATGATTTGCAAGAAATACATTTTACAAAACAAATAATAAGAATAGGAATTATCCAAGGTTGAGACACCTTATTCCTAACAAATTCAAGTGAATCGACACTAACTTATCCTTTGCATATATAAAGAACTGCATATAAAATACCTATGGAATGTTTGTCATAGAGAATATAAACTACAGTTGAAAACATTACTTTTTCTCTCACCTTGTATTGTTATTAACTTCACTAATGCATTAATGACCCTTAAGGCTTTGTGAATCATTAGTATATATATGTTACTATATCATTTTTTATACTTTCTCATATTCTAGATATCTGAAATATGTTTGCTCCTTAAGGATTACATCATATCACAGTTATCTCTTAACACTTGATGTATTTTAACCTTTGGTATTACAGTACCTTAGTATACCTCAACTTATCATTTATGTACCATGATAGCTTTTATATTTGGTCATGCATATGAAATGATGACTTTGTTCTTCTCTTGCAAATAAAGGTGTTGCTTCCAAATATTTGTTCCTTGATCATGTGTTCTCACTATTTTCACAGTGACATGTACTCTTGATTATAATAATCTTTATGCGACTCAATCATCTTTTCTCTCTATTCATATTCTTGGGCCATAATTAGTCATTGTCTGTTACATCTCTTTTAGCAAGGCATTAATCCTTAAACCTATATCTAATCACTATCTCTTAGAAGCTATAGATGCACTAAGGAAATATTTTATCATTAAATTCATAGGTATTATCTTTAAGACAACAATATCATATTTATTTACTATACCTTCAAATATGTATGCTCTTTATTCATAATAGAAATATTTACTATATATTCATGATATGATTGCTTACGTCAATGCTTGGACTTGTAAATACTCCTTGAGGCATATGACCTTTCTCTATAGTGGTTTCTTTGTCTTTTCACTAGTAATTATGAGATTATCTTTGACATGTAATTATTGATTCTTTCTTCATAACAAAACTATAATTTTATCTATCAATTTGATGTCTCTTGGCATTTCATATGAGATAACTATTTTACCTTACTGTATTTACTTTTCATGATGTTCTTGTACTTTTTCCTTTATAATTGATGCCTCAACATGGAATTGATATATCCTTCAATTGATTTGATCTATTCATGAGTGAATCTAAACTAAAAGGTTTTAGGTAAAAATGACCTGTCACTTTAATAGTTTAAAGCAAGTGTTTAGAATATGACCTCTTCTCATCTGAAAAATCAAACTAAAAGGTTTCAAACTAAATAATATGTCCTTTTAATAGCCCATAACACAAATAAATTCTATTTTTATCCTTCAGGGATCTGCATCTTTATTCCCCATTGACATGTTGAGCTCAACCATTGTGGGAGCTGCATTTTTCTCCACATGAAACTAAACAATAAATATATACTTTCTCCTGCACATAAAACTAACTATTAGATTAAAACAGTTAGTTTTGAATGTCTTCTTTATGATATTTTATTTTCCACTCTTTGATTCATTTATCTAAAAGTATTCATGCACTTGTTGTTTAGTAGGTATAGGACTGATGAAGGGTGCTCCCCTTAATTCCACAAACACATAACAGAAATAGAGAATAACAACAATTTGCAAGAACAAAAAATGTGCTTCTTATTATCTCCACAAATGTGGAATTACAAATTTTAGAATTACAATATGAAAAGCCACATGCGCATTTTCCTTACAATATTCTGTAGGACAAAGCGTCAAATTATTACCCAAAACTACTCTAAACTACTCCAAACTACCTTAGACAACACTATGAGCCTTCCTTATATAGGCAATTTTCCACCACTTGGGAAGGTTCCAAAAATTTAGCCATTAAGGCCGACCAACCCTAGAATTATTTTATTTTTCAATTTATTACATCAGGGTCAGCTGAAAACATCTTTTGAAACCCAAACAAAAATTTTGAAGAAAAATTATTTTCCACCATTTTAGGTGGCCCAACTTTCAAAGACCATAAGTCATCACTTGTTGACCTGATTGACTATTATGACCCCATTTCAAAAAGGGCGCAAAGTTCTCTACAATGCCTAAATCAAGAAAGCTTTATTCAACTGAAGTTTTGACCTTATCTATGACCTCTAAAGCCTTCAAAACTGAGTTTAAATTTTCTGTACCCTACTCCCAATACCAAAAATTTTCAATATCTAGAAAACTAGACTTGATCTAGCAATGAAACTTTATCGGCAAACTAATATGACCAAAATGAACCTCCAAGGAAGAAAATAAAACATTCTGAGCTCAAATGGAAAACTTACTAAAAATAGTAAATTTCCAAAAATGGCAACTCTGCACAAGATAGCCCTTATTGAAAAGAAACTAGAATTATTTTTGGGTGATGCAAGATTACTCTTACACCTAGGATGCTCCTACATCAGACACCTGGGGTAATTTAAGAAGTGAGCCTGTCATGTCTCAGATGTGTAGAAGAAAACCAAGACAGTTAACCTCCTCCTTTGTCAGCCATGATGAATCTTCAACAAGTCATCCTTTCCATTTGACCAGATATTCTTCATATGTCATGTTCCTTATGCTTCTACCAACATGACTATCCAATGTATCCTCAATCTCCTTAGTAGCTAGAGTAGCTGGTGGAATACTCCATTGTGTTTCTATGATCTCATCTTCAGCACCTCCTTCATGATACTCTGTCAAATTTGAAATGTTAAACACTGGTGAAATATTCAGCTCAATAGGCAATTGTACCTCATATGCATTTCCTGAATCATGATTCTTCAATATCATACATGGTCGAAACTTCTTCATTTCCAACTTCTTATATGTACCAACTAGAAATCGCTCCTTCCACAAATGAACCATGACTTCATCTCCTACCTGAAAATCCTTATGCCTCCTTTTCTGATCTGCCTTAGCCTTATCCTGTGCATTCATCTTGGTAATATGCTTCCTCACCTCCTCATGGATGTTCTTCAAGTGTTCTACAAAATCCTCACCTTCAACAGAATCAGCACTACTTATCTCTCCTTTATCTATCTTCCTCAACTCATATGCATTTCTAGGACTACTTCCATATACAATCTGGAATGGTGATTTTCTAGTGCTCCTGTTGATAGAATTATTGTATGCAAATTCTGCCTGTGGTAAAATTAAATCCTATCATGTTGGCTTGTCTCCAACCAAACATCTCAACAAATTTCCCAAACTCCTATTCACCACCTCTGTTTGTCCATCAGTCTATGGATGATGTGATGAACTGAACTTCAAATCTATCTTCAACTTCTTCCATAATGCGCGTAGAAATATCCAACAAACTTAGTGTCTCGATCTGAAACTATGCTCTTTGGAAAACTATATAGTCTCATCACTTCTCTGAAAAATAATTCTGCTACATGAACAACATCATTAGTCTTCTTGTAGGGAATGAAATGTGCCATTTTCAAAAATCTATCAACTACCACAAAAATTGAATCATGTCCCCACTGAGTCCTTGGTAAACCAAGAAAAAAATCCATACTAATCTCCTCCCAAGGTTTCTCTGGTATAGGTAATGGCTGATACAACCCTGTATGTTTCTTCACTCCTTTCACCATCTAACATACTCTACAACCCTGTACAAACTTCTTGACATCTTTTTACAACTGTGGCCAATAATAATTCTCACTGATTAGAGCAAGGGTTTTATCTCAACCAAAATGTCTAGCCAATCCTTTGCTATGCTTCTCCTTGATGAGATTCTCCCTCATAGAACTTTGTGGAATGCACAATTGACTCCCTCTGAATAACATACTATCCTGGATGATGAAATGCAACCACTTCATTCTATCTAGAGTAATCAGTTCTGTACAAGCTTTCCTAGCTTCTCCAAAATCAGGATCCTCTAGATACAAATTCTTGAGTTCCTTGAGCCCAACCACCTCAATCTTGATCTCTATCAGCAATAGTTTCCTTCAGCTAAGCACATCTACAACCTTGTTAGACTTTACACTCCTGTGTTTCAAAACAAAAGTATAACTCTACAAAAAATAAACCAATTTCAAATGCCTTTTATTCAACTTTCCTTGACTATTCAACTATTGAAAAGCTTGATGATCAGTATACAGAACAAACTCCTTAGGAAGCAAATAGTGTCTCCACTTCTTTAATGCCTGAACTATAGCATAAAATTCCTGATTATAAATAGAATACTTTCTCTTGGCATCATCTAACTTCTCACTAAAATAAGCAGCAAGTTTACCTTCTTGACTCATAATAGCTCAAATTGTAGTACCACTAGCATCATAGTCTACTTGAAACACCTTATTAAAATATGGAAGTGCTAAAATAGGTTGTTTAGTAACTTTTTGTTTCAACGGTTTAAAACTCTTCTCTGCCCCATTAGTCCCCTTGAACTCTTTTCTATCCCCTCTCATTGTTTCAGTCAACGGTCCACAAATACTGCTAAAATTTTTGGTAAACTTTCTATTAAAGCTAGCCAAACCATGAAAATATCTTACCTCAATTGCACTCCTTGGATTAGGCCATTCAAGGATAGCCTTCACTTTCTTTGGGTCCATTTTTAGACCTTCTGCTGAAACTACAAATCCCAAATACACTAATTCTTTCTTCACAAAACTACACTTCTTCAAATTAATCAACAATTTCTCTTCGCTTAACTTCTCAAACACCATATGAATATGCATCATATGCTCCTTTGATGTCTTACTAAAGATCAAAATATCATCTAGGTAAACAATGACAAACTTACCCATAAATTCTTTCAGAACCTTGATCATGAGCTACATGAAAGTGCTTGGTGCATTGGTTAACCCAAAAGGCATGACTAACCACTCATACAGTCCTTCCTTTATTTTGAAGGTAGTCTTCCATTCATCTCCTTCTTTGATCTGAATCTGATGATATCCACTCTTTAGATCTATCTTTGAGAAATACACAGCTCCACTCAAATAGTCCATAATATCATCCATTTGTGGCAATGGAAACATGTACTTGATTGTGATCTTGTTTATTACCCTGAAATCTATATACATCCTCCATTCTCCATTCTTCTTCAGTACTAATACTACTGGTACAGTATGTGGACTTAGGCTCTCCCAAATAAATCCCTTTTGTAACAACTCATATACTTGTTTGTTCAACTCTTCACTTTCTACTAGTGGCATTTTGTGTGCTACCTTATTTGGAAAACTGGTTCCTAGAATCAAGTCCATCTGATGGCTGATCTTCCTTATTGGTGGTAATCCATCAGGCACATTATCGAATACAATATCCTGAAACTCATTCAACAAATATGCAACTTCTACAAGTACATCTTCTACTTCCTCTTTACCAACTTTTGGAATTAAAGAAAAACATACATTTTCATGCCTCATACACTCTAGTAATTTTTTTACATCAACAAAAATTATTCTTGCATTACCACATACCTTTTCTTATGTGTCATTCAATGGCTTTAGCTTATGTTGCACTCCATCCTTTGTTGGGGAATAGGTATTCAAATTACCATCATGCACAGCATGCTTGTTAAACTACCATGGTCTACCTAACAACATATGACATACATCCATAGGTATGATATCACATAGTACCTCATCATGGTATCCACCAATCTTGAACTTTACTAGGCACTATTCACTGACCATGACCTTGTGGTCATCTTATACCTAGGAAATCCAATATGGATGTGGGTGTTTCTATCTCTTGAGCTTCAACTTTATCACCATCTTTTCTAACACTAAATTGTCAGTGCTTCCACTATCAATAATCACATCACAACACTTATGCTCACACTTGCACCTAGTGTGAAGCAAGCTTCTTCTTTGCTCAAGTTCATTCTCACCACTCACCGGGACTCTTCTATTAATTAGTGTTTCTCCTCTTTCATCATCTTTAGAATGTGATGATCTAGCATCTTCATCTACATGTGAAACTCTAGCCTGGCCTTCAGCTATCCTATTTGTCCTTCCTTGGCGTTGAGGACATTCATGTGCCCTATGACCTTCTCCATAGTGAAAACATGTTCCACGAAAGCCTCCTCTCCCTGAACCTTATCATCTTCCTCTTCCTCTCTAATCTCTATTTTTTTTTATCATGGAAATGATTGGAATTGTTTCCTCTCTTATTTTGACTACTACTAGCCTCATCCTTCTATTTGGATCTTCATTTTGGCCACCAAATGATTGTCCACCAGATCTTCCACCACGACCTCTTCCATTTTTTCTACTTTCAAACTTCTTGTTCATCTTTTCCTCTACTTTTAGGGAAAACTGGTATGCCTCTTCAATAGTGTTCATTCAAACCAAATTCAACTCCTCTTGAATGCTTGGCCTCAACCCATTAAGGTAACAGGAAACTTTCTCCTTATCATCTTCTGCATGGCCTATTCTGATGAGGATTCAATAGAAGTCCTTTGTATACTCCTGAATAGATCTTCTTGCTTGCTTCAAACTTTGCATTTTCTTTAGTAGGTCAAGCTTATAATCAATAAGAATGAACTATAACTTTAATTTATCCACCATCTGATCCCATCTTTTGATTTTATCCTTTTCTCTTCTATTTCACTCCAACTAAATCTCTTGCCACCAGATCTTTGCATGACCCTTTAGTTTGGCCTTCACAAACTTGACCCGATCAAGATCCTCAATGTCTTTATACTCAAAATATTCTTCTAATTCATTCATCTAGTCAATCAACTCCTCTGGGTTAAGATTTCTTGAAAATGTAAGAATCTCAATCTTAGGTCTTTTCCCGATCTTGGAAATGGTCTGAAAAAACCTTTCTTCCTCTTGGTTCATAATTTCACCTTCTCCTTCTTGATCATAATTTCCTTATTCAGCTTCATCCTCACTTTTGTTTCTAACATTAAGATTCATTCCTCTATGAATCTCTTCTTGCAATGCTCACACTTTTCTCTGGAGCACTCTAACCTCAGGTGTCACACCACTAGCTCTTCCACCACGTTCCCTTTGTGGAGGCATTTTCATGTTTCTTACTAAAACCCTAAACCATGGTCCTAGTGCAAATTACCTCATAGCCGGCGATCTATTTACACACTCAAGAAGTCTTTCTTTGATACCACTTGATGAAGGGTGGTCCCCTTAATACCACAAACACATAACAGAAATAGAGAACAACAACAATTTGCAAGAATAGAAAATGGGCTTCTTATTATATCCACAAATGTGGAATTAAAAATTTTAGAATTACAATATGTAAAGCCACATGAGAATTTCCCTTACAATATTTTATAGGACAAATCCTTGAATTATTACCCAAAACTACTCTGAACTGCTCCGAACTTCCCTAGACAACACTACGGGCCTTCCTTATATAGGTAATTTTCCACCGCCTAGGAAGGTTCCAAAAATTTATCCATTAAGGCCAACCAACCCTAGAATTATTTTATTTTTCAATTTATTACATCAGGGCCGGCTCAAAACATCTTTTGAAATCCAAACAAAAATTTTAAAGGAAATTTATTTTCTGCCATTTTAGGTGGCCCAATTTTTGGAGACCATAAGTCATCACCCGTTGACCTGATTGACTATTATGACCCCATTTTAAAAAGGTTCAAAGTGCTCTACAACACCTAAATCAAGAAAACTTCATTCACCCAAAGTTTTGACCTCATATTGGGCCTCTAAAGCCTTCAAAACTGAGTTCAAAGTTTCTTTACCCTACTCCCAATACCAAAAATTTTCAATATCTACAAAACTAGACTTGATCTGGAATTGAAACTTTATTGGCAGACTAATATGACTAAAATGAACCTCTAGGGAAGAAAATAGAACATTCTGAGCTTGAATGGAAAACTTACTAAAAATAGTAAATTTCCAAAAATAGCAGCTCTGCAAAAGATAGTCGTTATTGAAAAGAAACCAGAATTATTTTTGGGTGATACAAGATTTCTCTTACACCCAGGATGCTCCTGCATAAAGGACTAAGACCTATCATTTCTCTTCTAACATTATTTTTACCACCCTGCAGGCCAATGTTCATAAGGAGAATTCTAAAGACAAAGATGGAGACAAGGAAGAAGAGACCTCCTAATCATATGTGGGGATTCATCATTATACTAGGAAATGATGGATCCCTATCATTTATCTACTACTTGTCATTCTTGCATACATCTCATTTACTTGTATCTATTTTCATAGGTGTCCCATGTGATGAACTATAACTGATTGAATATCTGATGAACTGAAGGAACAGTGATTAGAGATCACTGAGTTACTGAAATGATATGTAAGATGATTAAATCATTCAATATGTTGTCATTGATGTCAACTAATTTTGATAGTACTTATCATGTTAGTTACAAACATCTAAACATCTGTTGAAGGAAGAAAAGATGAAGAACTGAGATATCTACATCAGGAAAAGATGGATATGACAGATAAGGATAAGGTAAACATTGGGTAACTTATTGATGAGTCTATGGCTTTATATTGTTGACTTGAGCATGTTACATTAATCTATTATGAAGAAGAGATTTGAAATTAAACATGTCAATGTGGTCGGTAATTGAAGATTTTTGTATACACCGAGCTAGTGTAGTGTATACTGAGTGACAGTATTAACCGAGATAGTTAAACTAGTTATCACCGATGTCTTTCTATATTGATCGAGTATGGATGAAAACATTAAATGCTAAGAACAACCGAATGAATTTGATGAGCTAGAAATTGTTATGATTTCGAGGTTAAGGATGAAGTTTTTTATCAGATCCACGACTGAAAAAATTTAGAGAAGATCTAAAGGATGATATTGAAACATGTTAATGACACATCTGTTGAGGAAGGTTTAAGTAGCAAAATGGATGAAGGATATTAAGAGGCAAAATCTAATGGTTGATATGAAAATGTTTTACTTGTCTATATAAGAGATATGAGTTTCATTATTGAAACATGTCAAAAAGAAGAATACTGTAGAGAGTTCACCTGAAGACTTTATTCATGCATGCCTGATCAAACTGGTTATTGAAAGAACCGAGCTGCAGACATTACCGAGCGTTAGAGAACTATTTACCGAGTGAAAGTAAGTTGAGAAATATTAAGGAAGTGAAATTGATTAATGATCAGAGGATTTATATGGGCTTAGCATAGATCTAAATATTTACAATTGAGTTGTATTTGAATCAGATCAGTATTGTATCACTTTAACCATTGATTCATAAAATCTTTTAACCGAGTGGACTTAACAGTCTTATGTTCTACCCTGTGACATTCATTGAATGTAAAGTGTTATCTTGTTGACCCCATAGTGAATGTTGGTCAAAATTTAATTGTTAGTGATAAATCCTTTAACCAGATCACACCTAACAATGTTTATTGTAACCTTTAATAGGGTTGGCTCTTCACTGAGCTCACTTCAGAAGAATGAATTATTTTGGGTTATCGATCCCAGTTGGTTTTTTCCTTAATAGGGTTTCCACATTAAATCATTGTGTTATGTGTTATTTTTTATGATTATTTTTCTATCATACTTTACATACTTCATAGTTTATTTAGTCAGTAATCACAATTGGATAATTACTGGTAATGGGTAAACTAAACAAAAAGATTGATATTTTATGTTACCAAGCTACATAATTTGCTGGAATTGTTTTATAAGGTACATATTTGTATTTGGGAGTGTAGGATAACTGATCTAAGTGATTCACCCCCCCCCCCCCCTCTCAGTTATTCTAACAATTGGTATCAGAGCATATTGGTTGCTTGGAAGAAAGTTTTAAGGACTTGAGCAGAAAGATTATAAGATGTATAAGAGGGAAGTGCCAAAGCGAAACAAAGACAACTTTACTACATAGCAAAGCCAGATGAGACTTCACATATCTAGAATTTGATAATCTTCTATACCTTTACTTAACAATGGCTACTTACAATCGAATGTTGGACCTTTGACTCTCGATCAACTGAGAGACCACATGAACACAATATTACTATGATAGAGATTGCTACTACTCTGTCTGATGCTGAATTTGAGGATGTCAAGGATTGTGCTACAATGAAGAAAATGTGGGATAAACTTGCTCTAGTTTATGGTGGTGATGTGAATGTGATGAGAGCCAGAGCTGAAAGCTTGAGAGGCATATTTGATGACATGAAGATGAAGGAAGGAGAGAAAATTACACAGTACACAAACTAAATCAAAGAGGTTGTCAATGCTATCCGAGGAGCTGGTGGTATTATTTTTGAAGATACAATGGTAAGTAAGATACTGAGAACCTTGTTGCCTGTCTATGCAATTAGAATATCTACTATTCATGAAATGAGGTCTGCACCTAATAGCACTCTTACTCTTGATAGTCTGACTGGAAAGTTAACAACTTTTGAGCTGAACAATTTTGATAATAGTGTTATACTGAGTGTTGAGTCTGCTTTTATGTCATCTCTTAAGATTGGTAAATCTAGCAGTAAGCATAATATAAGGAATGAAAGTGATAGTAATATTGATGATGAGCTTGATGAGCTTGAAGCACTTATGGCCCGGATACTACATAAAGGTAAAGGTAGATATAAGGGAAAGTTACCTTTAGCTTTTTTTAATTGTAAAGAGGTTGGCCATATTGCTGCTAGATGACCTAACAGGAAAGATGAAGATAAAGATAGACTAATTTGGTGATGGAAAATATGGAAGAAGGAATAATAGAGAAAACTGACACTACAACAGAGACAACTAAGATCACAAAGATAAGGGGAAAAAGGTATGTTACCTTGTTGGAGAAGATGACACCGACACCGACACTGATGATGATATTGAGGTAGTATTTGTTGCAATGAAAGATGATTCAGAAGAGGCAGAAAGGTATGTAGAAACATCACTTATTTCTAAAGTTAGTAAGAATGATATTTGGATAATTGATAGTGGTTGTACACATCACATGACTAGTGATGAAGATAATTTTCATCATCTTGAGCATTATAATGGAGGATCAGTGAAAATGGAAAATGACACACCTTGCATGGTTAAAGGAAAAGGATGTATTTTGTTGAATGATAAAATTAGATTTGATAATACATACTGGGTAAAAGGACTTAATTACAATTTGTTGAGTGTAGCACAGCTAAATAACTTAGGTCACCGAGTTTCATTTGAAAGAAAGAAGGTAAAAATATATGATGAAAATGGAAAGCTTGTCAGAATAAGAGGACAATCAAAAGGTAATTTATTTTATCTTGACAAAGCTGAAATTTCTTGTTTACTGGTGAAAAATGAAGATGCATGGTTATGGCATAAGAGGTTATGTAATGTAAATTTTGATAACATGATTAAGATCAGTAGAAAGAGAAAAGTTAGAGGATTTCCTAGTCTAACCAAACCTGATCATGTTATGTGCCATCAATGTCAGAAAGGAAAGATGACCAAATCTAGTTTTAAAAGTAAGGACTATTCATCTAAAGGAATTTTGGAGCTGGTTCACACCGACTTATGTGGTCCTATGAGAACTCAAAGCTATTATGATGATAGATACTTTATTTTTTTTGTTGATGACTATACTAGATTGATGACAGTTATGTTCTTGAAAGAAAAATCTGAGGCATTCAAACTATTTAAATGGTATAAGGCTAAAGTTGAAAAAGAAACCAAAAAAGAATTGAAATGCTTAAGGTCTGATAGAGGAGGTGAGTTTTTTTTTTATGAAGTCACTAACTTATATGTATTGAGCATGGTATAAAAAGGCAAGTTTATGCACCTAGAACACCGCAGCAGAATGGAATTGCTGAAAGGAAAAATTGATCTATTGTTGATTGTGCTAGAACATTGATAATTGAGAAAAATATTGCACAGATGTACTGGAGAGAGGTAGTTAGCACAATATTATATGTCTTGAACTGATTTCAACTAAAGAAAGACACAAACAAGACACCTTACAAGTTATGATTTGGATACACACCTGATAGGGAGATCTTCTTCCAACTAGCCCTACTTCCTTAAGGACTTACCTAGGCCTTTCCTTGACCTATCTTAGGGTTCTTTAGACCCTTCACACTGAGGGATTCTTCCTAATCTCCTCTACTCTTCAAGATCTCACTACCAAGGATTTCAAATCACTCATGTTCATAATAACCTTCATATGAATTCAATTAAGGAATTCATCCCTTCATCCAAATACCTGATTCCCAACATTGAGCATGAGAGAAGACTCAATTTATCTTATTTTGATTCATTTTTAGGTGTTCCACCATTTAGCATCTCCCTTCTACAAGTCGATCTCCAAAACTTAGACCAAAAGGCTACTAGGTCCTTATAGGTCTTCCAACACACTGTTTAGTTCTTAACTTTTCAACTTTCCATAGAAGTGGCCAAAGTGATTACATTTCCTGATACCCATTTCAAAGTTGCAAAGGATTCTAAACTCCTTAGGTTTCCAAGCCCTCCATATAGCACTTTCCTATCATTAAGCCTTCTTTTTAGGCCTAATTAGGCCTCACTGGTTTTCAGTGACGGTTTGATGGTTACACCCCTTGTCGATTTGGTCAAAGACTCTCCTTCATAGGATTGATTCTTTGATCATTAAGGAACACTTTCCTAAAGTTTAATTGACATTATCAATCCCCGAGCCCTCTCCCATTTGCTGGATCAACAGCAAGCTACCTAACTAGGCTAGCTCTAGCTCGCCTACGGCTTGCTCTTAAAAATATTTCCCCTAAAAAATAAAGCATAAAAATACATATTTACATAGCCTATACAATTCCCTAACATATTCTAGGAGGCCATACAAAACCATCCATGGAAACCTATGTTAGAACCATTTTTCTTACCTCTACTCTAAACAATATAGCAAGCTAGTCATAGAGGAGGATTTAAGTTACAAAGCTTTAAAGAAAACTATTAAACCAAAAAAAAACTCTAATCTACTTATCAAAACATAGAGAATAAACTCATGCAAATATTTTCCTCAGGTCTAATCCATGATCAATTATTACCGAGCTTTGTATTCAATTCAAAGCAGGTACAGTCACACCAGGTTATGAAAATCTAAAAGTACTCACATAAAACAACATCCAACCTTATGTCTTGATATAAATAAGCCATATATAGGCTTAGTCAACTGAGCCTGGTTAGTTTCAACCCTATAACTACCTTTGTCTCTCGGATAGACCTTAGACAATTTATTGTCATGATAGCTTTGCAAAATTGCAAAGTTGTCATGACAACTTTTACAATTTGCTTGTCAACTTTTCTAAAGTTGTTCCATGAGGTCTAAAAAGACCCCCAAGACTCACCTAATACTTATAATACCCTTTCTCAACTCTATTTATCTTATTTTCATAGTCAAACCATGCCTTTGATTGATTGATAACATCCAATGGCATACAAGCCATATCCCTTGGGTCTATACTAGTCCAATGAGACCATCACTAAGACATAAAACATCTTCCTAAGAATCTAATGGATCTTAAAAACCTACTACCTTAAGAACACAAAACCAAAATTCCTTAAAGGATAGTGACTTGGCCAAGGTCATTACAAGCCAAAACTAGGAGCTAGGAGCTATGTTGGCCAAGAACCTAGGTGCTCCTGCACCATACTCCCCTACAAAAAGAAACTAAGTCCCATTAGGAGAAAAGAGTGTCACATCAATACGTAACTTCTTGAATTTTTTTTCTTCAATCCATTGAGCCATTGATTTAGGAAGAGACTTCCACTTCACAAGGTGTTCCATGTAGACTCCATGCCTAGTTTTTTTCTTCACCCTTGAGTCTAGGATCTTCTTAGCTTGAGGCTTCACTTGTACAGGTATTTTGAGGTCTCTAACATCATCATTAACATCTAGACTATGTTCTTCTTCTTTCACATCAGGCCCTTTGTATTTGACCAAGTATTGAACATTGAAAATTGGAGAGATAGAGAGTTCAGTAGGTAAGCCTATCTTGTATGCATTTGAGCCATACTTTTATATAACCTTACAAGGTCCAACTCTCCTCATTTGAAGCTTGCTAGGTATGCCCTTCTGAAGCCTTCCTTTGTTAAGATGTTCCATCACCCAATCTCCTACTTCAAACTGAATATCCTTCCTTTTCTCATCAACTCTAGCTTTCACTTTTTGATTGGCTTCAACCAATGTCCTTCTTACCTGTTCATGGACCTCTTACATTGATTGAGCAGAGTCTTCAGCATTTCTAATCACTCCCACTTTATTTCCAAGTTCTCTAATCCCACACACACCTCTTGGGTGCATTCCATACACCACTTCAAATGGGCTCTTTCTGGTAGACCTGTTTATGCTATCATTATAAGAAAATTCAGCTTGTGGTAACACCTAGTCCCACACTTTTACATACTCCTTGGTAAGACATCTTAAGAGCTTCCCCAACACGCTATTGATTACCTTTGTTTGGCCATCCATTTGAGGATGATAGGCTGACCCAAAAGCAAGATTGGTTCCTAATCTCTTCCAAAAAGTCTTCCAAAAATGCCCCATGAATTTAACATCCCTATCTAACACTATACTGATTCGTAGGCCTTGAATCCTTACCACTTCCTTAAAGAATAGATGTGCTATATAGCTAGCATCATGTGTGGTCTTGAATGGTAGAAATGGCTCATTTTGTTGAATCTATCTACCACCACATAGACACTATCAAAACTAGTAATTGTCTTAGGAAAACCAACTATAAACTCCATACTTAGACACTCCCATGGCCTCTTAGGGATTGGGAAAGGCTGATATAACCCTACATTTGAAGATGTGCCTTTATCCTTTTAGAAAATAATACATTTCTCTACATACCTTATAACATCTCTTGGCATCTTGGGCCAATAGTAGAATCTTTGCACTAGGTCTAATGTCTTATTCAAGCCAAAGTGTCCACTAAGGCTTCCATTGTGTTTTTCTTGTATAAGGTTCTCTCTCATTGAACCTTTAGGTACACATAGCTAGTTACCTTTGAATAAAAAAACATGCTGCAAAGTGTAGTCAGCAAACTCACTATGAAAGTGATTCTCAAAGTTTTCACATACCTTGTCGGCTTTGGAGAAGTCCTCATCCTCCTTGTAGAGTTCTTTGAATCCTTCCACACCAATGCTTTGAAGCTTGATTTCTTGGGCAGTCAGCAACCTTTGGCTTAAGGAATTAGCTACCTTGTTTTTAAGGCCCTTCTTATGCTTGATAGTAAAGGTATAGGCTTGGAGGAACTCCATCCACTTAATGTTCCTATGACTTAGCTTATCTTGAGTGTTAATGTAGCTTAATGCTTGATTGTCTGTATAGACTACAAACTCCTTAGGAAATAGGTAGTGCCTCCACTTTTTAAGTGCTCAAGAATTAATTAATATAGCTCCAAATCATATGAGGAATACCTTGACTTAGCCTCATTCAACCTTTCATTGAAAAATGAAACTGGTCTCCCTTCTTGATTCAAGACTCCTCCCATTTCTATGTTGCTTGCATCACATTCAACAATGAACGACTTATCAAAGCTTGGTACTACCAAAATAGGCTGATTTTTCACTCTTTCCTTCAATTTCTCAAACCCTTCTTCAGCTACCTTGGTCCACACAAACATATTTTTAACTCCACCTTTGATAGTGTTTAGCATAGGTGCACATAGCTCACTAAATCCTCTTATGAATTTCTTATAGAACTGTGCTAATCCATGGAAGCTCCTCACTTATGTCCCTATTTTTGGAGTGGGCCAACTTATTATGGCTTCCACTTTTCTTGGATCCATCTTAAGGTCACCTTGAGACACCACAAAGCCTGGGTACACTAGCTCTTGTTTAAGGAATTCACCCTTCTCTAGGTTAATGGCTAGTTTCTCCTCATGTAATCTTTTTAGGACAACCTCTAGGTGTTGCATGTGTTTCTCCTTAGTCTTTCTAAAGATGAGAATATCATCTAGGTACACCACAACAAAGCTACCAATATAGTCTTTTAGGACCTCATTCATTAACCTCATGAATGTACTAGGTGTATTTGTAAGCCCAAAGGGCATGACTAACCATTCATAAAGACCCTCATTATTTTTGAAGGCTGACTTCCACTCATCCCCTTCTTTCATCCTAATTTGGTGATACCCACTTTTAAGGTCAATTTTGGTAAAATATTGAGACCCCCCAAGATAATCCATAAGGTCTTCTATTCTAGGAATAGGAAACCTATATCTAATGGTAATCCTATTGATTTCCCTAGAATCAGTACATAACATCCACTTACCTCCCTTCTTTGGTGCCAAAACCATTGGGACAAAACATGGACTAATACTTTTTCTTATCAACCCTTGATCAAGAAGCTCTTGAATCTTCCTTTCAATGTCTTTATTCTGGTCTGGGGTCACTTTATATGCTACTTTGTTAGGAAAGGATGCTCCAGGTACAAAGTCAATTTGATGACTGATTTATCTTTGAGGAAGAGTGGTTGGTGTCCCATCACTAATAATATCCTTAAACTAATTCAGTAGTTGTTGCACTTCCTTTGGCAATGTAGAGTGTAGAACATTGGTCTCCTCTTTGGGTTTTAGGACTATGGCTAGTCCTACTCCTTCCTCTTCCTTGATTTCATGCAAGAACTCCTTCCCACTCATCAAGAGTACATTAGGATCAACTGAACTTGCAGCTCCTTCCTCCACAAGTGACTTAATTTTTTAAGTCACTCCATGTTTCTTGAAGTTATACACATTCCTCTTTCCATGACAAACTATATCCTGGTCATATTTCCATGGCCTTCGTAATAGCAAATGGCAAGAATCCATTGGTAGGATGTCACATAGCATCTTGTCTTGATAGCCACCTATCATGAAGTCCACCCATGCTTTTTCATTCACTAGAATATTGTGTGTGTGAAAATTGTACCTGATCTGTAGACACAACACTTCAGTAAAACATTAGAGGTTAGCTATAATCAAAATCGTGCAAAATTGAAATCTAATCTAACCAAGCGATTTACTGCCTTCTAATAGGTGAGAGATTGATGTTCTCAGATTGTAATCGAGATCAGTGACCTAGACGACACCTAAATGAAGGATTTGAATGCAATTGATCTAGATATGAGATTGAATGCAATTAAGCTTTTTTTTTTTTGATATTTTCTATGCAATAAGAATGATAAAAACCGATATGAATCTATGCTAGATGAAATTGATATGCTATGAATTGATCTATCTAACAATGATATGCAAAGCTATGAAATTCTATGCTATGATATGAAAAATATGCAATTGAAATTGATCTCACAAAGCTTTGAATTCGCAAGTTGATTCTTTCAAGCTCCAATTGTGCAAATTCTCCAAATCTGATATGCTATGATTCCTGTAGAGTAAGTTTGCAATTTGCGAGATGATTGAGAGATTATTGAGAGATGAGCCTTATTTTTATAGAAATTCAGGGCTTTGGAGGTGCATGGATAAAAGCCATAAATCACTCAAATAACTCAGGTTGATTTTTGAGTTATTTTTAAATAAAGGATAATTAACTCACAAAAAACATGCAAAAGATAAGCTTTAACTCAAAATAGAGTTTAGCTTTAATTGATAATTGATAGTTGTTTGCTTTTATGATTGTGCATGTTTTATTTATGAATTAATTTAATAATAAAGTGATTTATTTCTAACTTAACTGCTTTTAAAAATAAAACAATTGATTTATGGGTTAATCAATTATTTAATCAAATTTTTATTAAAAACTATATTATTAAATAATGACAACTTGCTTTAATTAATTAAATAAAAATTTAATCAATTATTCATAGGATATTTGGATTTATTGTCAAAATTAAATAATACAATTAATAATAGATAGAATTAAATTTAATTACACAATTAAGTGGCAAGATATTAAATCTAATTAATTAAATATGAAAATATTCAATTAATCAAACTTTAGGATAAATGTGATTTATTGCCAAATAATTATAAAATTAAAGATAATTATGATGATTAGGAATACTACTAAAAATATTCCCCGATGCAGAATTTAAGATAATCAATTATGATTCGATGATGTTTAGATGTGCCTTAGATTAGGACTTGGATGTTGATTTTATTTGATTTGTCGATGTAGGAGGTTAATGAACATATAGCCCATTTTTGGGGTATTACATTTTACCCCTCTTTGAATTACTGTGCAAAGCGCAGTGGTTCAAAGATAGTCTGTGTTTGATAGAGATATGAAACTGATTCAAAAGATAAACCGATTGAAAGATAGAAACCGATTGAAAGATATTGAGATAGGAGTTGATTGATATTGAATTTGATATGAAGATAATAGGTCCTGAATGACCAAAGATAATGTTCACTATAATAGAAAATGAACCTATGATTGCAAAAAAGTGTCCAAAACACCTGATTCCAAACCTTAGGATTGCAAAGAAGTGAGTGACCCGTTCTAGACTTGATTGTCTTAGCAGAACTAGCAGGTATCACATCCAAACCCTTCAGTTGCCAAAGAACCAAGGAAAGAACACTATGATCTTATGGTTGCAAAAACTGATACAGTTTACAAGATTAGGAGAATACCAGATTGATATGGATCGATGAATCTGATATGCCCCAAGTGATGATAGATTTGCCCCAAGCGATGAGGACTTTTGATGAATCAGTGACTAGATGTGATTGTTGTCTTGATCACTGATGAAAGATATTGATAGATTTGATTGATAGACTTTGAATTGATGTGCAATACCATGCCTCCTTCGGGATTAAAATTAAAATCTAACAAGAAAAAGTCAGCGTTGATAGTTCAGAAGCATGCTAATTGATTTGAGAAGTGGTTAAACATGTCCGAGAACGCATTCTGCATCGTTGGAAGGTCCCAAAAGACCAAGTTTGATGAGGTTTGACCATGAGTTGACCATGGTTGACCAAGTTGAAATTTTGATAGTTTGATGTTAGATAATCAGTTAAGTTGAATACTGGATTTTTGTGATGATTGAAGGTCGATTATGCAAGTAGTTAATAATATGAATGATCTTAGATTTTGATTTTGATCCCGAAAAAGGATTCTACTTGCTATTTCATTGGAGGAACCTTCGTGTGGGATTCAGCTCTTGTTAGATTGGAAGATGCGAGTGGAGAATCATTTAAGCTTTGAAGTTTATTTAGCCATTGTGAGATCATGCAAATATGCAAAATGCAAAGAGACATACAAAATGAAATGCAACCTAAGACCTAGGACCTAGTCACTGATCATGTGTCGATTTGTTATCATCATTGAACTTTTAGGTAACCGGATAAATCAATACAATGCCCACTAGCTATGAAACCATAGACATATGAATATCGATTTGTATGCACAAGAATCAATACAACACCCACTGGCTCGGCAACCATGGACATATGAATATTGATTTGTTTTCGGAATGTTGGATCAAATATAAGCACCAAGGCACAAACGCCAGGATGACCTGAATATCATGTCCATTTTGATATAGCAATTTGTACAAGCATCAAAACATAAACGTCGTGATGACCTGAATACACCTTGCATTGCAAACACATCAAACAGTCAAGAGATCATTCTAAATCCAATGTGAATTACCCTTAGTGACCCTTTATCATTCACATCCTTAGGCAAGATTGCATTCCACAGTAGGAGAAAGAACTTACTCAAAAAGACAATAGTTAGATCAAACTTCCTTGAATTGTCTGGGTATCAATGGTCGAGGTACGCATGGCCATCCAATTCGAGATAGAGGCTCTTATAGTCAGACACCATTTCAATCTGGAATTTCCAAAGTTGTTAGATTTTCACATACAAGCAGAAAACCAAGAAAAGTTTATGCCCCCAGTCATCACTCTCTAAATACTGTAAAGGACATCATTGAGGAGCTCGAAGGGACACAATATGCAAAAATCTCAATGCGAATCAGTAAGCATACAAGGAGATAAAAGCATGTAAAAAGCATAGATTGTTTTCAGTTGAGTTTTGATGTTTGATTGTTGTAGATGCAAAATCCTTTCTGGAGACGAGACTGACTGACTGACTCAACTTGAAGCTTCAAAGGACTCTGACTGGATATGATATGTCTAAGATACACTAGAGACCATAGGATATGACATTGATTGCCCCCAAGTGTTAAACATTGATAGGATACAGACGCTTGAGCCGACTGGTGTACAGACCGACTTATTGAAAACTGGAAATATTGAAACAAATCGGGAGATATGTACAAACTAAAGCAAGACTGAAAGCTGGGAAAGACCAAGATTGCACTGATAGATGGAGCATTTGGAACAAGTGGCACCCATTTGCTGGGTTTTAACCATCTTGGTAGAGATTCTATTTTTGCTACCAAGGCGCCTATTTCCAGGTTTTCACCAAGGCACTTTTTCTTTTTTTTCTTTTTTTTTGTATTTTTTTATTTTTTCAATTTTTTTGAATTTTTGGATATTTTTTTGATTTTTTTTGTGAATCATCAAGGCACCTATTGCTAGGTTTTCACCAAGATGTTCATTTTTTTAGGACTTTTTTCAATTTTTAAGATTTTTTCAGGACATTTACCAAGCACTGAATGCCTTAGGCATAGAATTTCTTCAGATGGAGAACATTGATTGGTTCTCGAAGTTGTTCTCCTTCAGTCATTAAGAGTTGATAGGCACCAAAGCTAAAAGTAGCAGTGATAATAAAGGGACCCAGCCAATTGGGTTCGAACTTCCCCTTGCGTTCTCGATGTGATTGATTTTTAGGATTTTCTCTCAACACTAGATCGCCAACCTGAAATTCTCTATGTCTAACTTTCTTGTTGTAGCCTCTAGACATTCTTTTCTGATACACTCTGAGATGATCATATGCTGCTTGCCTGCGCTCATCTAGTAATTCAAGTTCTTGTAACCTAGACACTCTGTAGTCTTCATCATTGACAAGTCCATGCATTCTGATTCTAAGTGATGGGATTTCAACCTCAATAGGTAGTACCGCTTCAGACCCATAAACTAAAGTGAAAGGTGTAGCCCCTGTAGGCATTCTGATACTTGTTCTGTAGGCCCATTCTGATACTTGTTCTGATACTAGTTCTGATACTGGTTCTGATACTGATTCTGATACTAATTCTGATATTTGTTTTGATATTTTTTATGATACTTGTTTTGATACTGGTTGTGATACTTGTTCTAATAATTGTTCTGATACTGGTTCTGATACTTGTTCTGATAATTATTCTGATACTGGTTTTGATACTTGTTTTGATAATTATTCTGATACTTGGTATACTTGATAGCATCTTTTTCCATTTGCAAACTCCCAAGCAAGATCATATCGTGCAGTCCCAATGTCTAGCAAGGTGGAGAACAAGAGGGATTAGCAAGCTAGTGGAAGAGATGCAAGACAAGAGAATGAAGGAGAATGAAGGGAAGAAATCCTCAAGGGAAAACTCCTCAAGAATACCCAAGCTAGGGAAAAATTGTCATGTAAAGCGCATTTAGACAAGTAATGAAAGGCTAGCATAGGATAAGTCACAAAAGCGTGATGCAAGAGCAGGAAAGGATGCAGTCCAAAAGAGTAGACATGTCAAGAGGCTTCATAGCACTGTGTTTTACTCTTTCTTTCTTTTTTTATTAGATCAAGACCAAAGGGGAAAAGGATAGCGATAGGCAAAAATGAATGGAGGAAGATGGATATGAAGGCTAAACATGGAAGGAATGAAAGCAAGGTCACCGTAAGATAACTCACAAAATAGCCAAATACTCGTGTATAGATCAACATTGTCAAGATCAAAGAGAGAAGATGGAATGGATGAAATATGTAGAAGAACTACGCATGATGCCTGATTGCCAGGTTTTCATCATGGTACTTATCCAAGGTGCCACAAGGAAGTGGTTTTCACCATAGGATGAATTTATTTCTCTTTACTTTTGCTACCAAGGTGCCTGTTTCCAGGTTTTCACTAAGGCACATTTTTAATTTTTTTTATTTTATTTTTTTATTTTTTTGGAAGAAGCCAAGCTTTTTAGATAATGCTCCTTGAAAGGATAAACCATGATATGCCAAGGATTCAAAATGATATGCTCAAAGATGCTGATAGGGAAAGGAACATGGAAGAGAAAAATGGAGGATAGGGTTTTATGTAAAGCGAGTGAGGTTGGAAGATAGGAGGAATAGGCAAATGAGGAAAAAGGATAGAAGGTAGAAGTTTAATGAATGGAAGGATTGTGAAAGGGTAGATGGAAAGGAAGGAAAGATCAATGTAAGCACACACCTTGAAGGGTGGCGAGAGGGTGGAGGAAACATGAATGAAAGAATACGTGAAGGAATATGGCGAATGGATAGCAGAGGTTGAGGTTTGGGCGCATGAAATAGAAGAATATTTTTGGAGGGAGATGAAGTAGAAGCCTTTGGAAGATTGAATGTCAATTTCACTTTTTGCTCAACACTAAACTCTTTCAAGAGAGAATTTGGAATCCATATAGCTATAGGCTTTTCATTTCTTTTTGGTAATTTGGAGAGAATATCTTCAATGATGGATTTTGGAACCCATACTTGTCTTGTAGTTTTTTTTTTAGATATCTCTTTTGACTTTATGCTTCCATGTCGTTTAGAGGAGACATGGTGATCTTCTCTTTTTGATGGATTCTTGTATTGCTTCTTTTTCTTGTATTGAACATTCAAGTTACTTCCAAAAGACTTGGGATTTGTGGAAGAGGGAGGATATGACTGGTTTAGATGGTTGGGTGGATGAAAAGGATTCAAGGGTATGCATCTATGTTGATCTTGAGGAAAGATGGGAGATGGAGGTATGTAAGGACCCAAGATGGATGGAAAATTAGGAGAGTTAGGAGGGGAAAGTGAAGGGACATAAGGACCCAAGATGGAAGGAAGGCATGAAGATCTTTGTAGTGGTGGAAGAGGTCCAAGGATGGAAGTGGAAGATGCAAAAGGATAATCAATAAGTTCATCAGCATCTATATGACAACCAAGGATATCAACATCTTTAGAGTGAGCATTAGAATTTTCAATAGAATCATGGACATCTTGAATATGAGCACTTTTTTTGATAGGATTGTTCAAAGCTTGCAAAGACTTAGGAAGAGTAGAAAGTGGAAGTGAACATGGAGTGGTAGAACAAGAAGATGAAAGACTTTGATCTTGACAAGGATCTTTGGATAGCATAAGCGCATAATTTTTCTCTTGTTTTTCAATAGGCTTAACATTGGAAGGAACACCATTTTTACCAACCTTAATGGAAGTATCATCTTTGGAAAGCGCAAGCGTAGTAAGGTTATTTTGATTATCAATAAGCTCAACAGTGTAAGTAGTAGCTTGATCTGGCTTAAGCGAAGACTTAAGACATGGTGGAATGCATTAAAAAGGGGGTACAGGATCAAAAGAACCCTGAGGTGAATAAGAGACATCGTGAAAAGGAGTGGATAACATGGAGGGTTCTTCATCTTGATCTTTCTTTATGTTCTTTTCTTCATCATTTTTAGAGTCCTCTTGACATGGAGCCACTTCTAAGGACAAGGAAGCATGTTGGGATTGTATGGATGACTTTGGAAGAGATGGTGGAGGACTAGCTGAAGTAGGGATTATAGCATATGAAGGCTTAGGCTCTTTAGGTTTATCATTATTGAAAGTATTTGCAGCCAAGTGAAGGTTAGCTTGAGTATCTTTAAGAGGTAGCCCTGGGGGATAACTATAGAGAACCGCATGAAAAGTATCCAGGCTTGTGTCAGATGAAGGTTCTGTGAAATATTTGAAAGACTCGGAAGCTTTAAGAAATGTACGGGTATTGGAGGAAGTAGGGGATGGAAGGGAACCATCACTAGACAAAGGTTCAACATTAACATGATCTTGCTTGAGAAGATAATCTTTATTTTTAGCAGGAGAGTCCTTAGGAGAAGGATTCTTATAATATTGATGTTTCAAGCTAGCACGATGTATTTTATAGTCCTCAGCAGTAGTAGATGGATCATCATCAAGGTATTGTCCACAAAAGCCATCAAAATCTCTTTCAAAATCAAAATCATATGGATCACCATCACGATCTATCCAATGTGATGGCCCATTTTTAGTAAGTAGGAATGAATGACGAGGAGGACTCTTAAGAACAGAGGTGTCATAGGTATCATTACATTGTCTGTCATCATAGTCATCATAGTCTCCAAAGCTAGATGTGTCACTCTCTGTGGAAGAGGTATCATATTGCTCAAATTTTGTCTGGGGGCATGGTGACATGTAGAAGTCTTTATCAAATGGAAAAGAGGATAGAGATTCCATGGAGAACTCTTTAGATTCCTTTTCTTTCTTAAGATTGTTAAGTTCAACTTGCATAGCTTGTAGCTGCTTCATCATAGCGGCGATCAGAATTTCTTCCTCATGTGTACTAATTCTTTGAGACATGTGTACTAATTTTCAATAGCTACTGATTTGTTCTTGACACAATGATATTTTTGATAGATTCTGGAACTAGGCTAGAAACATTGGATATCTTACAATTTGACAATTTCTGACAACTCTCTCAAATTTTTCCAAATGACACTCTGTAGACTCGTACGACACTAGGTAGTCTATGAAATGATAGTTGCTAAACTCGTACGACAGTTGGGTAGCAATGAAATGATAGTTGACAAAACTCGTACAATAGTTGCTAATAGGGTTTTGACTTTCTTGAATTTGCTGGTTTGAAAACTCGTACGACACTGGGTTCTCAATCGTACGACAGATGGGCAATACTGAAATGACACTTGACAAAACTCGTATGACTTTTGACTTTTTGAAATGACTTTGACTCCAGAAAGAATTTATGTCAACTTTTGCAAAATTTAAGGTCTTCAGTTCTGGATTGTTTGCAAATTGTACTGTCCAGATTTTGAAGGTTATACCAGATTTGATCATTTTTAATAGCCAAGTAGATAAACAAGCACGCAAAACAGCAAGCAAGTGATTCCAAGTACATCTGAAAACAATGAACAAGGGCAAAAGCAACCTTGTGCATGAACAATCAAGTGACCAAATTGTGCTAATCCCTGAGAGTACTAATTGTGTATGTTCTGAAAAGTTTTGCAATAACACACATATACCTGAAAGTGAAAAATTGGCCTCTCTAGGGTTTTTAGTAATGGTTTGACTCTGCAACTTTTATGATTCAAAGGGGTGAACTCCAATCCTGGCGCACTAGGGTTTTGACACAGTCTGAGAACTTAATCTTCAAGAGCTACTAGGGAGATCTGACAACCCAACAATGAACCATACTTGTGGAGATTTCTTCCACAAGGACATTTATATAGCGGTTGTCACTACCACGGCAAAAATGGCTATGACCGCTTGAGGTTTTGTCAACACAGTTTTCCCTATGAATGGATTGTCTACTACGGTTAACCCTCTCTAAAGGTGACTCACAAATTTATACCACAAGGGGACTTGGCTCCAGATTCAAGGTTTTGACACCTCTTCACTTTTAACTCAAACAAAGCAAGCAGATTAATCCGACAGGCTAAGACAAAGTTTTGTTCCACCAATGTCTGTGATATCAACTCCACGTGATCTATCAACCTCTTCAGGGAGAGAATGTGTCAATCAATAAGAGAAGACGCACTCACCAATTTTGATTCACCAAAGCTCATGATATCAACCCCACGTGATCTATCAACCTCTCCAGAGAGAGAATGTGTCGATCAATAAGAGAAGACTCACTAACCAAGTTGAATGTGAAACACACTAAGTATCCTCCCTACCTACAAGGATTCCATCGTCAAGGAAGGATTTTGCTAGGAATCCAATCTCTCAAGAATCACAAATAGTGTTCATAGGGCCTAATTACTATGTGAGCACAGATATATTCCTGAAAGCAAAGCTACCAAAAGTACCTAAAAAGCAGAAAGAGGAACACTTAACGTTTAAAGCGAATATGAGATGAGTCCACAAGGTGGAACACTTAACACCTCACACAAGCTGAAAAAGAGTCCCCAACTTAAAAAACAAGTGAGTTCCTAAAAGCACAAAAGGGTTGCCAAGTGGAACACTTAACGCTTCTATCCTGTTGACCCCTCCCCTTTATGGCGCTGAGATTGCAACCACAGGGCGAAAATGAGGGGCCGGTGGATTAGCGAGTCCAATAACTCAAGATAGAAATCAAGATCAATCACACGTATTCTAAGACTACTTAATGAATTCTTAAGGGATCACAACCTAGTATCAAATTATGCAAATGTGTAGAAATAGATCAAAAGCATGAAAAGATGCACACAAGCTTGACACATAAGAGATTTATTTTACGTCCCAAATCAAAATGTTATTAAATGAAAGAGAATACCTGGGATCCTTGCAACATGCTTAGTAGATTTTACCTAATTTTTAGCAATTTTTCTTGAGCTTTTCCATGCAAGCAAGCTACGAACTCTCCAACAAGCCAACAAGCAAACAAGATATGCAAGGTATATTCAACTTATGAAAACCCTAGGGTTAGATCTAAAAATAAATTGTTAGGAGCAATAATAACCAGAAATTAATCCAAATGACAACTCATATCATGCATTGAATCATATGAAAAATAAGTGCATACCCATCACAAAATTTTAATTTTTTTTTTGCACTGCATTTGACCTAGTCAACAAGATCTAATTTTTTTGATATTATTTTGGCCACAAAAATAGAAATTCAGAATAGAGACCCCTACTAAAAATTAGAGAGATTTCCAAAAATGCAAAAATTTTAGAAAAATCTCTTCAGTTGTGCCCTAGAGACCTATTTTATCAAAATAGACCAGTTTTTGAAAATTGACTATTTGAGCTATTAAATTGCTCCTAAATTTAAAACACAAATAATAGACCCCCTATAGAATTTGAAGAGCTTTCCGAAAATATAAAAATTTCTAAACAATATTATTATTTGCGCCAAAAATTAATTTTTTATGAAAAATTGAAAAAACATTATTAAAAATTCAAAAAACTTTAGAAAATTCTGAATTTTTTATCAAAACTTTCCCAATATGTCACCAACCTAAAAAAAAAATTTAGACCAAAAATCCAAGCCGTTTGGGAGATAAAATTAAATCTTTGAAACTTTAGGGTTTTAGCTCCCAAAAAAAATCAAAACCAGCATGCAAAGGTGGGTTGCCCCACGATGGGTGCCAGAAATGTGTGTGTGAAAATTGTACCTGATCTGTAGACACAACACTTCAGTAAAACATTAGAGGTTAGCTATAATCAAAATCGTGCAAAATTGAAATCTAATCTAACCAAGCGATTTACTGCCTTCTAATAGGTGCGAGATTGATGTTCTCAGATTGTAATCGAGATCAGTGACCTAGACGACACCTAAATGAAGGATTTGAATGCAATTGATCTAGATATGAGATTGAATGCAATTAAGCTATTTTTTTTTTTGATATTTTCTATGCAATAAGAATGATAAAAACCGATATGAATCTATGCTAGATGAAATTGATATGCTATGAATTGATCTATCTAACAATGATATGCAAAGCTATGAAATTCTATGCTATGATATGAAAAATATGCAATTGAAATTGATCTCACAAAGCTTTGAATTCGCAAGTTGATTCTTTCAAGCTCCAATTGTGCAAATTCTCCAAATCTGATATGCTATGATTCCTGTAGAGTAAGTTTGCAATTTGCGAGATGATTGAGAGATTATTGAGAGATGAGCCTTATTTTTATAGAAATTCAGGGCTTTGGAGGTGCATGGATAAAAGCCATAAATCACTCAAATAACTCAGGTTGATTTTTGAGTTATTTTTAAATAAAGGATAATTAACTCACAAAAACATGCAAAAGCTAAGCTTTAACTCAAAATAGAGTTTAACTTTAATTGATAATTGATAGTTGTTTGCTTTTATGATTGTGCATGTTTTATTTATGAATTAATTTAATAATAAAGTGATTTATTTTCACTTAACTGCTTTTAAAAATAAAACAATTGATTTATGGGTTAATCAATTATTTAATCAAATTTTTATTAAAAACTATATTATTAAATAGTGACAACTTGCTTTAATTAATTAAATAAAAATTTAATCAATTATTCATAGGATATTTGGATTTATTGTCAAAATTAAATAATACAATTAATAATAGATAGAATTAAATTTAATTACACAATTAAGTGGCAAGATATTAAATCTAATTAATTAAATATGAAAATATTCAATTAATCAAACTTTAGGATAAATGTGATTTATTGCCAAATAATTATAAAATTAAAGATAATTATGATGATTAGGAATATTACTAAGAATATTCCCCGATGCAGAATTTAAGATAATCAATTATGATTCGATGATGTTTAGATGTGCCTTGGATTAGGACTTTGATGTCGATTTTATTCGATTTGTCGATGTAGGAGGTTAATGAACATATAGCCCATTTTTGGGGTATTACAAATATTATGCCCCCTATTTAACCAAGTCACCTTATAAGGATGAGTATGAGGTATTCCTTTCAAGCTTGAGCTTTTGGACTGCTTCCTCTAATATTATGTTATCAATTGAGCCTAAATCAATGATAACTTTACAAACTTTTCCAAGGATCTTGCATTTGATCCTAAAAAGAGCCCTCCTATGCTTAGGTTCTTCCTTGACAAGTTCCTTGAGTATAACTCTCCTAAACATGAGGTTTTATCCATGTTATGAATCCAAATTCTCTTCCAGTGACTTCACACTACCTTCTTCCTCTTGGGCATATGCTATCTTCTTCTCTCCTTGAGAACTAGTAGCCTTTTTAAGACACCTATAAGCAGGATGGCCTAGTTGTCCACAATTATAACACTTCATGCTTGTAAATTTTGATCCCCTACTGAATCCACTTGATCTTCCTCTACCACTTTGGAATCCTCTACCTTTTCCACAATTCCCTCTTGCACTTGGTTCACTGATTTGTTCAACCAACTTGGAGTCTTCTTGACTTCTAGGTTCATTTATCCTACCACCATAGCCACGTCTAAGTCCTCTAGAGTCTCTTCCTCTACCTCTACCTTTACCTTTTGGGTTAGAGTCTTCTTCTACCTTTTGGGTTAGAATCTTTCTTCTTGTTGTTCTTTTCTTCTACCTTTAGTGTTAATTGGAAGAACTTGTGGATAGTAGTAGGAGTCCAAAGACTAATATCTTCTTGAATACTCCACCTTAATCCTCCAAAGTATCTAGCAATCTGGATACTCTATTCTTCTTGAACCTTGGACCTCAAATAGAGTTTTTAAAACTTCTCAGTGTAAGAAGCCACATCCATCTCTTTTTATCTGAGACTTTGTCTTTTCTTATGCATTTGGATCTCATGATCCTCTGGAAGATAATTCTCCTTGATCTTTGTGACCATAGCTCTCCAATTTGTAATGGGTCTTTTTCCTTCTCTTTCCCTATCTTCTTGAAGGAACTTCCACCATGTTAGATCTGGTCCCCTTAGCCTTGATTTAGCCACCTTTACTCTTTGTGCCTCTGAGACACCTTCACATTAAAATTGATTCTCCATCCCTTCAATCCACTCCATCACTAGCTCTGAATCCATCTTTTTGGTGAACAAGGGTATCCCTTATAATACTTTTCCTCCCAATGCCTTAATGGCTTTTAGAAAAGGTTCTTCTTGGATAGGTGGATCTGGTTTAGGAACATAATCTTCATCAGCTAATGCTTTACCTTTTTCATCTTCTACTATCATCTTCTCTTGCATTCTACTAGTGGTCACTACCACTTCATCAAGCTTGTCTTTCAAAGCTTCCATAATCTCCTCTAAGAGTCTATTTCTTTCTTTTTGTTCAACTACTTCTCTAGCCAATTCCACATTGGTCACCATTTTTTTATCTCCAATGGATTCACTTCTTTCTGACATACACCTTTCACTACCCAAGCCTTTCAATGGATCTGATACCAATTTGATAGGGACATCTTCTTACAACTAGCCCTACTTCCTTTAGGACTTACCTAGGCCTTTTCTTGACCTATCTTAGGGCTCTTTAGACCCTTCACACTGAAGGATTCTTCCTAATATCCTCTACTCTTCAAGATCTCACTACCAAGGATTTCAACTCACTCTTGTTCACAATAACCTTCATATGAATTCAACTAAGGAATTCATCCCTTCATCCAAATACCTGATTCCAAACATTGAGCATGATAGAAGACTCAATTTTTCTTAGTTTGATTCATTTTGAGGTGTTCCACCATGTAGCATCTCTCTTCTATAGGTTGATCTCCAAAACTTAGACCAAAAGGCTACTAGGTCTGTGTAGGTCTTCCAACACATTGTTTAGGGATTAAATTTTCAACTTTCCACACAATTGGCAAAAGTGATTACATTTCTTGATACCCTTTTTGAAGTTACAAAGGATTCTTAACTCCTTAGGTTTCCAAGCTCTCTGTACAACATGTTTCTATCTTTAAGCCTTGTTTTTAGGCCTAATTAGGCCTCACTGGTTTTTAGTGAGGGTTTGATGGTTACACCCCTTTCCAATTTGGTCAAAGACTCTCCCTCACAAGATTGAGTCTTTGATAATTAAGGAACACTTTCCTAAAGTTGGATTGACATTATCAATCCCTGAGCCCTCTCCCATTTGATGGATCAACAATAAGCTACCTAATCAAGCAAGCTCTGGCTCGCCTAGGGCTTTCTCTTAAAAATATTTCCCCTATAAACTAAAGCATTAAAATACATATTTACATAGTCTATACAATTCCCTAACATATTCCTGGAGGCCGTACAAAAGAATCCATGGATACCTATGTTAGAACCATTTTTCTTACATCTACTCTGAACAATCCAGCAAGCTAGTCACAGAGGAGGATTTAAGTTACAAAGCTTTAAAGAAAACTATTAAACCAAAACAAATCTCTAATATACTTATCAAAACATAGAGAATCCACTCATGAAAATATTTTTCTCAGGTCTAATCCATGATCAAGGATTACAGAGCTTTGTATTCAATCCAAAGCGGGTACAGTCACACCAAGTTATGAAAATCTGAAAGTACTCATGCAAAACAATGTCAACCTTATGTCTTGATATACATAAGACATATATAGGCTTATTCAATTGAGCTTGGTTATTTTCAACCCTATAACTACCTCTATCTCTCAAACATGCCTTAGACAATTTATTGTCATGACAACTTTGCAAAATTGCAAAGTTATCATGATAAATTTTACAATTTGCTTGTCAACTTTTCTATAGTTGTGCCATGAGGTCTACAAAGACCCCCAAGACTCACCTAAGACTTCTAAGACCCTTTCTCAACTCTATTTCACTTATTTATCTCATTTTTATAGTCAAACCAAGCCTTTGATTGATTGATAACATCCAATGGCATACAAGCCATATCCCTTAGGTCTATACTAGTCCAATGAGACCATCACTAAGATATAAAAAATCTTCCTAAGAATCTAATGGATATCAAACACATACTACCCTAAGAACACAAAACCAAAAGTCCTTAAAGGACAATGACTTGGCCAAGGTCACTACAAGCCAAAACTAGGAGCTAGGAGCTAGGAGCTATGTTGGCCAAGAACCTACGTGCTCCTGCACCAACACCGATTGTAAGTTATTTCATAATATTTGGTAGTAAGTGTTATATTATAAAAGATGATATGAATGCTAAATTTGACTCTAAAAGTGATGAAGGAATAGTTTTGGGATATTCTACTAAGAGTAAAGCTTATAAATGTTTGAATAAGGTTACTAATAACCTGATAGAAAGTGTTAATATTAGAGTTGATGAGTTTGGTGATAATAATAATGAAGAAAGCATGAAGGAACTAGAATATTATGGTAGGTTTACTTATGTTTAAGATCCATATTATCCACCAAGGCCACAAGCTGAGTCTACCGAGCATCAGGAAAAGGCTACTAAGAATTAGCAAATGAAAACTGAGAATCAAGAAGAAGCTACCGAGTAGGAAAATGAACCTGAACCGAATGATGAGTAGAGAAGAGATCAAGTGCTAGCAAGATTTTTTATAAGACACCATCCAGAGAATCAAATCATTGGAGATAAGAAAGCCGGCATGCTGATCCAAATTAATTTAATACATAACACATGCTTAGTTTGTGAGTTTGAACCTAAGAATGTTAGGGATGCACTTGAAAATGATGAATGGATCAATGCTATGAATGAGGAAATTGAACAAATTGAGAAGAATAAAACATGGACATTAGTGCCTAGATTGACAGATAAAAATGTTATCGGTACTAAGTGGATTTTTAGGAATAAGTTGAATGAAAATGGAGAGGTCACTAGGAATAAGGTAAGACTTGTTTTCAAGGGATATGCACAAGAAGAAGGTATTGATTATGGTGAAACCTTTGCACCTGTTTCTAGACTAGAAGGAGTCTAAATATTACTTGCATATGCTACACATAAGGGATTTAAAGTATATCAAATGGATGTGAAATCAGCTTTTCTGAATGGAATTCTTGAGGAGGAGGTATATATAGAACAACTGGAAGGGTTTGTTGATCAGAATCAGAAAGACACGGTATGTAGACTACACAAATTTTTGTATGGATTGAAGCAAGCACCAAGGGCATGGTATGAAAGACTACATGCTTATCTTATAAGTATTGGTTTTGTAAGAACTAGTGAAAATAGTAATTTGTACATGAAAGGAGGATTTGATGATAATATTTTGATTGCTGAGATATTTGTTGATGATATAATCTTGGAGGACAAGATCTAATTTGCAAATATTTTTTTGATGACATGAGAAATGAATTTGAGATGTCTATGTTTGGAGAGATTAAATTCTTTCTAGGTTTGTAGGTTATACAACAAAAAGATGGGATTATCATCACTCAATCAAAATACATTAAAGAAGTATTGAAAACTTTTGGCATGGAAGATGCTAAACCAGTAGGAACACCGATGGTAACTGGATGTAAATTGACAAAGGATGATGAATCTAGAGAAGTAAATCAGACTCTGTACTGATCTATGATTGATAAACTGATGTATGTTGTACACAGTAGGCCTAATATTGCACATGCAGTGGGGATTATGGCTAGATTTTATTCTAATCCTAAAGATTCACATATGGTTGCAGTGAAAAGAATTTGAGATAGTTGAAGGAAATATAAGACTATGGATTATGGTACACTTTTGAAGGAAAACTTGAACTTAGAGTTTACATCGATGCAGATTAGACTGGAAACATAGATGACCAGAAGAGCACAACAAGTGGAGCATTCTTTCTAGGGGAAAGGCTTGTGACTTGGCTTAGCAAGAAACAAGCATGTATTTCTCAGTCTACTGCTGAAGTAGAGTATGTTGTTGTTGCTACAAATTGTTCAAATATTTCTTGGATTAGACAAGTGTTGGAAGCAATGAATGAGGTAATCACTGACCCGATGATTATATATTGTGACAACACTAGTGCTATAAATATTTCTAAGAATCCTATGATGCATTCGAAGACAAAGAATATATCTATTAAGTATCACTAATTGAGGTAACAAGTTCAAGAGAAGAAAGTGAAACTAGAATTTGTAACATCTAAGGAACAACTTGTTGATATCTTTACTAAACCTTTCCAAAGGACACATTTGAATATTTGAGGACTAGACTTGGGGTATGTCCCCTGTCTACTGGTCACTAAGGTGATCTGGAGGTTGCATCAACCTATACTTATCATAAGATCATTCATGTTGATGCACATAGCTCACACTTTGGATTTTGTCTAAGGTTGTGAAAGATTGTAGAAGCTAGAACAGAAATTTGTTTATCTGTACACTAAAGGTACAAGATATGAACCGAACAATAGAGAATTACTTGGCTATTAAAGAGATGTTTGTATATTTTCTTTGGCATTGTTTTCAAAGGGAGAGAAAATTAGGGAGAGGAAATGTATATGAAAAATCAGTTAGTGAGAACACAAAGAAAGGGAGAGACTTGAATATTTGTTGCTAAGAACAAGAATCTAAGAATTGAAAAGATCAAAACCATGGGGAGAGTTTGTACTTGTAATGCTTTTATGTTTTGTAGTGATTAAACATATTAAATATCAAGCTAGGGAGAGCTTACTGAGCTACAACATTTACTTACATAGTTGTAGAATACATGTTTGGTATGTGTATGGCATATTTTCATATTGCTTGTGTTGCCATTAATTCCAAAGGGAGAGATTTATGAACTATAACTGATTGAATATCTTATGAACTAAAGGAAAATTGATTAGATATCACTGAGCTACTGAAATGATATGTAAGATGATTAAATCAATCAATATGTTGTCATTGATGTCAACTAGCTTTGACAGTACTTATCATGTTAGTTACAAACATCTGAACATCTTTTGAAGGAAGAAAAGATGAAGAACTGAGATATCTATATGAGGAAAAGATGGATATGACAGATAAGGATAAGGTAAACATTGGGTAACCTATTGATGAGTCTATGGCTTTATATTGTTGACTTGAGCATGTTACATTAATCTATTATGAAGAAGAGATATGAAAATGAACATGTCAATATGGTCAGTAATTGAAGATTTTTGTATACATTGAGCTACTACAGTGTATACTGAGTGACAATATTAACTGAGCTAGTTAAACTAGTTATCACCGACTCATTTCTATATTGACCTAGTATAGATGAAAACATTAAATGCTAAGAACAGCAGGCTGAATTTGATGAGCTGAAAATTGTTATGATTTTGAGGTTAAGGATGAAGTTTTTTATGAGATCCAGGGCTGACAAAATTTAGAGAAGATCTAAAGGATGAGATTGAAACATGTTAATGACACATCTGCTGAGGAAGGTTTAAGCGAAAAAATGGATGAAGGAGATTAAGAGGAAAAATCTAATGGCTGATATGAAAATGTTTTACTCATTTATATAAGAGATATGAGTTTCATTATTGAAACATGCTGAAAAGAAGAAGACTGTAGAGATTTCATGTGAAGACTTTATTCATGCATGCTTGATCAAACTGGTTATTGAAAGAACTGAGCTACAAACATTACCGAGCATCGGAGAACTATTTACTGAGTGAAAGTAAGTTGAGAAATATTAAGGAAGTGTAATAGATTAATGGTCAAAGGATTTATATGGGCTTAGCATAGATCTGAATATTTTTAATTGAGTTGTATTTGAATCAGATCAATATTGTATCAATTTAACCATTGATTTAGAAAATCTCTTAACCAAGTGGACTTAACAGTCTTATGTTCTATCCTATGACATTTGTTGAATGTCAAGTGTCATCTTGTTGACCCCATAGTGAATGCAGGTCAAAAGTTAACTATTAGTGATAAATCCTCTAACCAGGTCACACCTAACAATGTGTATTGTAACCTTTAACAAGGTTGGCTCTTCATCGAGCTCACTTCAGAAGAGTGAATTATTTTGGGTTACAAGTCCCATGTGGTTTTTCCCTTAGTAGGGTTTCCACGTTAAATCATTGTGTTATGTGTTATTTTTTATGATTTTTTTTCTATCATATTTTACATATTGCATAGTTGATTTAGTCGATAATCATAGTTGGATAATTACTAGTAATCGATAAACTAAACAGACAGATTGATATTTTATGTTACCGAGCTGTATAATTTGTTGGAATTTTTTTATAAGGTACATCTTTGTATTTGGGACTGTAGGATAACTGATCTAACTGATTCACCCCCCTCTCAGTTATTCTAACACCATGGCTTGTGTGGGTTCTTTATACTTTCTCTTTTGTAGATGAAATGAAAGAACTCAAAGTAAAAAACATGTAATTTTAATATTCTTCTTTTTTAAACACTTTTCATAACAATATAATGTTCTTTTCATGAATGAAATGGTCTTTTGTTTATGCATTTTATTCTTTTCAGTTAAACACTAAACCTGAAAATTAAAATTTAAAATGAACAAAATGTACCCTTTCATTTGAGTTTATCACCTACCCAAGCTCTACCTATTTGAGATGGATACAAAAAATAGGTAAAAAATACATAAAGTATAAGCTTCAGAGATGAAGCAAAATGTGTTTTAGTAATATCTTCCTAGAAAAGAGGCAAGCTCAAATTTGGGTGGATGTTATTACTCACAACTATGCTACGTGTATCTTGGTCATTGTACTTGCATGTTGGTCATTGTATTTTCTATCCATAATAATGATTGCTACCATAATAATGATTGCTAATATATGTATGTTCTTCTTATACTTGATAACTTTAATTGCATGGTTCATGGGTCTACGTTTTAACTACACATATAGTTTTTAGCTTCAACTGCAAGGGTCTCTTCTATGATGAATATTATGTTTGAAATTGCAATTGAAACAATTTTTGTATTGTCATTGATGTCAAACCTTAACTGGTAAGACTGTTGCCACTTAGGAAAGTACTATATCTTTTTGAGTGTTGCTAAGGGGCTAGGCAAGGTTGGTAACAATAGCACCTAAGGAAAGGTTGAGTTATCTTGATACTACAAAGTGTACTTGACTATGTTGCACAATTATGAGATAATGTATTATTTATCTTAGTAAGACTGAAGACTAAACTAGTAGGCTTGACCGAGCAAATAATGGAAAAATCTTGTTTAAGCCAAGTAATGTTAGTGTCGACTGAGTCAGTATATGCCAAGAAAAATTCTAGTGTCGACCAAACAATAGTTAATTATCGAGGAAGACATTGTAAGCTGAGGAAACAATTTTAGTAATGACCGAGCTTTCTACATGAAGACCAAGTAGTTGATCACAGTATTGACCGAGCATTAGCAATTTTATATTTGAAGAGAATTTAATTTTGGAGCTGACATTGTTGAATTCTTGGATTATGTAAAACATGTTGACTTTATTTATTGATTGTTTGAAAGCATTAAATGCATTGTAAAACATTTTATTGTAAATCTTTAAGAAATTTGAGATGATTCTAGAAAAGGAGCTGAAGAACATGAAGTGGGTAGATTCAATGAATCTAACCTAACCCTAAGATCTATGAATGAGATTGAGCAGCATAAGATGAGTTAACCTAATTGAGGAAAGTATAAAGAGAACCTAAGTGTTTGGATATAAAAGTGTTGGATATGCAAGTGCATAGGTGAACAGAGAATGCTGGAAGATCAGTAAAGTTTTATTGACTGAATAAGAAGAAAAGGTTGAAGGAGAATTGTGGTGGTTTCTTGAAGAAAAGTTTTGAGTAGATTAAAGATGGAGATGGAAAAGTTTCAAAGTCAGTAAACCAGCATTAGTGTATAGAATCAGATCTGATATTTGCAAAGTGAGTTGTATATTTTTTAGATAAATATTGATGCTACTTTCTAACCATTGTAATAGTCAAAATCCTTTTAACAGAGGTTGACCTAACAGTCATATGTTAAATCCTTTGAACAAGGTTGCATTCTAATGGAGTGTATGTAAGTCCTATGACTAGGCTCACTTTTAATAGGGTGATTGAAATCCTTTAACCGGGTCACACCTGATAGTGTGTATTGTAACCTTTGACAGGGTTGGCTTTTTACCAAGCTCACTTCAGAAGAGTGAAAATAATAGTACCATGTTACAAAGTGGTTTTTTCCAAATTGGGTTTCCACTATAAATCCTAGTGTTAATACTTGTGTGAATGTTTTTGTTTGAACATTACTATGTTTTACAAGTTAAGTTATAGCTGGGTAGTGGACTGCATTGTTGTATGTTTCTATTATTGAATGAGTGATGACTGAGTTTGTTTTGGTTATTGGATCTGATTTAAGGAAAATTTTTAAGATTGTTTTATACATCAAAACCTAAGAACAACTGATTCACCCCGCTCTCTATTGTTCTAAATCATATTAACATATTATGTGTAACAATGAAGTATAATATTTTTTCTTTAAAATTTTCAAATCTGACATGATATTCTCTTCAAACATTTTGTGCAAATATCATTTTAGCGTCTGCTTCAAAAGCAGGCAGGTGATAGATCTATGTGCGAATATCCATTCTCTATAGCTGGTGTAAACATAGCATTCATGCTTATCCAAATGCTAGATCTTTGATCTGGTGTGTATTGTTCTTGTTCAACTACATTTCCTTCATGTTGATATTTGAATAAGTAAGCATGAATGTCTCATCCATTTTTTGTCGAGTCAAAAGAGTCTATATCATTATATATTGATTTTGATTGATATGGTCTGAACTTGTTTTTCAAAAATGCTCTTTTTTAGAATTGTATCTTCAAGACATTTCCATATGATGGTGGTTGTGAGCTATGGCAACATTAAGTGTTAGCAGATGGTGGTAACCATGTCACATGTCATCTTTTGATATGGAAAAATATATGAACATGGTATTATTATTTTGAATTCCATAAGACTTTTTCCATTCGGCTTAACACATCTATAACATTTGTAGCAAGGCCTAGTAGGAGTAATATTCTTGAAGATTCTATAAGGTCTATCTTCTTAAAAACCTATAATATTGGATTGTTTAGCATTTATTTTCAGTAGTAAGATTGTACTTATGTATATGACTTTACTGGCATAGTTACCATAGTATAACAGAATATTAGAGTATTTGTATTTGGTGTACATGGAAAATGCCCTAGATTTAAGTTGAGATGTTTCAATAACGAAGTGTTCTTGTAGGTGATTGGAAAATTGACAAAGTCTACAATTTAATATTAACATTTGATTGATTAATTTGTATTTGCAGGAGATGAGTGGGCATTTGATTTTCTTTACTGCATTGCATTTGAAGTGATGGATGCACAATGGCTTGTGATGCATGCTTCTAACATGGACTTTAATGTAAAAATGGATCTTTCATTCCCATAATGATCTTTTATTGGCTAGCACGTAGTTGATTTTATTCATCAGTTTGATATCTCATTTTAATTTCCATGATACTATTTATTCATCAATTTGATATCTCATTTGAATCCAAAATATTTATAGAGAGAAGTAATTTGAAAGTAATTCATCTTGATTTCTTTCATCATCGACATGTGGAATTTTATTTTTGGTGGGCTTCCTCATTATTTGAGCCCAAATTCAGTGTATATGCAGAATTAGTTTTGAAAAATTGGCCATGTTGATGATAATTATGAAGAAGATTTGAAAATGTTGCACCAATATGAATTGGATCAATCATCATTTTTAAATCTTCTTCATCAATCATCATCAACCATTTTCCAAGAGATGAAAAATATATGGTGAGTGAGAGGAAGAAAATCACCAATCATTTTCTTTGTCGGCAATAATTTGAATAATGGGTTTTGGATTTCTAGGCCTAGGATGAGCGTCTTAAGAAGGGTTATGAGCAGAGGGCAGTGATTCAAGTACAAAACTTTGACCACCCTACATCAGTAGAAACTTGGCACTATATCTTATCAAATTAGTAATCATTATATTGTTTGATGGACCAAATGTGTAGATAGAACAAGAAGGGTCAATGATTTCTAAATTTAAGATAGGAGTTAATGTGTATGATTTTTTTCTATCATTCTTAGTAATAAATCTTTCCAAGTCAATTCTTATTTCAAAGATCAACTGTATGTATAGAATCATTAAATTATAGTATTGCATGATTCTTGAGATTAAAGTTTGAACACTGTTATTACTAAGTGTTCATGTTGTAGATGAGGTCTTCATCCATCACTTCGCCAGTTCATAACTCCCATCAAAAACTTTAACCCTAAATTTTAAAAACCATTGTATGGATAGAAGAAGAATTCTATATATGTAAATATGGTTTCTTTTAGAATGAACCATACTCTCTGAATATGTGTGAGATAGAAGATGGACAATGCATTCTGAATTTTATTTTTTAAACTGATTATGTTGTCGATTTTTTGACCAACAAGACTGTACAGTTCGATGAGAATGCTATACACTCAACGTAACATACTGTCTATATTTCAATAACACTAATTTTTTATGAGCATGCTATATTGTCGATGAAAAATACTGTTGATATTTCGACAATAATACCTTAATTTTTGATGCCAATGCTATACAGTCGATGTATTCATCCATTAATTTTTTGACTATATGTGGTCGAAAATGCAAAAATATATGTCGGCTATTTACACCAACTATACGAATATTTCAACGTCGTATTGGTCAATATTTCGACAACTATAATGGTTGAATATTTGACAACAATTTAATGTGTCGAATAAGCGACAAAAAAAGTTTGATGATAATAATGGTCGTTTGATCGACCAATGTGCATCGAAAAATTGACTAATCTACGTCGAAAATTAGGCTAAATTTTACTAGTAAGACATAATAGCCCAATTAAATAAACATGTCATCTTGTCTTCGGCAACTTGAAAAGCACAATTTAAAATTAGGCTTTCTAGCTCAATGGTATTAATCTGCAAGAGAATTGGCTTTAAACATTATAAATAATTTCCTATAAAATATTATCAATGAGATTGCAGCTTTTAGTCCCTGTAAAAGAAGAATCTAGTTTTTTGAATTAATTTGAGATATGGAAGGCCTACATAGAGTCCAAAGAGGTCTCCATTAATCAATTTTTTGCAATTTTTCAAATTGAACCTACCCACTTTCAAGATTGTGATGCTTTCGTATGAAAATCTAAAGGAAGGCTTGAAATTTTTTCCCCAATCACAAGAATGAAGAGGTAAGAGTTGAATACAATGGTAGTGATGCTCCCTCAAGGAATTTTCACAATTCTCAACTAGGAAGAAGTGAATCCCAAAGTGAAGTTAAAGAATTGATGATAAGCATGCAGAACATTACAATTGCAATAGATAATTCATTTGGTAGAAATATTCACATTAACCAAGAAGCTAACAGTGGAAAATCAAAGGTTTTGAGTTAAATGAAAGGAATTTATTGCATTGTGTGATGATGCACAATGATTGGCCAAAACACATAATAATATAGAGGTTTTATTTTTACTATCAAAAAATAGAGGATTGTATCCACTTCTAGGAGTATAGTACATTAAAAGTAATATTTCTCATAAAGTATGGTATTTGGTGATCATTAAATAATTATGGTTTTCTCTCTAAGTCCAATAATGTGTAAAATAAGTATTGTTACTAAATTGTCAATTATTTTCACAAAGGTTTTGGGTGAAATTCACTGCACAGGAAATCTGGACAAATATTTTCACTTATAAGTGAAAACATATTCACCGAGACTAGCAAAGAGAAATATGTATTAAAAGATTTGAGCTTTTTCACTAAATGTGAAAAGTATATTCACTGGAATGTTAAGAGAAGGAAAAAAAATTTTAAAATACAATGATTTTCTCTTACAACTAGAAGGTAAACGTACAAATCAAATATTTGAAATGGATGGAAAAGTGAGAAGAAATTTATTAATTATCTTTCCAAGAATCGATTAAAGGAACCAAAAAATGGCTAAGTGAGATTATATAAGGGAATTATTTTCTTCTAAAAAGGGTCTTTTTCTTTTTCTCAGGAAGATCCTATGTTCTGGAGAAGAAGAGATTTTTTTATTTCTTATTGTAATAGGGGAAGTGGAAATAAATATAATGTTTTCAACCATGATTTTTGTGCAGGAGCACTATGGTCTGTGAGCTATGTGTTGTGTTTTTGGAGGAAGAAATAAATATATATTAAATCTTTGAATTTGAATATTCTATTTCTACTTGTGCCTAGCATGTGGGCTATCCCAATCATCTTTTTATGTTGTCATGTTCATTTTGGTTGTGCATATGATTGTGATAAAATATGATATTTTTATTCATTCATTTAGCTGAAAATGAAATATCAAATCTTCCTCTTGTCCTCTGACAGTATAAAAGTTGAATAGGTGGTCTTTGTGGCATTTGTTTATTTTTCTCTTAGTTTTTTAACCTAAAATTGCATTCATGTCATGTTGATAGGAAAATGTTTGTGTGCCTTCTTTGCCTTTTGGTTAAAGGCATAACTAGTATTTTCATTCATTTCATATCAAATGAAGGGATTTGTACCTTCATATTAAAATTCAGAGAGCACTTACATATTTCCATTACAAGTGACTCAACTATTGGTCTCAATTTTTGTCTTTTGATTTAGGCATTTATGAGTCAATTTTAAGATATGTTATAAAGGACAAATCTGTTAACTAATAGATTTTTGGTGACTTTGTTGGGGATTCATAATCAAAAGATCAGTGTTATCTTTCCTCAGGTGTTGAAGATATCTCTATGTGTGTAGGATTGGAAACTCTATTAAATCATCATCCAAAATCAAAAGGTTATAGGAAAGGAGAAAAGGTCAAACCCCACCATCCCAAAAATTCTTAAGATGGATGACAAAGTGTTGCATGACTTTTGGGATTTTTGTAGAGAGACAATTTCTTCTGCTATAAAAACCAAGTTGAGTATAGAATGTGATCATGTGTTTGCACTTTTATGGATAAGTCTTTGTGCTATATTTCATAAGCTGAAGGAGCTAAAATAAAAGACAAGGGTGCTGCAAGATTATGAGAAAAGGGTATCACAACTAAAAGAAGAGCTAAGTGTTGACGATGATGAGGCACCAGTTATCTTTGTTTCATCTATCATCTGCAACTATCTTGTCATAAATGAGTAAGAAGTTCAGAAAGAAACGGTTCAACCTCATCAAAATCTATCATCACTGGGCGAGAATGATCTAGAACACAAGGAAGGGTTTATGAGCTTGAAAGATGAAGATTTATCAAAATATTTCTCTTCTCCTGAAATGGACACATTTAGTTTTGGAAACAATGGAAGTCATCTTCTCCCAGGAGTTTCTAAAAATGAAGTTTTTCAAATTAGCATGTTTCCATAGTATGAAGCTTTCAATTTTATAAAGGAAGTTGGTAAAAATGATTTTTTTTGTTTAAAAGTTTGTAATGAGTCCATTGTAGAATCATTTCATTTTGAAGATGAAGCAATTCTATTTTAAAGTTGTCTTTCTAAAGGAGATTGTGTTGAAGATAAGATGAAATCATGCTTTTCTAATGATTTTCTAAATTTTGAAAATCTGATAGAAAAATAAAATTTTGAAGTAGAGAACAAGATGATGGCCAAGGTAACAACTTATTTCAACCTCAAGAATCATTGAGAAGTTTGAATAATACTTCTCTTCGTGAAGAGGAGATCATATTTTAGATATTATCATCCATTGAAAAAGGAGACTTCCATGCAAAATATTTAGATATTAACTTGTCTCGTGTTGTGGTCTTTGATAGATAATTTTCAGATTTGATTGCAGCAAAGAAAGATAATTTTTTTTCAACTAGTGTGGACCCCATGCTTGATGAACTCTTCCTTTGTTCCAAAATCTATATGAAGGCTGAAACTTATCTTTAGAATGATGATTTTAACAATATAAATTTTGAAGATGAGGCTTTCATTCCTTTATAAATTCCTAAATATTATTTGCAATAAAAAATTTAAGAAATCTTGGGTAACACTGTGCAAAGGCCTCCAGAAAATTCAAAAACGTATGATGGAAGTTGGATTTTTGGATATGAATGTTTGTTCACAAAATTTTTGCATGTTTTTAGTTTAATTATCAGCATTAAGGAAGTCTCTGAATGGTAGTTGTTTTGGGGTACACTATAGAGGTGCAATCCATTACTCTGAAAGGGCTCATAATTCTCCCAACTAGTAGATGGTTTTACATGAGTATCTCTTGGGGTAGGACTTTCCTACCTATATATACATGTAAATAATTTTTGGCTTTCCATTTTTTTTTGTTCTTAGCTTACCTTTGGTTTTGGCGTGTTGGGTTTTTTTGCGCTCTCCTTTGCCCTCCTACAAGTAGCTCCCTATGCTCATATTTCACCTTGACTCTACAACCCAATAGAGATTGACACTAGTCCTCTACCAGAGACATACTGGATTCTCTATGTCCTTTCAGTCCACATCTCCAAAAAAAGAAATTTGTTGGTCTACTATGGTACCCCTAGTTTGAAACTTCAAAACCAAGCCCCTATCTCATTAATAATGATCAAAGATAAAGTTTTCACAATTATCTCAATCTTCCTCAATGATTTTACTCTTAATATTTATGTAAAGACAACATTTCATAAGGTGCATCATGTGAAAGAATCATTGATCCAAGTTTCAAAGAGATCAACAAGTTCACACAGTTCATAGGGTTCAAATTTACAATGAAAGGATCATGTCTTTGCAGTATTAATCTTGTTGATGCTCTATAATTCATGTAGTTTTTTTCTTCCTGATCAAAGTATTAAACTCCCAAAGATCCCTATTATGGCTTAATAAATATACTAATATTAAACCTTAAATTCTAAATGGAGCTTGGGAAAGATGGTATCATAATAGCCGAGCACAAAAGAATATGCTCCAAGGACAACCCAATGAAGCCAAGGAATCACATCTACACAATATGGATGAAGAGGTTAAAGTAGAGTGTGTGGATGATTTTTCCAGAATAAATTAAGAATCAATTGTAAGAAGCACCAATACTACTCATAATAGGGATTGTGATGTTGGTACTTTTTACTAATTTTGGGTATTTTACAGTGTATTGGTAGCAACAATTATTGTCCAAAGGATATGGCAATGTTATTACCATGTTTTAGCAAAAGGGATGTTGATAAAAGAATATTTTTTTGAAAATGTAGATGGCAAGCTGCTAGATTCTAATTGGGCTTTGCCTCCTCTCCTAGTTGAACATATTCAATAGCTTAAGTCACTGGGATTACTTTAACAAAAAAGTGTTTCTACAAAATTCTAAATAAATGAAAGACACAGATATCATATTCAAGTATTTTACAAAGCTCTGCATATGAATTAAAATAATAGCACATCAAATCTTCCCAAAGAGTACTTTGTTAGTTATATGATGATTTAATTAAACGCAACCATTGGGTTAGTGATGATAGGTGAAATTTATAAGAATATAATTGTGTTACCAATCCAGATCAATTCTAATGCATTTTATAAATATCACTTTCCATCTTATCTATCAATTTATGGACACTAATTGCAAAGGCGAATTGGGACATGGAAGTGGAAGATTCTTCAAGCATGAACATGAGCACAAGCGAAAATAGCAACAAGGCAACATTGCTTCTTGTGATAGAAAGTTTTTTTTAATTTTTAGACCCTCAGCATGTGTAGATAAAATATCTCAACTCCACAAATACAAGCTCATCCTTTTGTATGATCTTTGTATTCTCCATGGTTCATTGTTCTTTTGATCTTTTGTGCAACAGTGGGCAAGGGATGGCTTTTCTCATAACACCCAACAATTTTTCTATGAAAGAATCATCAACTTAGTACCTCAATTTATTAAATGTATCCAACAAAGGGAGGCATTCACAATTTTGAATCAAGCCATGGAAATATGAATAATAATAGCAAGCACATAAGTTTTCTAATGGAACAAATTAAAGTGCATCAAGCCAAAGGCATCAACTTTTGAGAAAAATATTTTTTTATAAGAATGTATGGATGGGAAAATAGTACAAATTAGAACAGTCAACCTTGCACAAAGATACGGAATCTGAGCGTACCCATTCACACTAGCCCGAGATAGAAGATAGGTTGAGTCAAGCTGATTTTTTGAATTCACCATGGTTGGTTCAAAAAGAAGAGATTTTTATGTTACATTTACAAAGCTCTTGGTGCATGCAATATGCAAGGGTGATAATGGATTACTCTTCCATCAAGTGCTTCTTCGATGGGATTCAATTTCAAAGGTAGAGCTATATATCCTCAAAACTTAAGTCATTAAGGAAGCAAAGATGAGATCTTCATGCCAGATTGAAAATAGAATGTCATGGAGACATAGTAGCCCAATTAAATAAACACTTCATCTTGTCTTCAATAACTTGAAAAGAACAATTTAAAATCGGACTTTCTAGCTCAATGGTATTGATCTGCAATAGACTTGGCTTTAAAGATGATAAACAATTTCCTATAAAAGATTACCGATGAGACTGTGGCTTGTAGTCCCTATGAAAGATGATGCAGGGGAATTCTAGGGTAATCGAAAAATTTGCATGGTGGTGTGTTAAAATGGTTTTGTGTTACTCAGTTGTAGCTTTAACCGATGGTCTTGGTTATTGAAGGAGCTCAATCACTGAAGGAACTCAGTAAAAACATTGGCACTTGGTGGAACTTGTGCTCGGTGATGCTTGTGATGCTCGATCAATGTGCTTTCTTAGTAACGCCTAGTGTGCTCGGTTGTTTCAATGATGCTTAGTTGTTTTACTAGTGCTTGGTAGTTCTGGTTTACTGACTGAAGTTCTTGGAGTTTGGTTGGCTGACTTGGTGTATTTAATGTTGGTACCTTGTGTTGTATTCTCCTATGTAGATCTAGAGGTTGACATGGAGAATTAAATGTTTGTAAGGCTACTTGTGAGCCAATTATTGTTGCATTTAATATGTGTTTGTAATAGAAGATGACTTGGATTAGGAGTTAATTATTTCATCCATCTGACTTGTGGTTGAGGAAATGTATTTAAGGAGTGCTTAGGTAGTTTTTTAGGTAGAAAATTGGTAGATGAAATTTAGTCAGTGGAAGTAGCTAAGAAGGATAGCAATTGGATCCTATGAGATCTTGAAGATCAGATTCTTTATCTAATAATTGTAATGGCAGAGAAATTGGTTTGCATGCTTGGAGACAAGGAGATTGCTTGGAGGCTTGTGAGCTCAAGTTTAGATCTGCCTTAGTGTTTCCATCAGTTGTTGATGTGTTTCAGAGTTGGACTAGCTAGGAGATTGTAGAAATACTTTGTAAGTGATTATATTTGGCCCTAACCTAGAAGGCCTTATAGCCAAGCATGTTTAATGAAATTCTATTGAAACATTATCTTGTTGTGTTATTCCACATTGTTGGTGTTTGGATGCAAGATGGGGCTGTCCTTTATTGGATCCTCCAACCTTTGGACTACTTCAGGTGGTATCAGAGCTTGAAGTTCTTGAGTGTGTAAACTGATCTTCAAGTTGAGGCAGTTTGCACCAGGACCTTGGTTGGTGATTTGTTGCCTTGGATTTTCAAAAATCTTGAAGGATGCCTCTGAGAATATTGGACCCTAGAGTGATTGCAGATCTCTGTGATGTTGTGGAATCAAATATTACAGAGAAGGTTAAAGATGATTTCAGATCTTAGATGGAATTGATGAAGAATTACATGATCACTAAGGTCATGAGAGCTATCCACTAATACATTTGGGGGCATTTTGTGACGGCTATGTGTCACAATTGCGACGGCTATGTGTCGCAATAGTGACACCCATAGACGTCGTAGTTTTTTAGTCGCAAATTGTGACGTCTATGGGTAGCCGTCGCAATTGCGATGCCCTCCCATCGCAATGTTGCCCCTTTACCCATTGTGGGCCTCTACCACATTGCGACGGCAGGGCGTCGCATTACGACGGGCGCCCGTCGCAATTGCGACACCCGTGGGTGGATTAAAAAAAAAATTATTTAATACATTGCTAATGAACCACATTAATGCTTTTTTCTTTCAACAAATGAGGACACTCACTGTAAAGACAACATGATAATGTACACTCACTGTAAGGATAGTCACAAATGAGGACATCTCACAGTGACTGTCCCTTGTGTAATTTCCACTTGAATGTATTGCTATTCAGCCACATTAATGCTTTTCTTCTTCAAAAAATGAGGATAGTCACTCTAAAGACAACATGATAATGTACACTCATGGTGAGTGTACATTATCATGTTGTCTTTAGAGTGACTATCCTCATTTGTTGAAGAAGAAAAGCATTAATGTGGCTGAATAGCAATACATTCGAGTGGCAATTACACAAGGGACAGTCACTATGAGATGTCCTCATTTGTGACTATCCTTACAGTGAGTGTACATTATCATGTTGTCTTTACAATGAGTGTACATTATCATGTTGTCTTTACAGTGTCAATAAATGCATTATTACTTAAACTGAAGAGTACTCTAAAAAATATGTCATTGTGGAGTTCTGATTGCTTCCAATTTGATATACGCTTGTTCTACTTATGTATCCAGCATCATGTAAGAAAAGTTGATGCTTTTAAAATAGATTTATTTAGCCATGAAATGCCTGTGCATGTTACATACAAGATTCCAAGGCCCAAAACTGATTACTCATTATAATTCATGTACAGAATGATAATCAACCACAACGAGGCATGCGTAGGCGCTGCTTAGATTTTGAGGCATCAGAAGCTCGCAGAAGAAACTTGACCAATGGCTCATGGAATGCAACAAACTTATTGCCTAAAACAGGAACATTGGTAACCACAGATGATGGTTCTGAAAAGAACACTTCACCATCAATGTCACGTGAGGGAACTACAATTTTTGATGGCAAGAAACTTGTAGTATATAAGAGAGATGCAGGTACAGATGCTGGGAGAAGTTCCCAATCTTTATCTGTTGGACAATTTTCATCTTGCTCTTATAAAACATCTGAGGGTAACTCAGACAAGTCTGACAGCTCACTTAGAAATAATGGGCATTCTTCTATGTCAGTGGGTATGCCAACTGGGATTGTTTTGCATTTAAATAGCCTTGCCTCTTCAATGTCATTAAATTGTGGAACTGGGTTGCTAACAACTTCAAAGGGAGCTACTGGCATGCAGGGAATGTTGACTTTGTCTAGAGTGAAGGAGGCTCCTGGTGACAGTTGAACAAGTTCTTTACTTCCTGTAAGCTCAGGTGGAAATATTTCAGTATCAACAAATACAAGCATGGCTCCTGGAATGCTTGTGTCAATTGTGGAAAAGACTAGAATTGATCAACAGGAGGTGCAGTCTTCTAGAAACACACAGATTGGAGTCACAAAGTCCACTACATGTTTCCGATCCCTAACAGTTGGCATAAAGCCATTGCAATGTAGGCAACCTTTTAAAACTAAATATATGAACTCAAGTCCACTTGACAAGAAGAGGCCAGTGCTACAAGATATTTCTCGACAACCTGGATTTGGTATAGGGGAAGAGTATAATCAGAGCAGTCCTAAGAAGAAAAGGTAATTGTAGGATTTTATCAACTTTACAGAGATTTGTCTTCATTTGTAATGCTTTTTTGTCTGGATAATTTTCAATTCACTTTTGCATCCTTTTCTTTAGCTTTGACTTTTTCTTTGAATGCCCAGAAGAAAGTCTGCCACGACTGGGGATAAAGAAGGCTACAAACGTTGCAATTGTAAAAAGTCAAAATGCCTTAAATTGTGAGTCTTTGTGCACTAGAGTGGGTTTATTATTTGGTTCCTATGTCTTTTCTATTTGTCTCGGAACTTGAACATTGCTATGAAGGTCTATGTGTTAGCACTTAAGAAAAGCAAATTGCAATCCAGAACATTCTACGTACCTCTTAGATGCAGCAGATCAGATAATTAAATAAATAGATGTTTTTTGATTTTTGCATTTCAATTCATGTATTAACATGACTAGATTTATAGTTTTAATTTAAATGAAATTCTTACTAGTACTCTTGCAGGTATTGTGAGTGTTTTGCAGTAGGAGTATACTGCGTTGAGTCCTGCATATGTCAAGAGTGCTTTAACAAACCTGAGTATACAGATATGGTTGTTGGCACACGCCAGCAGATAGAATCACGCAATCTACTTGCTTTTGCTCCTAAAATTGTTCATGGTGCTGACTCTCCACCAACTAATGGGGTGAGAAAATACTGAGAGGTTTTCCTTTGTTCTAGTGTGTTCTCTTTATAGTATCACTATTACTTAACTATCTATGGAGAGTTCTTATCTTTCTCGCTATCTTACTTCAGCAGAGAGAGTGCACCGAGACTCCAGCATCGGCAAGGCACAAAAGAGGCTACAATTGTAAGAAATCAATGTGTCTGAAGAAATACTATGAATGCTATCAGGTAGATATCTTCAATTGATTGCTTAATTTAAGGTTAAAGGCTGGAGAGTAGTTTATGTGTATTCTGATTAGTGCTCATATCTTTTATTTTAGGCAGGGGTTGGCTGCTCAGATGGCTGCAGATGTGAAGGTTGTAAAAACACGTTTGGCAAGAAAGAAGGTATCCGGTCACTTTTTTCAAATATCGAATGCATCATATTATCTCAATATATACATGAACGATAATACAAATATTGAATGCATTATATTCTATCATTCTATACATGTACGACGATTCAAATATCAAGTGCATTATATTATCTCAGTCTATACATGAATGATAAATTTCATTTGCAACTTGTATAGGAGGATCAGATGACACAGAAGACAAAGAATCTCAGGATGAGGTATGGGAGAAGGCTATATGAGAGGAAAAGCTAGGGCTTTGTTACTGTCCCTTGTGACAGTAACAAAATTTGATGAAAATAATTTTTGTTTCACTCAACTTTGACATTCACAACTTCCTCTTTTATTATAATAAGAAAAAATAAAGTGACTTTAGAGAAAATAATGAAACTAATACAATTGCAATACAGTGGTATTTAGAACAAACAGAGCTTCACAACCATCAAAGAAGAAAAAAGAACATGCATATATCGAGTACTCCTCAATCAAAGAGATAGAGAAGAATTCAAAACATACCCAGACTGAACATGGCCATACCAAGACCAGCATCAGACAATATTCTTATTGACTGCTCTAGGATAGCTGGCATTTCAACTTTCCATCTACAAAATAGATTATAAAAACATGAAAATATATCATAGATGTTTGATATTGATACAAAACAACACAGATTCATTTCTTCGTACACCTGTATATCATAAAAATCCTTGCACACTTCAAAAAATTGTATTGCCTTTTACTTACTCAAAAGTAATTTACATAAAGCAGTCATTTGATTAACATGGATCCTAATATTCACAAGTACATGGTCATGTGCTCCATCGTAGCATCTTATAGATTTAGATCTGTTCTCTGAAATAATTCAATGTTTTGTTTACAATCCACAAAAGAAATATTTTCCCTCGTCTACTTAATCCTAAACAAAAGGCCATATAGCAATATAGATAGAACTATATAACAGAAACCATAAACAATGGTAACCTTAACAGTAGCAAGAAATTGTTGCAAAAACTTTACCTTATCATACCCAAATTGTTGCTTTGCCTGGTAGAGGGAAATTTGATCAGTAAAATTGACACAGAGTATGTTGTCTCCATTGTCATGCTGGATAACAAAACACCAACTTTAATGGGCATGTAATGTCCCTTGTGTAATTGCCACTTGAATTCATTGCTATTGAACCACATTAATGCTTTTTTCCTTCAACAAATGAGGACAGTCACTGTAAAGACAACATGATAATGTACACTCACTGTAAGGATAGTCACAAATGAGGAAATCTCAGAGTGATTATCCCTTGTGTAATTGCCGCTTGAATACATTGCTATTGAACCACATTAATGCTTTTTTCCTTCAAAAAATGAGAACAGTCACTGTAAAGACAACATGATCATGTACACTCACTGTAAGGATAGTCACAAATGAGGAAATCTCAGAGTGACTATCCCTTGTGTAATTGCCGCTTGAATACATTGCTAATGAACCACATTAATGCTTTTCTCCTTCAACAAATGAGGACAGTCACTATAAAGATAGCATGATAATGTACACTCACTGTAAGGACAATCACAAATGAGGACATCTCACAGTGACTGTCCCTTGTGTAATTGCCACTTGAATGTATTGCTATTCAGCCACATTAATGCTTTTCTTCTTCAACAAATGAGGATAGTCACTCTAAAGACAACATGATAATGTACACGGGCTGTAAGTGTACATTATCATGTTGTCTTTACAGTGACTGTCCTCCTTCAAGTGGCAATTACACAAGGGACAGTCACTGTAAAGACAACATGATAATGTAGAGAAACATTGTCATTTGTATTTTCAACAGCGCCGAGAGAGATTCCCTCCATGAAATCACAGCTACAATTTCTGAGTACGTTGGGTTTATTTTTCTTTTTTCATTATTATGTAATCTGGTATTCAGCTGTTACAGAGCTAAAATACCCAGAAATGAGGACATATCTGTGTTGAATTTATTGTTAGCGGCTTTGGTTATTTAGAAGTTTAATTTTATTTGTTCATCTTTCAAGCACAAACATTTTGTGGACTGTAACATCTTCATTGTTTCAGGTATGCAATGAAACAGCCCTAACTTGCGACTACCTTCATGGTACTTGTGTACATTATCATGTTATCTTTACAGTGACTGTCCTCATTCAAGTGGAAATTACACAAGGGACAGTCACTATGAGATGTCCTCATTTGTGACAAGGACAGTCACACATGAGGACATCTCACAGTGACTATCCCTTGTGTAATTGCCACTTGAATGTATTGCTATTCAACCACATTTATGGGCCCATTTGGACCACAGCACATAGTAGCATCTACAGAGAAGAATATCCCAGGTGTAACAAGTTGTAAGAATATACCAACAGTTCTAAGAAGTTCCCTAGCACATAGTAGCATCTACAGAGAAGAATATACAACATGAGGGCAGCCACTGTAAATACAACATGATAATGTACACTCATTGTATGTGTACATTATCATGTTGTCTTTATAGTGACTGTCCTCATTCAAGTGGCAATTACACAAGGGACAGTCACTGTGAGATGTCCTCATTTGTGACAAGGACAGTCACACATGAGGACATCTCACAGTGACTGTCCCTTGTGTAATTGCCACTTGAATGTATTGCTATTCAACCACATTTATGGGCCCGTTTGGACCGCGGCACACAGTAGCATCTACAAAGAAGAATATCCCAAGTGTAACAAGTTGTAAGAATATACCAACAGTTCTAAGAAGTTCCCTAGCACATAGTAGCATCTAAAGAGAAGAATATGGGTCAACGAGGTTGACTTCAAAGCCATGCAATCTAATGGTAATAGTAATATCATAATTTGACATACTATCAGAAATACTTCCTAAATAGACTATTCAATCTTATAAGAGATGGATTCATGAGAACTATTATTTATGAAATATGAGTCAATGACTTTAATTAAAAAAATTACACAATCTAATTCTTGTAAAAATATCAAAATTTGACACATTGAAAATACCTTCCAAAAGTATCATTAATTGATTAATATGAATCACTACTCATGAAATATAATTTTATAAACCTAATCTAAAAACTACACAATAAAAATCTTAATAGCAATATTGTAAGAAACTATTACTTGTTTGTACTTTTATCTCTCTGATGGAAAGGGTTCCTTCAGGACACATTTTTCCAAGTTCATTGCTTGAGATATTTGAGGAGGGTTCCCCTGCTTGAGTATCCATCCAACCCATATTCGAGTAGTTCTACAATTACACAGTCTAAATTAATAATACTGACAATTGAATGACAAATGATGATACATAGAATTGATATAAACTAATCCTAAAAACACTAAAACATTATTAATATATTTATATTTCATAAATAAAATTGATATAAAAGATCTGGAAAGATACATTAAAAAATAGAAAAACAGTAATTTATAATAGAAGGAAACTTAAATTTCTATTTTAAAAAAAAAACAAGTCTTAAATCTTATCATTTTGTTTCATTATCATCCATAAGTACACACCTCTAGCATAATAATTATATTTTACCACCCATAAAATGAAAAAAAGATTTTCACAAGAGAAATTAAATCTAGATTATAAAAATGAACCATCTTATTGGAAACTGGAACTGTTATCATACCCAAAAGGACTACAAAATTTCACCTTATCATACCCAGATTGTTGCTTTGACTGGCGGAGGGAAATTTGATCAGTAAAATTGACACAGAGTATGCTGTCTCCATTGTCATGCTGGATAACAAAACACCAACTTTAATGGGCATGTACTGTCCCTTGTGTAATTGCCACTTGAATGCATTGCTATTTGATGCAGGGGCATCCCTAATGCAAGCCAAAGACACCATGATTGAAGGAAGTCACTGTGGGACAAGGACAGTCACACATGAGGACATCTCATAGTGACTATCCCTTGTGTAATTGCCACTTGAATGTATTGCTATTTAACCACATTTATGGGCCTGTTTGAACCACGGCACACAGTAGCATCTACAGAGAAGAATATCCCAGGTGTAACAAGTTGTAAGAATATACCAATAGTTCTAAGAAGTTCCCTAGCATATAGTAGCATCTACAGAGAAGAATATACAACATGAGGGCAGCCACTGTAAAGACAACATGATAATGTACACTCATTGTATGTGTACATTATCATGTTGTCTTTACAGTGATTGTCCTCATTCAAGTGGCAATTATAGAAGGGACAGTCATTGTGAGATGTCCTCATTTGTGACAAGGATAGTCACACATGAGGACATCTCACAGTGATCAATTGTCCCTTGTGTAATTGCCACTTGAATGTATTGCTATTGAACCACATTAATGCTTTTCTTCTTCAACAAATGAGGACAGTCACTCTAAACACAACATGATAATGTACACTCACTGTAAGGACAGTCACAAATGAGGACATCTCACAGTGACTGTCCCTTGTGTGATTGCCACTTCAATGTATTGCTATTCAGCCACATTAATGCTTTTCTTCTTCAACAAATGAGGATAGTCACTCTAAAGACAACATGATAATGTACACTCACTATAAGTGTACATTATCATGTTGTCTTTACAGTGACGGTCCTCCTTCAAGTGGCAATTACACAAGGGATTTGTGTTTTCATTTTTGTTTTCAACAGCACCGTAACCCTCCGCGAAATCACATCGGGATATAAGGGCAAAAAAAACAAGAACGTTGTCATTTGTATTTTCAACAGCACTGAGAGAGATAAACAAACTTAAAACTTAGACTTAAGAAAGATGAAGGCAATGCTTCAAAAGGTCGATGCCCTAAACATGGGAAAACACAATACCACCATTAAACGATGCCCTAGTCACCGTATTAATGCTACCAGCTCTGTACCAGTATGTTGACTGCTCACTTTCATCCTGTCATAAAGGTAACTTCATTAATCATACTTGAAATGGCAGCATACAAACTAAAGCTACTGTGTGTCGTGGTCCAAACGGGCCCATAAATGTGGTTGAATAGTAATACATTCAAGTGGCAATTACACAAGGGACAGTCACTGTGAGATGTCCTCATGTGTGACTGTCCTTGTCACAAATGAGGACATCTCACAGTGACTGTCCCTTGTGTAATTGCCACTTGAATGAGGACAGTCACTGTAAAGATAACATGATAATGTACACAAGTACCATGAAGGTAGTCGCAAGTTAGGGCTGTTTCATTGCATACCCGAAACAATGAAGACATTACGGTCCACAAAATGTTTGTGCTTGAAAGATGAACAAATAAAATTAAACTTCTAAATAACCAAAGCCGCTAACAATAAATTCAACACAGATATGTCCTCATTTCTAGGTATTTTAGCTCTGTAACAACTGAATGCCAGATTACATAATAATGACAAAAGAAAAATAAACCCAACGTACTCAGAAATTGTAGCTGTGATTTTGCGGAGGGAATCTCTCTCAGCGCTGTTGAAAATACAAATGAAAACGTTTCTCTACATTATCATGTTGTCTTTACAGTGACTCTCCCTTGTGTAATTGCCACTTGAAGGAGGACAGTCACTGTAAAGACAACATGATAATGTACACTTACAGTGAGTGTACATTATCATGTTGTCCTTAGAGTGACTATCCTCATTTGTTGAAGAAGAAAAGCATTAATGTGGCTGAATAGCAATACATTCAAGTGGCAATTACACAAGGGACAGTCACTATGAGATGTCCTCATTTGTGACTGTCCTTACAGTGAGTGTACATTATCATGTTGTCTTTAGAGTGACTATCCTCATTTGTTGAAGAAGAAAAGCATTAATGTGGTTCAATAGCAATACATTCAAGTGGCAATTACACAAGGGACAATCACTGTGAGATGTCCTCATGTGTGACTGTCCTTGTCACAAATGAGGACATCTCACAATGACTGTCCCTTGTGTAATTCAAGCGGCAATTACACAAGGGACAGTCACTGTGAGATGTCCTCATTTGTGACTGTCCTTACAGTGAGTGTACATTATCATGTTGTCTTTAGAGTGACTGTCCTCATTTGTTGAAGAAGAAAAGCATTAATGTGGTTCAATAGCAATACATTCAAGTGGCAATTACACAAGGGACAATGTCATGAGCCGTGACATATTGAACTTAGTATAATAATAAAATGATTAGATGATATATAATAATCTATTATTAACGGTATATAACAATAATATATAATTATTATCAAAAGATAATAATAATATATAGTTAGCATAATAAGTAATATGTTAATTAAATAATATTAAAATATTAATAAATAATATAATTATGATTATAATTATAATATAAATTAATAATAAATAATTATTAATTAATTATATATATTATATTATAATAATATATTAAGTAATAATATTAAATCAATTATTGATATAATAATTTTAATATATAAATAATATTAATAAACCTCTCAATATAAAACAATATGTTATCACTATAATAATATTTATTATAATATTATTAATATTACTAACATCATTAATTATAATATTTAATAATAACAATAACATTAATAATAATAATAATAATAATAACGTTTAAAGCAATATCAAATATCTGTAATCGATATACATCTACATTAAACATCTGCATTATCTATCACGATGAGGAATGAAGAAGTGAGACAACAATCACTAGTCATTACACATCAATACCATGAGAGGATGATTAATGAACCAAATACTATGAAGTCAAGATCAACATGATATGAATAAGGGATAGGTCGCTATGTGTTTCAGAAGATGTATTGATAAGCAAGAAGGATAACCATTCATATATTATAAATAATCATTAATTGCACAAGTTTAGACAATGACATATCCGATAAAGCAATATCAAACATGAAGACCTGCTAGCAAATATGCACCATCACTTCCTATGTTATCATGACAATAACATAAACTAGATTGAATTCTACTATCTATATCAATAGACACCACATAGGAGGATATCGACTAAAGGATTGAAAGATTATCGATTGTCTGAGATAAACCACATCTTGTAGAAACACAAAAGCATCAGTGATTATATCACAAGCTATTGATGAATGAGGCATCAGTCATGGATAATAAGTACAATGTATCCTTAAGTATTAACAGGAATGGAAGTCAATTTGAAGATCAAACTCCATTACCAGCAATCAACCAATAAATGGACAATTATCAGAAAATGATATCGACTTATATCAGAGTAGAAAGATTGGATATAATCATAACAATATGGGATAAGGCAAGAGTTAATATCGATTGACTAAATACTAATGATAGTTAGACCAAACTAATACAAACACAATGGATGTTAACTACTAGTTGCACTACCAATTAGGGAAGATTACCTTCATAAAAAGATTTGATATTGAGTCAATCTGGGAGTTATCTATGATCAGAAAATAATGAAATAATATTATGTGAACTGTCGGATTATGGAAAGGTGTGATTAACAAAGGGACATGGAGGAAGAAACAAGACACGTCTCATTCATAGCATCTCTTCATTTGTTAAAGACAATATAAGAATGCATTCTCGTCAGTCACTCAAGGCATCAGTAGAACTTTATTTACTTATCCATATTTGGATATACTCAATAGAGCATCTGCCTTTGGCAGTTTGGTTTCAAGTTTATCATTGCAGATCAGAGATAGCACCATGATTGCACAGATAGAAAGGATAGTCAGAAACAGCATCAATATTTGAAGTTGCAAGCATATAATTCAGAATCTGAAATAGCAACATATCACTCATAGCGATATTACACATTTGCATAATTACATCATCATATCAGACACAGCAAATACATTGTTGTAAGCAATACTTATTGATTGTATATCGATATTGTTTATATCAGACATAGCATCATTATACTATCACTATAAGTGATAGGAAACATCATATTCATAGCATATTTCATATCATTATATCCGACAGTGCTATTAAACATATTGGTATCAATATCATCTTGCACACATATTGTGATTGAATCTGAAATAGCGGTTGATATCTTAAGTAACCTCCATTATTTAGTTTAATTGTAAGTATCTGATAGAGTAAGTCTGAGAAGTGGAGTAATTGTTCCTATTTTCCAAGTTAGCCAAAAAGGGGACATTACAGACAATCACTGTGAGATGTCCTCATGTGTGACTGTCCTTGTCACAAATGAGGACATCTCACAATGACTGTCACTTGTGTAATTCAAGCAGCAATTACACAAGGGATAGTCACTGTGAGATGTCCTCATTTGTGACTGTCCTTACAGTGAGTGTACATTATCATGTTGTCTTTAGAGTGACTATCCTCATTTGTTGAAGAAGAAAAGCATTAATGTGGTTCAATAGCAATACATTCAAGTGACAATTACACAAGGGACAATCACTGTGAGATGTCCTCATGTGTGACTGTCCTTGTCACAAATGAGGACATCTCACAATGACTGTCCCTTGTGTAATTCAAGTGGCAATTACACAAGGGACAGTCACTGTGAGATGTCCTCATTTGTGACTGTCCTTACAATGAGTGTACATTATCATGTTGTCTTTAGAGTGACTATCCTCATTTGTTGAAGAAGAAAAGCATTAATGTGGTTCAATAGCAATACATTCAAGTGGCAATTACACAAGGGACAATCACTATGAGATGTCCTCATCTATGACTGTCCTTGTCACAAATGAGGACATCTCACAATGACTGTCCCTTGTGTAATTCAAGCAGCAATTACACAAGGGACAGTCACTGTGAGATGTCCTCATTTGTGACTATCCTTACAGTGAGTGTACATTATCATGTTGTCTTTAGAGTGACTGTCCTCATTTGTTGAAGAAGAAAATCATTAATGTGGTTCAATAGCAATACATTCAAGCGGCAATTACACAAGGGACAGTCACTGTGAGATGTCCTCATTTGTGACTGTCCTTACAGTGAGTGTACATTATCATGTTGTCTTTAGAGTGACTGTCCTCATTTGTTGAAGAAGAAAAGCATTAATGTGGTTCAATAGCAATACATTAAAGTGGCAATTACACAAGGGACAATCGATCACTGTGAGATGTCCTCATGTGTGACCTTTGTGAAGGCAAGTGCCAATTTGTACCCAAGTTACCAATATTGTGGCAAAAGTGGGAATGAAGCATTTAGGGGTCAAATTGGGCAAAGAAGTGTAGAAGTGGCCTATGTGAGGTCTAAATAGCCTAACTAAGTCATGGTTAGGGTCTTATGGTGTTTGAACAATAAGTTTTGAACCAAAATCCCAAAGGTTGTAACAAGTTGTCAATGTTGTCATTCACAACATTGACAACATTTGTGTAAGGGAGCATTTTCGAGTAAGATGGTTATGTAACTATATGAAACCATTGAATTAGGCATCAGATCAACTATAAGAGGCCTCCATCGATCTATGCAAAAGGTTGGGGGGAAAAACATTTGGAATTAAGAAGATTTGTAGAGTAACACGGTTTTAGTGAATTCTTGAGTTTTTTTGTTTCTTTGTTTTCAGTTGATTAATGGATTAGATAGCTCGCAGTGTCTATTGGAAAAGTTAGTACAAGTTGTTTTTTTATTCTGTGTTGTGTTTTTTTTTATTTTTGAAGCATTCCAACTAGTTTGTTAATTCTTTTGTTAAGTACCCTATCATTGGTTTGAACCAGGCAGGTTGAACAAATGGAGTCTTAGCTCATCATTCCATTGTCAATTTTGTATGGGCTCTTGGAATGGGTGAGGAGACTCCATGTACTATATGTTTGGAAGGAGGAGCCCTGGGAAGCTCATTTTCTATGTTTGCAATGATGTCCTAGGTGAGTCAGTTGAGCACAGTTAGGGATGACAAATCATTACAAGAAGATTACAACAAGTTGAATGCATTGGTTGCTTCAACTAAAATCTCATGGAGAGGTAGACACACATCTAAAGAAGCCCCAAGTCAAATTAGAAGATTGGGTGAGTTTCTTTGGTTGCTAAGAAAACAAACTCTTAGTCAGACTGTCCAAGTTGTGTCAAAATACTTATTTTCAGGCATGGCTGTAGCAGTTGGTGTACAAAAAATCTAGGAGGAGAAGACCTTAGATATCTTGGAGTTCTCAATAAAGGGCATCTGAATCCTAAGCCCTTTAGGTGGCTTAATATAAACAAAAAGGCTTGACAAAGGCCTAATTGCTAGCATCCTATTTTTGGGTGCAATTGGCATGGTTTGATGAACCGGATTGAAGTACTGATGAAAAGTATAGGTGAAGGAGTAATATTGAAACCAATAGAGGTCCTAGTGGCCAGCCTCTCCATGGAGTAAAGTTCTAGTTGAATGTGTTTCAATTTGTGAAGACAAGACTAGGAGTGTCCTAGTAGCTAGATTGGTATTGAGCAGAGTTCATTGTATTTCTTGTTGGTGTGCACTAGTTGAAGGAGTGGGATCTTGGGTAGAGATACCTAAAGAGTGTAGGGATAGTTAAGTACCCTATCAAGTCAAAACATTGGCCTAAAGAGACCCTAGTGAAGGATAGGGAGTGAGCAAGACAAAGTGTTACATCAATTAACAAGATCATTTTTTGGTAATTGTGTACATTATCATGTTGTCTTTACAGTGACTGTCCTCATTTGTTGAAGAAGAAAAGCATTAATGTGGTTCAATAGCAATACATTCAAGTGGAAATTACACAAGGGAATATCACTATGAGATGTCCTAAGTGTGACTGTCCTTGTCACAAATGAGGACATCTCACAGTGACTGTCCCTTGTGTAATTGCCACTTGAATGAGGACAGTCACTGTAAAGACAACATGATAATGTACACAAGTACCATGAAGGTAGTCGCAAGTTAGGGCTGTTTCATTGCATACCTGAAACAATGAAGACATTACAGTCCACAAAATGTTTGTGCTTGAAAGATGAACAAATAAAATTAAACTTCTAAATAACCAAAGCCGCTAACAATAAATTCAACACAGATATGTCCTCATTTCTAGGTATTTTAGCTCTCTAACAGCTGAATACCAGATTACATAATAATGACAAAAGAAAAATAAACCCAACGTACTCAGAAATTGTAGCTGTGATTTCGCGGAGGGAATCTCTCTCGGAGCTGTTGAAAACACAAATGACAACATTCTTGTTTTTTTGCCCTTATATCCCGATGTGATTTTGCAGAGGGTTACGGTGCTGTTGAAAACACAAATGACAACGTTCCTTTTTTTTTTGCCCTTATATCCCGACAACATCGCAATTGCAAGTTAGGGTTGTTTCACTGCATACCCGAAACAATGAAGACGTTACGGTCCACAAAACATTTGTGCTTGAAAGATGAACAAATAAAATTAAACTTATAAATAACCAAAGCCACTAACAATAAATTCAACATAGATATGTCCTCATTTCTGGGTATTTTAGCTCTCTAACAGCTGAATACCAGATTACATAATAATGACAAAAGAAAAATAAACCCAACGTACTCAGAAATTGTAGCTGTGATTTCATGGAGGGTTACGGCGCTGTTGAAAACACAAATGACAATGTTCTTGTTTTTTTTGCCCTTATATCCCGATGTGATTTCGCGGAGGGTTACGGCGCTGTTGAAAACACAAATGACAATGTTCTTGTTTTTTTTGCCCTTATATCCTGATGTGATTTTGCAGAGGGTTACGGCGCTGTTGAAAACACAAATGACAACGTTCCTTTTTTTTTTGTCCTTATATCCCAACAACATCGCAATGGCGACATTTCCAAATGTATTGTCATCACAATTGCGATGGTGTTGAGCTATATTTGAAAAAAAAAAGCCAAAACCGCATGACATTTGCCTGTCGTCGCAAATTGCCATTGCAATTTCACCCCAAATGTATTAGTGATTGCTGGTATACCAAGAAATCTTGGTACTGAAGATGGTTATGAGGAGCTTCTGAAGACTTTGAAGCTGTTGGATCTAGTGGAGATGACCGGAGGGATAGATATGGTGAAGACAGAACTAGTCAGTTGCATAGATCTAGAGCTCGATTAAGTACTAGTTATTGAATGGAAGTTTCTACTTTCTCTGGTACTTTGAGACCTGAGGATTTGATTAATTGGATTGGTGAATTAGAAGACTTCTTTGAGATTGAATAAATTTAAGATCCTCTTACAGTAAGATTGGCGTAGACTAAGTTGAAAGGACATGCTTCTCTTTGGTGGAAATAATTACAAAGAGATAGAGAAGATGAAGGTGAAATGAAGATCAATCGGTGGAGGTTGATGGTGACTAAATTGAAAGCTAAGTTCATACATGCTGATTATGAGCTTGAATTGTTTAAGATGTTGCAGAATCTGAAGCAAAAATATTTGAATGTGGAAGACTATACCGAAGAGTTTTATAAGTTGACTATTTGGTCTGGACATAGAGAACTTGGTAAAGAAAAGGTAGCTTAGTATGTGAATGGTTTGAGATTCAATATTCAAGATGAGCTTGGTATGTTGAAGATTGATTTGGTTGAAGATGCTTACCAGTATGCTCTAAAGGTGGAAGATAAGTTGAAAAGGAGACAACATGGTAATTCCCGAGGGAAGGAGAAGGTTTATCACTCGATGAAGGATAAACCAACTATTGAAGATGAACCAAAACCTGTGGAGCTAAAAAAGAAGATAGGTAGGGTTATCTTTAAGGGCACTCGTTATAATTGTTGTGAAGAAGGACATAGATCTTTTGAGTATACACAAAAAAAATTTGGTGACTAAAGCAATGTTGTAGTGAATGAGAACATTCAGAATGAACCTAAATCTAAGAATTTACTGGTTCAGAGAACACTACTCGGTGTAAAGGTGGAACCTTGTCAGAGAAGTAATTTGTTCAAAACTTGGTGCAAGTCAGGAGGTAAACTATGTGATGTGATTATGGACAGTGGTAGTACTAATAACCTTGTAGCTAAGGATATGGTTCAAAAACTTGGTTTGAAGAGAATGATACATCCTTATCCTTATAGGATTGGCTAGTTCCAAGATGTTCATGCTCTAGAAGTGAGGGAGCAATGTCTTGTTGATTTCCAAATTGGCTAGTATAAGGATCAAGTGTTGTGTGATATTGTGGAGATGAATAGTTGTCACATATTGCTCAATAGACCTTGGTAGTATGATTGTAGAGCTATGTATGATTGTGTCAAGAATTTATTTACTATTGAGAGGAATAATAGAAATTTTTACATGATGCCTTTGTTGGATACAACACTCGATAGGAGAAACCTAAGCTTTGGCAGCTGAGATGAGTAGAAGAATTTTGAAAGGATTGATCTATGTGGAGAATAGACATGTGTGTTATCAAGAAAAGACTTGAAAAGATAGAGGAATCAGAAGTGGAAGAGTATGCAAGGTGAAGAGTTGAAGGGCTTGTATGTGAAAAACTAGTTCAGGGTTTATGTATTGAATCCTAGAAGATGTTCTTCCACCCTATGAGAACATCTTTTCAAACCTGGGGTGTTTGATACAAGGGCATTCTAGGGTAATTGGAAAATCTACATGGTGGTGTGTTAAAATGGTTATGTGTTACTCAGTTGTAGCTTTAACCGATGGTCTTGATTATTGAAGGAGCTCAGTCGCTGAAGGAACTCATTAAAACCTCTGGCACTTGGTGGAACTTGTACTCGGTGATGCATGTGGTGCTTGGTCAACGTGCTTTCTCGGTAATGCCTGGCATTCTTGGTTGTTTCACTGATGCTCGGTTGTTTTACCGGTGCTTGGTAGTTCTGGTTTACTGACTTGAGTTTTTGGAGTTTGGTTGGTCGACTTGGTGTATTTAATGTTGGTAGCTTTTTTTGTATTCTCCTATGTAGATCTAGAGGCTAACATGGAAAATTAAATGTTTGTAAGGCTATTTGTGAGTTGACTGTTGTTGCATTTAATATTTTTTTGTAATAGAAATTGACTTGTCTTAGGAGTTAATTATATCTTCCAGCCAACTTGTGGTTGAGGAAATGTATTTAAGGAGTTCTTAGGTAGTTGTTTAGGCAGCAGCTTGGTAAATGAGAGTCAGTCAGTGGAAGTAGCTGAGAAGGATAGAAATTGGATCCTATGAGATCTTAAAGATCAAATTATTTATCTAATAATTGTAATAGCAGAGCTGTGGTTTGAATGCTTGGAGACAAGGATATTTCTTGGAGGCTTGCGAGCTCAAGTTTAGATCTGCCTTATTGTTTCCATCAGTTGATGATGTGTTTCAAAGATGGACTAGCTAGGAGATTGCAGAAATACTTTGTAAGTGAATATATCTGGCCCTAACCTAGAAGGCCTTATAGTCGAGCATGTTTAATGAAATTCTATTGAAACATTATCTTGTTGTGTTATTCCGCATTGTTGATGTTTGGCTACAAGCTTGGACTATCCTTTATTGGATCCTCCGACCTTTGGACTACGTCAAAAGAAGAATCTATTTTTTTTAATGAATTTGAGATAAAGAAGCCCTGTATAGAGTCCAAAGAGGTCTCTATTAATCATATTTTTATATTTTTTCAGATTGTAACTACCCACTTTTGAGATTGTGATGCCTTTGTACAAGAATGTAAAGGAAGGCTTTAAATTTGGCCTATGCCCAGCCACAAGAATGAAGAGGTAAGAGTTGAATATGATGGCAGTGATGCTCCCTCAAGGAATTTTCACAATTCTCAACCAAGAAGAAGTGAATCTTGAAATAAAGTTAAATAATTGATGATAAGCATGCAGAACATTACAATTGCAGCAAATAATTTATTTGGTGAAAATATTGACATTAACCAAGAAGCTAACAGTAGAGAATCAAAGGTTTTGAGTTAAATGAAAGGAATTTGTTGCATTATGTGATGATGCACAATGAAAGGCCAAGTCACATACTAATATAGAGGTTTTGTTTTTACTATCAGAAAATGGAGGATTACATCCACTTCAAGGAGTATAGTGCATTAAAAGTAATATTTCTCATAAAGTATGGTATTTGGTGAGAATTAAATAATTGTGATTTTCTCTATGTCCAATAATGTGCAAAATAAGTATTGTTATTAAATTGTGAATTATTTTCACAAATATTTTGGGTGAAATTCACTGCACAGGAAACATGGACAAATATTTTCACTTATATCAATGAAAACGTATTCACCGAGACTAGCAAGGGGAAATATGTATTAAAAGATTTGATCTTTTTCACTAAATGTGAAAATTATATTCACTGGAATGTTAAGAGAAGAAAAAAGTTAAAAAAAATACAATGATTTTCTCTTACAACTAGAAGGTGAATGTATAAATCAAATATTTGAAATGGATGGAAAGGTGAGAAGAAATTTATTAATGATCTTTCCAAGAATCAGTTAAAGGATTCGAAAAGTGGCTAAGAGAGATTATATAAGGGAATTATTTTCTTCTAAAAAGGGTTCTTTTTCTTTTTCTCGAGGACCGTTTGTGTTCTGGAAAAGAAGAAATTTTATGATTTTTTATTGTAACGAGGGAAAGTGGAAATAAATATAATGTTTCCAGCCATGATTTTTGTGTAGGGTCTCTATGGTTTTTGAGCTATGTGTTGTGTGTTTGGAGGAAAAAAGAAATATATATTAAAAATTTGAATTTAAATATTTTCTTTCTGATTGTGCCTAGTCTGTTGGCTATCCCAATCATCTTTTTATGTTGTCCAGTTCATTTTGGTTGTGCATATGATTGTGATAAAATCTAAGATTTTTATTCAATCATTTAGGTGAAAATAGAATATCAAATCTTCCTCTTGTACTCTGGTAGTGTGGAAGTTGAATAGGTGGTCTTTGTGTCATTTGTTTATTTTTATCTCAATGCTTTAACCTGAAACCGCATGTGTGTCATGTTGATGGATGAATGTTTGTGTGCCTTCGTTGCCTTCTGGTTAAAGGCATAACCAGTATTTTCATTCATTGCATATCAAATGAAGGGAGAAGTACCTTCATATTAAAATTCAAAGAGCACTTGCATATTTCCATTACAAGTGAGTCAATTGTTGGTCTCAGTTTTGTCAACAAAAATATGAAATCCTCTTACCTAATATTCCACATACAATGAACTCCTCTTACCTATGTCAACAAAAAAATGAAGAATGAGCCGCAATAAAAATAATTAAAAGTCTAAACTATTTTTTGAATAATAACTTTTTATAGATCTATTTTTGGGATCCCTATTTGACATTCATTCATAATACTACTACTCCGAACTAGTAATTTAATTCATCCAATGAATAAATTTGGTTGATCTATCTTTTCAAATTGAACTTTATTTTATAGATCTATCTTTTGAACTTAACATTATTTGAACAAGTAATTCCCTTAATAGATTATCTAACAAATTAAGGAGATACATGACTCGTGTTACCTAATACATAGTACAATGAGTTCCTCCTGCCAATGCCAATAAAAAAATGAAGAATAGGTCACAACAAAAATAATTAGATGTTTAAACTATTTTTAACCAATAACTTTTTACAGGTCTATTTTTGGAATCTCTATTTGACATTCATCCATACATTACTACTAGACTAAAATAGTAATTTATTTCATCTAATGAAAAAAGTTAATTGATCTATCTTTTCAAAATTAAAAAAAATTATAGATCTATTTTATGAGCCTAACACTATATGAACAAGTAATTTCCCTATCCAATTATCTATCAAATTAAGGAGATACATGACACGTATGACCTGATACTTAGTACAATGAACTCCTCTTCCTTATGTCAAAAAAATACAAATTAGGCCATAATAAAACTAATTACACGCCCAAACTTTTTTTGAATAATAACTTGTATAGATCTATTAATGAGATCTCTATTTGATATCCATCCATCTCGCTACTAATTTGAACTAGTAATATCTTTGATCTAATGAAAAAAATTTAGTTGATCTATCTTTTCAAATTAAAACTTTTACATAGATCTATTTTTTGAGCTTTCGTGTTGTTTGAATGTGTAATTCTCTTACCAATAAAAAGAGATATCTTTTTTTTAAAAAAACTTTAAAGTACTAAAAGACTTAATAATCTATCAAATTAAGGAGGTAAACGGCACATGTGACCTAATACTTAGTACAATAAACTCCTACTTATGTCCATATTACTACTAAGTCTAAATTAATAATGAAAAAAAGTTACTTAATCTATCTTTTCAAAAAAAATGGATCTATCTTTTTTTAAGATAACACTCTTTAAACACGTAATTATCCTATCCAATTAAAAAAAGGGTTTTGATATGACTTTTCAAGTTAAGACTTTTAAAACTCCTCTAAGAAAAGTATGGAAGCAATAATACAAAGCAACAACAAAGTCCTACAAATGGACTTTAAAGCCAAAAAAAAAGCATAAAGTGGTTGTCCTTCTTTCCTATGAACAAAGGGGGAGAAAGGGTCAAAGTAAACATAAAGCTACCATCATTTCTAAGGAGATAGCACTCAAAAAATGGGCACCGGCTACAGTGCGACATATTTGCACCTGGTCAAAACTGAATGTTATGCCTTCCCCATGCCCATCCTTCCCATGTCATCTGATGTCTATCACACTGCTCGAGGGGTACAGTGGACAGTAGGGCAGAAGTGAGAACCGTGAAAGTACTATTTTTAGACAACCAGACATGAGTAGGGCTTTGTGATTTTTCCCTAAGCTTAGCTTCTATCTAAAACAATATTTTATATTTAAACAAATAAACAAGAATTCCTATTGTCCACAAACAGTCTTAAAAAATAATAAGAATATATTAATAAATTGATAATTCAAAGTGTTATCTTTTAAATTATAATATTTTAAAAAAAATTGAAATAGATTTTTTTTAGGAAAATTTTCATTCATTTTTCCTTATGTGATCTACTTGGGAAATCATAGAAAATCCATGAACACTGCTTTTTAAAAGCAATGTCGTATTTTTTTTATTTTCTTTCAAATAGAGAATAGGAATGTGAATTATTTTATTTTATTTTAAATTGACTCATTTCTTCTTTTTTTTCATTTCAGTGTTTACTATGAATATGTGTAAAGTTCACTTTTATTTGAATATTAGTTGGGTAAGATATCAATTTTCGCTTTTCAAATTTTTTCTTTTTTTTTTTCTTTTTTTTTTTATTATTATGTCTGATTTTCCTATATTTTTTATTGGTTTTTAACTTTGTGTTACTAATATGTCTTTTGATTTTAATTTTTTTTATTCTTGCATTTTACTTTAAATTATTATATATGAATGTTTCATCTCAATTTTGTGAAGTATGTTATTTTTATTTTTAAAATTTTATTTCTAAATATTTGTTAATTTTAAATTTATTTTATTTTTATTTAATGTGAATAGTATATACAATTACTATTGATTGTTTGAATGTTGAATTTAATTTTTACTTTTATACTTTATAATCTTCAATTCAAATCTAAATAATCTACTGAATCAACTATTGGCATATAAGTGCACTTGTTTGAAAGGTACCAAATGATGTACCTAATTTCATATGAATATTTTAAATATACCAAAAATATCTACCTTAATATATCTAAAATATCTATATATTTTACAAGTTATAGTTAATTTAACTATGTCTTGGTTACTACATTTTCTTCTTAATTTATAATTATAATTTTTCAACTATCTTCTATCAAATTTATAAGTTTCCTTCATGACTTCTCCAATTATAGTCATGTACAAGTATAGATGATTAAATTATTTTTAAAATACTTTTATTTGTCAAAAATATATGTACTTCTTAATTATGTTTTTTCAAATATGTTTCGTTATATTGCAACTTTTAATATTTCTTATATAAGATAGATTTTTTTTATTAATTTTGGAATGCTCTAATTAATTAGCTTTTTAGCTTTACATATTTTTCTACTTTTTACTTTTTCTACTTTTTTTGTTGTGTAAAACATATTTTTCTAATTTTTACTTTTTCCTTTGAGAAGAATTGTAATTTTTTTTGGTATTTTAAAATTTTCACTTCTTATTTACGAGGGAAAATGTTTAAAGTTTATGCTCATTTAAATTTTAAGTGGATAAGATATCATTTTTATTATTTAATTTGTCTGTTTTTTTTAAAAAAATTAATATATTTATTTTTAGTCTTGTGTGTGTTTTCAACTATGTTTATTATTATGTTTGTTTATTTTTTATTTTTATTATCTTTTATATTAAATTTTATACTATTTAAATGAAATCATCTTTAATAACCATAAATGGTATGATTTTTAGAATAATTATTTACAAATATTATAGTCTATATTTTTTAATTAATTATTTATAAATATTTCACTTAGAGTTTTATAAAATAATTGTTATTAAATAAGGATTAACCAAAATGAGCATAGACTTAACCAAATATCTTAAAGTTGTAAAGTAAAGAATACACATATAGAAATAAGAAAACATGTGAGACATGAAGGTGAAAGAGTTCAAATGAGAGATTCACCCTAACAATTTTGCACATTACTAAACATGTTTGTAAACACCACTTATCTATATGTAAATTTAGATACCAAAATCTAGGTGAACAAGTTTTACTCCATATAAGTTTGATAAATAAAATTTTCATCTATGGGTCATTGTGAAGCATAATGGATTAAATGCTACATGAGAAGTTGCAGACAACATAAACACACAAAGATGATGAACACCTATAGTACAAATAATAAAACTCAAAGCATCACAATGTTATCACCATGGGATGAAATCAAATCCATTGCATCATAAATATCTCTCATAGTGAAGCTCGTCTTGACTTATATTAAACCCTCTTCTAATTAGAAACAATTTGATCACTTCAATCAATTTCTAAAAATGTGTTCCTTGTCATCATCCATATAAATATCATCAACACTTGGGAATAAGTTGAGATAATAATAAAATTAATTTTCAAATTAAAGACTCATAATTGACTGAAGTTCATTTCATATTTTCCTTACCATCTCACATTGTGTCCATTTTTGTTATTGTTTGATTAAGATTAATAGAAGATGGTTGTATATTTTTTGAATGTTTTGTTGATCATCTAAATCTGAAAGAGGGTTATGTTGACTTGGTAGTCAACACCTCCTTGGAGATCCGTGACATGGCTTAACCACCTCCTGTGGGTCAGGTTAAATTTGATATTTGTATCGAGCATTGACAGTTTGAGCTTTTGGTGCAATGGAAAATGATTCCAACAATTGGTATCGGAGCCTTGGGTCACAGGTTCGAGTATTCCTCCAATGGGTGTTGAAGGTTCAGTTGATATTGAGGGGGAGATTGTTGATTTGATGGTCAACACCTCCTTGGAGATTCGTGACATGGCTTAACTGCCTCCTATGGGTTGGGTTAAATCTGACATTTGTATCAAGCATTGACAGTTTGAGCTTTTGGTGCAATGGAAAATGATTCCAATAGATTAACATCTAACATATGTACTGAATGTATAAACTCCATTTGTAAATTAAAGATTCAAAGTTATGACGTTCATTTCATAATTTCATTACCATCTCTAGCTTTCATTGCATCAATTTTTGTTGATGTCTTCTTAGAGCCAACAGAAATGAGTGGCACATGTTCATGATTGTTTTGTTGATCATCTAACATTGCAATAACATGAATATTTGACACATTAGCTTTGACAAAATAAGGCTACAAACTAAAGAGTTAGAATTGACTGATTTGTATTTATAATTTCATGACCATATCTAGTTTGCATTGCATCTATTGTTATTAATGTCTAATTAAGATCAATAGAAAAGGGTAACATTTGTTGTTCAACTTCTTGTTGATCATCTAAAGCTGCAATAAAATTCACATTTAGCATATTAATGTAGACAAAATGTTCAAATATAAATTTAATTTATGTAATTAATCTAAAAAATATTAAAACTATTAGTTACATGCAATAGCGTGTTGAAATGACTGGGCAAGGATAATATTGAGCATTGATGGTTGATCTCTAGAATTTGTATGTTGTTTGTCTGATTAAGTATAGAAAAGTGGTTAGAGATATGAAATCGGTATTTTTTTATAAAATGAAAAGAATTATTTAATAGTTATTAACTTACCATTTGTGACTTGTATTTCATCTATTTTTGTTTGGCTTATATCAATGGAGAACGGTAATTGACATCGTCGAGTACTTTCTTGATCATCCAAACCTACAATGACATGTGTTTAGTGTATGAAATAAAAATAAGAAGTATTGTTATGTAAATTACTAAAATAATTTTGAATAAGTGCACTCACATGTTGCTTAATAATATCTCTTTCTTATTGTATTTCTATGCTTGAGCAATTTGTTACCCTTTTTTTCTTTTTCTTTCTACATCCTATAGAGGAAAACTAGAAATTTTCATGCTCCTCAACTCTCTTTTTTAAGTTTGGACATATAGGGATTTGTGTCTTTAATGAGTGGAATGACTTTTGTGCATTTTTCTTGGACTGAACCATGGTGATATTCATCTCATAGACATGTTTTTTGAGCCTGGGATTGATTTAAATTTGGAAGATGAAGCAAGAGATGTATGAGTATATTTTCTAAATATCTCAACATATTTCAACTAAAAATATCTGTTTCGGGTAAAAGCACAATCGGGTGTCACCCTTTTGGCTAACCCGACTAACTCGGCCGAGTCATATTCGGCCGAGTAGGACTCGGCCGAGTCCTACTCGGCCGAAGAAGGGGAGGTGCCACGGGGCGCCGAATGGCACCTACGTGGCCGCGGAGACTCGGCCGAGTCCTACTCGGCCGAGTAGGACTCGGCCGAGTCTACAAGGGACTACTAATAGCCCGCTCAATGGTTTTAGCCCCTCATTTGAACAGTGATGGGCTAAGGAAAGCGGCTAAAGAGTGATAGTGCAACTCGGCCGAGTCAGAGGTAGATTTTTTTTTTTATTTTTTTTATTTTTTTGTTTGTGTTTTTTAGTTATTTTTTATGTATATATGTTGTTTAAATATTTTTTAATTATTTTTTTAATATTCATATGTTAAAAAAAGTCTTTTCTTAATATGTATTGTATTTACTTTTAAAAATGTACAAAATTAACAAATAAAACTTAAACATAGAAAACATATATAATTTAAGTAAAATGTAAACTGAAACGTTTAAAAACATGAAATAGTCCACCTACCCTTGAGACATTTAATAAGACCATTAAAACCTAATAGGATGGATGTAATTATAAGATCCAATATTTAACTTAATAATATCAAAATTAAAACATAATGGACTATCTACTCTTACTGACCTAATAGGAACACTTTTAAGACTTAACATCCACTAAATATGACCTATTAGGACCCTTAAGACCTAATAGGACCACTTAAGACCTAATAGAACTTAATAGGTCAAAATAGTTCACCCTCACTTGGCTCAATAAGACCTAATTAAAACCTTTAAGACCTAATGTGACCCTTAAGACCCAATAGGACCCAAATGACAAGGACAAGTGCAACCGCTACCTAGGTTAAATGACTAAACAGTGTAGTAAGCAACTTACCTTATGCATTCAATAATCATCATTGTTCGAGTTATATTGTTTTCATGCCATTAGATCAAGTTATATATTAAAACAACTTTTCTTTATAGCATGCACTTTTATTTTATTTCATTGTTGACTCCTGATAAATTAATCCTTAAATTTTAAGTTGTCATGTTTTTTAATATTGAACAAAGTAGTTTAATAATGACTAGATGCTATATCAATAAATGGAAAGAAACAAAATAGACTAGCATAACCAAAACACATAATAGTCACAAAAATGTTGAAATAAAGTATCATTATCCATTGTAACACTCTTTGATTTAGCCCAAATATTTAGTATATATCTTTGAAATTGCATTACTTTCTTTTTGATATTTTAGAGTTGGACCATGATATTGGCATTCATCTTTATAAGACCTATAGTTGTGAGACAGGAAAGACAATATGAAGAAAGATGTCATAGTAAATCCTAAGAATTATATAGTTATCTGATAACAATTATTAGATAACATTTGCATACTAATGTGTTTTAACTTATCACACTTTGTAATACAAAATTAATCATTTAATTATTATCAAGCCACAAGAGAACTATACCATCAATATCATATAACTTTCTATAAAGCCAAGGTAGCCAACTAAATTGATTTGAAATAGTATTGTTTGTTTGAACACTTTGCTATCATTGAACTCTTAACACTTTGCTCATTTAAGACCAGGTTAAGAACCATAAAACGATCTCATAAGACCCTTAAGACGAGCTCATAAGACCCATAAGACCAGGTTACTTTCAACCTAATTAAGACTCTTAAGACTCTTAAGACCCATGAACCCCTTTCCAAATTATTATACATTTTCACCATTTCTTTTAGTATTTAATTTCAATATAATGTTTTTCCCTCTCTAGTTATGGAAATTTGTACAAATTAATTTTTGTCATGTGTGTAAAGTAAATATGTACATGTAAATATGCATTCAAATTAGTGAATATGCGTGCACATGAATTAGTTCTACTACCATGATTGAATACATGTGTAAATGCCTTCAAGTTTAAATTATGTTTTTAAATATTTAAAAATATTACACATGTGCATATGTAAATGCATGAATTTAAATGTTTAATTTAATATAATTTAATTTATATTATGTAAAAATGCATTTGAAAATTAGTTCATGTGTGTTTGTTTGAAGTTTTTAAAATGTTTTCATGTTTACTTGAAGTATTGTACAACACATGTACAAATTGAAAGTTAGATATTTTTAATTTATTTAAATTAATTTGTAGATATATATATATATATATATATATATATATATCAATTGATTTTCTAATATTTGGATGTATGTATATGTGCACATGTGCCTACTTGCAGCGAGCATTTTTTATCTATATCTAGATCTAGATATATATTACCTTTGTGTGCATATCACTCATGGCTTCTAGTGGTTCAGATCAGAGTGTCCATGATAGTCATGGATCACGAGCTCCCTCAGACCATAATAGTACCCAGGCCCCACATGCTAGAGATAGTCGTAGAGATGAGACTATCTCTAGGATGCAGGCTGCTCTGACTGCATTAGAGCGAACACTGCAGAATAGTACTACTCTCCCTAATAGGGAGAAATTGACAGCTATACGCACTGAGCTCATGAGTATGATTCAAAAGGCTGAATCATACAATCCATATGACGATGTATCGATTGATGTTTTTTATCATAGCCTATCTAGCACTGTCATAGGGACAGTAGGTTGGAGGACAGTTGATTCAGATGTCTCAGTCACTCAGGTGAAGAACATGTTTGGCACCCATTACATCAATAAGAGGGTGGTTCGAGCATATAGGGTCACTTTTTGTACAGATGACATAGTGGCCCCTTTTATATATCCTAGATGGTTAGCAGCACATCATATGTGGCCCCAAAAGGATGAGGTGCCACTATATTTCTGCAAACAATTGTTTGCAGAGTTTCATTTGGGCTATGATGTTGACTACACAGATCTACCTCCACATGCTGGTCAGGGTCGGGGGAGATATCAGGATAAGTGTAGACGACCCGATATACCACAGCCCCCTAGTAAGAGGGCATTGGTGGGTCAAAACCTTTTGGTTCTTCCAAAAGGTTTGGAGGCCTACACTGGAGCTAGGCAGGTTGCAGCTGAGGACACATGTTTAGATATGTATTCTAGCATTGCCACCATTGCGACTCAGGTTGAGCAGTTTTCATCTGATCGTGTGGGTAGGTACATGCTTCGATCACGGACGAGTGCAGGTGTATCACCATCTAGTCCATTTTATGACCCATACATCAGATTTGATCTTCCTACTCCAGATGAGATAGGATGACTACCTGAGGATCGCGTGTGTGAGATTAGTGGTATGTTAGTGAGTGATCTCCTGGCTGCTTACCAGAGGATTTCTACATTGCATGGGATTGAGCCACGTGATTTACCTACTTTCATTGGAGGAGGACAGTGTCGTAGATCCTCCACAGGCAGCAGTCGAGGTCAGAGCTCAGATGCAGAGGCAGGTTCCTCTAGACAGAGTGTGGATGATCTTACACCGCCTCCACAGCATACACAGGCTCCCACACAGCATACACAGGCTCCCACACAGCAGACACAGGCTACGACCTCACGAGTTCATAGTAGATTCTCAGATTTGCTTATGGACGACGCCATTGATCCTGATGCAATGTCCTTGCACTCTTCTGAGTTATCCGACCTTGGACGTGCATTACAGCAGGTACAAGAATCTGGATTTAATTTCAATTTATATAGATATACATGTGTACATATAGTTCTATATTTAAATTTAAATGTATTTAAATGTGGTACAGGACATTGCGACAGGTGCTGCATATGGAGATTTAGAGGAGCCTGTTGATCCGATTCATCATGATACAGAGGTACACTTGAAATAAATTAAAAATTAAAATTTTATAAAATTTATTTACATTTCAAGTTCTTATATATATATATATATATATATATATATATATATATATATGTAACATTATATTTACATTTACAGACTCAGGTCCAGCAGGACGAGGATCCACACAGGCCCGCACATCTAGCACGTGATGGTGATCATCAACGTAGTTGATGTGTTCATTGATACATGTTTGGATTTTGTGATATATATGTATAGACACTTAAACATTGATGTACATGTTTGATTTTTGAGATATATATATATATGTGTGTGTGTGTGTGTACATTTACATTGATATGTAGGTGCATGTTTTGTATATTGATCTATTTGTACATTGACACATGTTTGGATTTTGCACTATATAGACATTTAAACATTGATGTACATGTTTGATTTTTGAGATATATATATATATATATATATATATATATATATATATATATATATATATATATATATATATATATATATATATATATATATATATATATATATATATATATATATATATATATATATATATATACATTGATACATGTTTCCAGATTTTGTAATTGAAGCTAAAAATTAATTGATCTTTAAAATTAATATTTAATTTATGTTCAATCTTTCATCAATCTAATTAATCAATCTTACTAAAAAATCTTTTTATATCAATTGTAAGTTTAAATCAATCTTTAAAATCTAACTTTATAATTAATCTTTAATTTCAATGTTCAATCTTTTTAATCAATCTTAGAAATTCAATCTATAGGTAAACCCCTTAAGCCCTATTATGCACCCTTAAGCCTTATCTAGATCAATTAATTATCCATGAGAATGAGTGTACACTCTAAAAAATAATCATTATCATGATTACGTGTTACCAAGTGGTTTGTCACTGTTCTCAGATGGTGATTCCCATCTATACATCCCTCATGAAGTAATCCTTCCTTTTTTTAGAATGAATCCCCTCTTATATTTAATTGAATCCCCTTAACACATTAATGCTTATAGATTTGATTGACAAATACTTATCTTCCATCATAAATACAACTTCTTGAGAAAGTATTGTCTCTTGAAAAAAAAACCATTGTTAACCATGAAACCCATATTTTCATTAATGACTTATTGTTCTAGAATGATATATACTATTTGGCTTCTATTTCTACTTGAGTTGTTCAAAGCTTTCAAGGCTAAGCATGAACATGTTTAGGTTTCCCAAACTTATCTTCATTCTAAAACTAAGAATGAAGTTCAATTTAAAACTCCTCAATGTGAAAAGTCTTATGAATGCATAAATTTTCCCTAGGCTTAACCATAGCTAATCAAATGAAATGCATATGGATAACCAACAATTAATCTAGATTCATGGATAAGATGTGAATATATAGATACTAGGACATATAAATATTAAATGTTAATTATATGGAGGTCAGTGTTATATTTATATTAAATATCAGATATAAATTATATATTTAAATGAAAGTGGTAGTATTATTGAAATTTTAATTAATCTTTTAGAAAAAAAAAATTATATGTATTTTATAAGAGGCAAAAGAAAAACTCATGAAAGATGAAAAAAATATAAGATTTCCCACCAAGAACATTATAGGTAGTAATTCCAACCTCGCAAGAAAATTGTAAACCACCATAGACTCCATAAAAGATCAAGAACTAAATAGCTCAATGAACTAAAAATGCCCACATGCATATGAACTTCATAAGCTATGAAATTAACACAAAAAAATTGCCCAAAGATGATAATAGTTTGGGAAATCTTACACAAAAACAATGTCCATGTGCATTAAACAAAGAATCCCATATGTAGAACAAAATTGGGCATATATCAAGTAACTATGTACTAATCAAAATTGGACAAAATTATGCATCTAGTGCAAGACAATATCAATGAAATTACTATAAATATTGAAAGATATTAAACTTCCTAGGTGCTAGGACATTCTTTCGATATAAATTGTTAAAGAGAGGCCACTTATAGAGGCTCTTCAAGGAATTAAAATTGTGACATTTTGGGGTTAGAAATCACAATTATATATATCAACATTTTTTTAAATGCTTGAAATATTCAATTTTAGTTATATAAATTGAATCTATGTCTTTGGATGACTACTGTGTCCACATATTAATCCTTTATTTTGCATCTACTTTCTTGTTGACATAATTCACCATTTTTTATTTTTCTTTGTATTTCACTATAAAGGTTAACGATGTTTCTATAGTTTATTTAGACAACTATTAATATGCTAGTTGAAAATGAGTTCTTTAGATAGATATGAAAAATTATGTAAAATGTTCAAAGATAGATAAAAAAAAGTCAAAAATTTCAAATGTTTCTGGTATGATTGTGCACATCAAAGCTCCTTTTATTATACCAAATTATAATGTTCTTGTACAACATAGTGGCATTCAAATAAATTCTTAGATTATTAGAAAATATAAATTGCATACATAATAAACTAGCATTAAATACAAGCACATATTAATTAATTACACATGTATGTACACATGTTTGTCTTTAGCAGGAAAGGAATAAACAACAATTGCTTCAAACCTATGTTTGAATCTTAAGACCCTATAGACCTTATAAGACCTAAAATGAGACCTAAAATGATCTAACATGGCACCTTAAGACCTAAAATAAGACCTAACATGACCTAACATGACCCCTTAAGACCTAAAATGATCCCTTAAGACCTAATTTGACCTCACATGACCCCTTAAAGACCAAACATGACCTAATATGACCTAATAAGACTTAGCATGACCTCACATGACCCCTTAAGCCCTTAAGGACCGAACATGACCCCTTAAGCCATGACCCCTTAAGCTCTTAAGCCCTAACCCCTTAAGCCATGACCCCTTAATCCATGAGCCCTTAAGCCCTTAACCCATTTGGCCCTTAAGCCATGACCCCTTAAGCCCTTAAGCCATGACCTATCTAATCAATCTAAACAAAAAATAGAAATATAGACCTATCTAATATTTATCTAATCAATCTAATCTGATAAATTGAAATTAAAATTCAAGTAGAAAGTAAATTGAAAGTTCTATCCAATCAATTAAAATTCAATTTACCTATCTAATCAATCTAATCAATAAATAGAAATTTATCTAGACTAGAAAGGTATGCAATTCAAGAAATCAATCTATTCTAATCAATTGAAAAAAGAATCAATCTAATTTCAATTCAAATATAGACCTACATTTAATCAATCTAAACAAAAAATAGAAATATAGACCTATCTAATATTTATCTAATCAATCTAATGAATAAATTGAAATTAAAATTCAAGTAGAAAGTAAATTGAAAGTTCTAGTTCTAAGAGAGAGAGAGAGAGAGGGGGGAAGGGGAAGGGGAAGGGGAAGGGGAAGGGGAAGGGGAAGGGGAGAGAGAGAGAGATATAACTTTCATCAATTAAAATTCAATTAAAATTCAATTCAGGTTTAATCTTGATCCATAAATTCAATCTAATCATAAATTTCAAATCAAATTTAAAGTCTACATAGAAGTTTCAAATAGGATTTAAATTAAGTATGTAAAAATTAAAATCCTTAAACCTAAAGCTCCTGATACATGTAGTCTGGATCCTCTCTATCCTTTATTATCTCCAAAAGTTTTTCATGCTCTTCAATAGGCAACTTCCACTTTTGGTTTTTACTTGACCCTTTTTTTGACACAGTTTCAAACTGCAATTTCGTCGCTATAACCAAGTGACTATAATGTAGAACTCTCTCTCCACGCATGTATTCAACAAATTTAATTCCATTTTTTTCAATCTTATCTTGTTGATAATAGGTGCCTTCAATAACAACTGAACCAGTCGGATATTTTTGTCCATCACCATCAACAACTTCTTCAAGCAACTTGTGTTTTTCCTTGGTGCATCTTAGTAGATAATAATCTACACCTTCTATATTCTCAGGATCCGCAACCACAGCAAAAATATCACCTACACAATTTATATTTATGTGTACAAGTAAATGTTAAATTTAAACCTCAAGTTCATGTATAATATATATATATATATATATATATATATATATATATATATATATATATATATATATATATATATATATATATATATATATATATATATATATATATCATGTAAATATACTTAGAAATAAAAAATACGCACCTGTAACAACTAAATCAGAAACACGTTCATAGTCAGCTGAATATATAGGATCATGGATGTCTATGACATTGTCATCATCTTCATAAGGAGGCATTCTAATTAACACTTTATGATCCCATATTGAAACATATCCATTTGCAATATTAACACATTGACTCATTGTGTTGTTGTTAAGACAATCTTCACAAAAGCATGATTTATCTCTTAGTTGAATCAGTGGAGGCTTGTGTTGTCCCGTAGTCATCACTTGATGCAAACTTCTAATTCCAACAATTGATTGACAATTGTAGGGATTCGATCGATCGATATCTGGATTGGATGGATTGATATATAGATCTCAGTTTGAAATCATGAAAAATGTGAAATGCATTATATATATATATATATATATATATATATATATATATATATATATATATATATATATATATATATATATATATATATATATATATATATATATATATATATATATATATATATATATATACACACACACACACACAACAAGTTAAAACACACATACATGACATACCTATATATGTAGTTTCATGAATTTGAGTTTGAAAAATAAAAGTAAATTAAATAAATACCTATCACTTCCCAAAAGTAACGTTTGTTGTATTTTGTGTTTCGAGTAGCGAAATGATTTTGACACCATTCAACAATCTTCTTTGAATTCTCTATCATGTTACCTAGAGAGATATATTTTTAACAATTTAGTTATATATATATATACATGTGTACATGTAATGTAAAGTTTTAAATAGTCTAGTCAAGTAAACAAGTTGAATATCAAATGTATGTACACATACCTTGAAGTTCATGTTGTCGGAGTGCACGCTTCACACATGCTCCTGCTCCATCATGTTCTCCTTTTCCATGTCCACTTTCAAAGAAGTTCCAAACAAACTTAACGGTGTGTCTAGCATGTTGCATGGCTAACCAATTAAAAGCTTTTGCAGACTTAAATTGACCTACAATTCAAATAAATACAAAAATGTATTTAAATGTGACACATAAATATATCTAGAAATGCTCAAAAAAAAAATTAAAATAAAATTTATAATGCATGTACGTACTTACCTGCACACCCATCAGACCAGATCCAATGTTGTGAAGCATTTATCCCACGACTTGCAAGATTGTTGAAAAACATGTTGAAACAATGAGCCACATAGCTCCTATCATGAACCTTGTCATCACTAATATAGAAATGAACCTCCTTGATGATAATGCGTTCGTTTTGATCTATACCAGATTCTATCCCATCCAAATCGTATTGTGCATGTCTATAGGTCACATGCACAAATATTGCAACTTGATCAGAATGATAATATTGACTTTGGAGCTCCTTTTGAGGGGAAAATGTATAGTTCTCCGCAAAATCTACAACTGAAAGAATACAACCAAGTGGGAAACAATTTTTGGAATCACGAAACTGTTTAGCTTGCCATCGTGCACCATGACAATGTTGGATATGTGGATAAATCATAGATCGAAATCTGTCCATGAACTGAAGGTACGGTAATTCACTCTCTTTTAATGTAATTTTTTTTGATTCACCTCCTGTCTTCGTTTGGTATATCTCATATTCAAATCTCTTCCACTGGACTGGTGTTGTAACATCAATATTATTAAATTGTAAAGGAAATTGCTGCAAATTTCCACAATTATTGCATTCATTTTTTATACACTGGACATTAAATTCATCTGAACCTTCTGATTTATCACATAAAATGGACTTTACAAATTCTGTTGTACTTCCAGTAACCATACCTAGATTAAGTATTGTCGTAACCTTTTTATATGATTGCAAGTATAAGTGAAACTCAACATGATTTCGACAACAACATGTTTCACGAACTTTATTTATGCGTACGAAGCAAGGGCGCAACATCTCAAACATTCTCTGACATATTTTCACATCTGAAAATTCATGTTTGAATGCTTCAAACAATTCACTTTGTGTAGTATCGACAAAATGTTTTGGATGTGAAATCTTCATACCGGTCTCTTCATCGTCCATTTGTATAGTGTCCCTTCTATTGGAAGAAACACGAGAGTGATTGGTCCAAAAATCAATGACCCGTCTTCTTACATCTTCAGAAATTTTGTCTTTACGGGGAAGTCTACAAATCTGTACCCAATTCTTTTCAATATTCATATCCAACATATTTCTCTTCCTAATATATCTCTGTATAGTTCTTCGAGATACGTTGAGTAAATCAGAAATTGCTCGAACTTGATTTCTATGTGTCAATTTCTTACTAGTTATCATAGTCATCAAGGCTCTTCTAGCTGCATTTGAATCTGGTCCTTTATGATCTGCCTTGTTAACAACATTCAGTGCATCTTGTAAATTTTGAATTATTGTCTCTTTTACTTTACCTCCTCCAACTTTCCTATTATCAATACCCAACAATTCCAAAACCGGAGTCATTTCTTTTTTCTTGAATAACTTTGCAAACAATTGTGCTTTTCCCACCAAAGATTTACTCTCAAAATATTCCATCCACATATTTTTGAGATGCAATTTAATAGTGCTTTCAGGTACCAAGTGTTCCGGTTCAATTTGACTAATAAGTGATTCCTCATTCATGTCCATCAAATTCTGCATTGTAGGAAAAAAATGTATACTTCGACTACTACCAATATCCTCCCCTAGTTGAGTTGCACCTTCTACAGCGATAGGTTCTTCTTCAACATCCATTGATTTCTCTTGGACACGTTTCGTATGACCTTTCATTTGGTCATCCCTTTTACGATCATACTTCCTTGTTCTAGTCCTTTTATTTCCCATTGCTCAAATATTTAAGCAAGATTTTTCTTGTTGTTTTACTACTTCGTCACTGAAAAACTTGTCTTCAAACTCTTTCGAAATCAAAATTTCTTTGAAACTTCTCCAAAAGAATGACTTCTTGCTTCAAAATATCCTTATATCCTAAAATAAGAATGTAAATTCGCAATTGATATATATTTTTTTTAAAATATTATGCACATATATACCCTTCGGTTTGAAAGGACCAGTCGCTCACGCGACCGGTCGCGAGGGGCCGACGACTTGAGGGGACTCGGCCGAGTCCCACTCGGCCGAGTACCACTCGGCCGAGTCCCACTCGGCCGAGTCATCCTAAGTGGCATGCCAACTTGGCAGCCAAAACTTAAAAAACACAAATAATACACAATTTGCACTTGTGGTGTTTTTTTCTCTTCTGCAAATTAAAAATTTGAAAAAACTAAAACTACCCTTTTGTAGATCTCGGAATTACAATTCTAAAAATATAAATTTTATATAATTTCAATTGGAAAATGTTAAACAAATTTGTAAAAAATCACATGTAGGTATATAAAGCTTTGAGAAGTTGCCGATTCGATAAATTAAAAAAAATAGTAAATCAATTTAAAAAAAAATTAAAATTATATGAGGCACTAGAGAAGAGAATATTCTTCAAGAATATATAATTTATTTGAATTTTAGAAAAATTTTGATAGCTGAAAAGTGGCGGGAGATAAAAACTACTGATTTCGTGTAAGTTGTACTTTGAATACTTATAACGGGCAAATTATAGATCGAAAACACTTCTTTCCTTTTTGTTGCACTAGGTATACATGTCATCTAAAACATATTTTGAAATTGGAAGAAAAAACAATGTCTTACTTATAATTATTTGACGGGAGGTAAACCCCCTGATTTGCTGTATTTTTAGGACATGAAAAATAGACTTTAAAAATTAAAAAAATATATTAATTTATGTCCAAAATAATTTTAAAAAATTATAGGCATAAAATTCATCCTATTTCACACATTTCATCAGTTTACATCATCTTCAAATTCTAAATAGAAATGTGACTTTTATGCCCTTGAAGTTTTTTCGTTTTGGTGTTGTTAGCCTCTTCCTTTGTAAAAGGGTGACAGCTTATTGTGCTTTTACCCTTTCATCTTCACTATGTTGGATGTTTGATTGAGCATGTTAGAGATTGTTGATATGTGTCAATGTTAGTGTTTTTTCATTGATGTCAACATACTATTGAATAATACAATAAAAAAATCTTGAGAACATATTTTTAATTTTAAATGATTAAGTACTGCATTAAAATTTTCTTTACAATTTATGAATTTAGTCTCATTTATTTACAATTTTTTACTTTAAAAAGAAATACCTAGAGAGGTATAGCAATAAGAAAGGTTTGATAGAGAGTGATAGTCCAACAAACCAAGGACAACAATAATTTTCTATAACAATATAAACATAATAAGCATTATAAAATAAGAATTTTTCAAATAATTAAAACTAAACAAAAAAACTTATTCATTAATAATAACACCTATAGTTCAAAATACAATATATGTATCAAAATTTTTGAACTCTATATTATGGTATTCATTTATGACTAATAATCACACCTTGGTGTGCAATGGGTACACTGAAGAGTTAAGTTATGGAAGGTCAATCAAGGGTTTTTTTGGTCTATAGGTATATATAGATAAAGAGACATATATAGATGATAAGATACATTGACATAAGGATATAAATATAAGGAGGTATGTAGGGAGGGAGGAGAGGAATCTCAAACTCTATATAATTTATCAACAATAACTTGTAAAATAGATAGATATTTTAGGTATATGAAGGTAGATATTTTAAATAGATATTTTTGGTATATTAAGGTAGATATTTTTGGTATATTTAAATATTCATATGAAATTATGTGCATCATTTGGTACCTTTCAAACAAGTGCACCTATCCTAATAGTTGATTGAGTGGATTATTTAGATTTGAATTCAAGACTAGAAAATATAAAAAATTAAATTAAATTCAACATTCAAACAATCGATAACAATTGTATATACTATTCACATTGAAAAATTAAAATATATTAAGATATAAAATTTAAAAAATAAAAATAACATACTTCACAAAATTAAGATGAAACATTTATAAATAATAATTTAATGTCAAATGCAAAAATAATAATAATAATTTTTAAAAAAGACATATTATTAACATAAAGTAAAAAATAAATACATAAAAATGTAAGATTAAAATCAGACATAGTAAAAATACAAAATAAGAAATAAATAAATTTGAAAAGCTAAAATTGATATCTTACCCAACTAATATCCAAATAAAAGTGAACTTTGCACATATTCAATAGTAAAGACTGAAATGAAACAAAAATGAAATGAGTCAAATTTTTTAACAAAAATGAAATGAGTCAAATATTTTCCCTAAAAATCAATTCACATTCCTACTCTATATTTGAAAGAAAAGTTAAAAAAATATGGCATTGCTTTTAAAACGCATTATTCATGAATTGCTATGATTTCCAAGGAGATCACAAAAGGAAAAATGAAGAAAAATTTCCTTTAAAAAACTCTATTTCATAAAAAACTTAAAATATTAAAACTTGAAAGATAACACTTTGAAGTATTAATACATTAATATATTAATTTTCAAGACTATTTGTGGGTAATAGATATTATGTTTATTTGATTAAATATAAAATATTGTTTTAGGTAGAAGCTAAGTTTAGGGAAAAATCACAAAGCTCTACTCATGCCCCACCGTCCAAAAATAGTACTTTCACCAATTTGACTTCTACCTTGTTGTCCACTATATCCCTGGAGCATCCTGACAAGCATCGGATGGCATGGGATAGGATGGGCATGTGGAAGGCATAGCATTTGGTTTTGTTTATTTTTCTCTCAATGCTTTAACCTGAAATTGCATTCGTGTCATGTTGATGGGTGAATGTTTGTGTGCCTTCTTTTCCTTCTGATTAAAGACATAACTACTATTTTCATTCATTGCATATCAAACTAAGGGAGTTGTACCTTCATATTAAAATTCAGAGAGCGCTTGCATATTTCCATTACAAGTGACTCAATTGTTGGTCTCAGTTTTGTCAACAAAAATATGAACTCCTCTTACCTAATAGTCCACATACAATGAACTCCTCTTACCTATGTCAATAAAAAAAATGAAGAATGGGCCACAATAAAAATAATTAAAAGTCTAAAGTATTTTTTAAATAATAACTTTTTATAGATCTATTTTTGGAATCCCTGACATTCATTCATAATACAACTAGTCTGAACTAGTAATTTACTTTATCCATTGAAGAAAGTTGGTTGATCTATCTTTTCAAATTGAACTTTATTTTATAGATCTATCTTTTGAACTTAACATTATTTGAACAAGTAATTCCCTTAACAAATTATCTAACAAATTAAGGAGATACATGACCCATGTGACCTAATACATAGTTCAATGAGTTCCTCCTACCAATGCCAACAAAAAAATGAAGAATAGGTCACAACAAAAATAATTAGATGTCTAAACTATTTTTAAACAATAACTTTTTACAAGTCTATTTTTGGGATCTCTATTTGGCATTCATCCATACAATACTACTAGACTAAAATTATAATTTCTTTCATCCAATGAAAAAAGTTTGTTGATCTATCTTTTCAAAATCAATTTTTTTTATAGATCTATTTTATGAGTCTAACACTATATGAACAAGTAATTTCCTTATCCAATTATCTATCAAATTAAGGAGATACATGCCACGTATGACCTGATACTTAGTACAATGAGCTCCTCCTACCTATGTCAAAAAAAAATGCAGATTAGGCCATAATAAAACTAATTAGATGCCCAAATTTTTTTAAATAATAACCTATATAGATCTATTTTTGGGATCTCTATTTGATAGCCATCCATTTCGCTACTAGTTTGAACTAGTAATTTCTTTGATCCAATGAAAAAAAGTTATTTGATCTGTCTTTTCAAATTAAAACATTTACATAGATCTATTTTTTGAGCTTTCGTGTTGTTTGAACGTGTAATTCTCTTATCCAATAAAAAAAATTTCTTATCTTTAAAAAAAAAACTTTAAAGTACTAAAAGACTTAATAATCTATCAAATTAAGGAGGTAAACAACATGTGTGACCTAATACATAGTACAATAAACTCCTACTTATCTCAACAAAAACATGAAAAATAGAAAACAACAAAAATAATTTTATTTTTTTTTGGCAAAATTTTATATTTATATTAATAATAACTGGTTCAAAAGGGCTCTCAGAGAAAGAACCAGGAAAGAAAACTTTGTTCATGACCCATACATTTACAAATTGAGCTTCAGATTGTCAAAAAATTCCTAAACTACCTGAAGCCCCTAGGTCAAAAAAGACCTAATTACAAATTTAAAATTGACCCCCAGTACAAAATGGCAGAATGTCTCTGCATTACAACATATTCAACGTAAAAATTTTGAGTCTACCCGAAAAAACCCAAGCTAATTTGGAGACCGAATTACAATTCAAAATCCCCATTACCCATTTAAAGTTTAATGCACAAAATACAAAAGTTTAATGCACAAAATACAGTGCCAAAATACATTTAGATAGAGATGGATGCCCCTGTGAGAGCAGATTTGAAGCAGAGGAAAAAATGCTGGTGAAGGCCGAGGAAGTAAGAGGGCAGCTGTCGACCCATATTCATTATAAATTTGATAGAAAAAGCCGCTCCAAGTAAACCTACACAAAAAATTTAATGGAGACAAAAAACTATACAACAAAGCATCTTAAAAACATCATGGATCATAACCACCACAACCAAAATGTGAGCGTGGAGATAAGAACAAAGAGCTCCAAAGTCTATCAGCTTGAGAGACAAGAGGATCTCCTGAAACCAAAGATACAAGAGGTGACACCAAAGCATGAGCAGAGGAAGGTGAATCCGAAACACGAGCAGGGGAAGAACAAGATCCAACTGACAATGGAACTGAAGAATGAATAGGAACTGGTAAAGAAACTAAATTACTGTCAAGTGAATTATCACCCATCATAGGAGAACCCAAACCCAAACTTGAGGCATGAGCATGTGTCAATAAACCGAGAAGAGCATATGTTTTTGCAAACGCCTTTCCTCTATGACCCGCATCAAAAGGAGTCATGTTGAGAAGATGATCAAGAGGCATAATAGAGGAAGACGTGAGACAATCTTTAACAGAAGCAAGCAACATGATATACTTGTCTGAATTAAAAAGAAGATGACGCAAAAATACACCTCTGATGTGAGCATCTTCTAACCAGAAGTTATAATTCTGAACTGCTAAAATCAACCCATTATCTTGGAGGAAATCTGGTAAAATAGACCAATTCGCAATAGACAACATAGTCCAAGATTGAAACAACAAAAATAATTAGAAGTCTTAACCATTTCTAAATAATACCTTTTATAAATGTATTTTTAGAAACTCTATTTGATAACCATCCATATTACTACTAAGTCTAAATTGATAATGGAAAAAAGTACTTAATCTATCTTTTCAAAAAAATTGGATCTATCTTTTTTTTAATTATTTAAACAAGTAATTCTCCTATCCAATTAAAAAAAGTGTTTTGATATGACTTTTCAAGTTAAGAATTTTAGAACTCCTCTCAAGAAAAGTATGGAAGAAATAATACAAAGAAACAAAAAATTCCTACAAATGGACTTTAAAGCTTTTAAAAAAATGCATCAAGCGGTTGTCCTTCCTTCCTATGAACAAAGGAGGAGAAAGGGTCAAAGTAAACACACAAGGAGATAGCAGTCAAAAAATGAGGCAAAGAGCATAATGTATAATGGAAGCCAATGAAACAAACCTCATGGTTTTGTTCAAAGCATCCAAGAACCCCTAGATCCATATAAAATTTGTCCAATTTGGACAAAGTTGGAATCTGTGGCAATTTTTTTTCCAACCGACCCCGGCATGGATCTTGAGGCATTCACTGGTATTTTTGAGCATTTTTGGCTCAAACAGACCTTACCGTTGAGCTCGCAGTGGCCAAAGACCCCTAGATCCATATAAGGTACATCTGATTCAGATGTCGTTGCATTTTGAGGCATTTTTTTTGCATGTCAGGTCGTACATCATTGGCACACAAATTAAGGCAAAAATTTTACTGTCCATGCATGCAAATCAAGGCAAAAAAATTTACTGCCTTCGCACACAAATTGAGGCAAAATGAATGCTTTGTCATACAAATTGAGGCAAAAGTCATACAATCTAGACGCATCCCGAGGTGCGCATGCGATTTTGGAAAAAAAAAATTTACACGACGACAACCATTTGGCCATCAAATTTAAGCCCATACCAGATGCAGCCTCAGCCCCTGGTCATATGGTGACTAGGGGCCCAATTTGTTAGCCTCGGGGGCCTTTTTGCAGTGACGATCATACGACCGTCAATTTTAATGTCATGAAGTGCTGACGTCAACACATATTAGCACCTCTAGACATCATTTTTGGGCCCTTCAGCATACCTATGGTTTTTTTCTCATAACTTGAGCATACAATGTCAAAATCAGGCAAAAAATATCATCGTAAAGCTAGTTCTAAGCTCTATCTAGATCTAGAGGTTTGAATTTCTGATTTTGCTTTTTTAATGGTGTTTTTTACTGTCAAAGCCAGATGTTCAGTTTTACACTCTGGGAGCTCTATCTTATGCATCTGGACTCCCTTTTGGGAAAATGATATATCATTGGAAATCTTATTCTGAGACCTTTCCAATTATGTGAGTCATTTTTCCAAATTCTGCTCTAGATATATCTTATTCAGTTTCTTGCATTTTTGCAATCTAGTGGATATCTTGGATGTTTCAGGTCTTGGGATCTCTTCCTTTGAGGGATGGCTCATCTTAGGGTGTTTTTTTGTTTCAGTAGCCTTAGCTCCTCTTTGAGAAGTGTATACTTCACTTTTGTAGCATTATTTTATGCACATGCACTGAGATAAAGTGCCATTCTATTGCATGTATGGGATCTTACACATATTTGTACGGTATGTACTTGTTAGCTTGTGGTGACTGGTCGGGAAAGTACTGTACACTTTTCCTCCTGCTCTGTAATATTTTTGGCTACTTTTGGGTCGACATGTTGTAACTCATTCTAACCCTAAAGTGGCAAAATATTCTATAATATGGCTTAGGGTTAGGGATTTCATAATGTATAGTTTTAGTACTTGCAACAGAATCAAGCTGTAAGGGATTAAATACTGTAATCAGGTTGTAATCACTGGATAATAATAACATTAGACTTGTTGTTGGTGGATGTAGCCCAGGGATTGGGTGAACCACATTAAATATTTGTGTCTTCTATTCTCTTCTATGTGGTTTATGTTTTTTCTGATATTGGTTATTTTTGCATGTAATTGTTATTTCTACCTTGTTAATCCTAACAAGTGGTATTAGAGAAAGGTTGTTTTCAGTTATCCTCTGCAAGAAGATCTCATGATTTAGTGAGAGTCTCATGGTTGAGTGGGAGCAATGACAGACGAGGGTAGGCTGAAGGTTGACAAGTTTAATGGACAGAACTTTTAGTTATGGAAAATGCAAATGGAGGACTATCTCTATTAGAAGGATCTATGGTGGTCGTTGGAAGGAAAAGCCAACAAACCAGCAAGAATTTATGATGAGGATTGGACAATTCTTGATAGAAAGGATCTTGGTATTATTTGATTATGCCTGGCACAATCGGTGGCATTCAATATAACACAAGCAGCGAAGACTGAAGATTTGATGATAACCCTAGCGAAGTTGTATGAAAAGCCCTCTACTTCAAATAAGGTATTTCTCATGAAGCATTTTTTTAATATGAAAATGGTGGAAGGTGGGTCAATTGTTGATCATTTAAATGTGTTTAATACAGTTACCAGTCAATTAACTTTTTTCAATGTTATTTATGATGAAGTCAGGGATCTCTTGATTTTGTGTTCTTTGCCTGAAAGCTGGAATGGCTTGGTAATGGCTATTAGTAACTCTATTTCTAGTTCTAATACCCTAAAATTTGATGATGTTATTGGTGTTATTTTGAGTGAGGAAATTTGTAGGAAAATGTCAGGTGGATCCACATCAGGTAGTGTCTCAAATGCACAAAGCAGAGGTAGAACCAATGAGAGAGGAAATAACTCTGGAAATCATGGGAAATCAAGAGAAAAATCAAAGGGAAAGAGGTATGAATCCAAAAGGCCAAACGATTGCTGGTACTATGGAAAACTAGGTCATAAGAAGAAAGATTGTTGGTCTCAGAAGAATAAAGAAGGAGACAAACAAGAAGGTAACAAGGAGGAAAATATGGTAAGTAATAAACTCGAAGAGGATGCCTTGCTTCTTTCTTTAGAAAGTATTGATGATTCATGGGTTTTAGATTCTAGGGCTTCATTTCATGCTACACCCCATAGAGGTTACTTTCTTGATTATGTCCAAGGGGATTTTGGGCTAGTTTATTTGGGAGATAATGAACCCTATCAGATTGTTGGAAAGGGAAAAATTAAGATTAAGTTTCAGAATGGGAATCATTGGCTACTACAAGAGGTAAGACATGTTCCAAGGCTGATGATGAAGGGTGCTCCCCTTAATACCACAAACACATAACAGAAACAGAGAAACAACAACAATATGCAAGAACAGAAAATTGGCTTCTTATTATCTCCACAAATGTGGAATTACAAACTTTCAGAATTACAATATGCAAAGCCACATGGGCATTCCTTACAATATTCTGTAGGAAAAAGCCTCGAATCAATACCCAGATTTACTACCAAAACTATCCCAAACTACCTAAGACAACACTACAGCCTTCCTTATATAGGCAATTTTCCACCACCCGAGAAGGTTCCAGAAATTTAGCCCTTACGGCCGACCAAACTTAGAATTATTTTATTTTTCAATTTATTACATCAAAGTCAGCTCAAAATAACTTTTGAAATCCGAACATAAATTTTGAAGGAAAATTATTTTCTCCCATTTCAGGTGGCCCGACTTCCGAAGACCATAAGTCATCACCAATTGACCCGATTGACTATTATAACCCCATTTCAGAAAGGCCATGAAGCACTCTACAAGCTTGACTCGTGCAAGCACCTATCACCCAAATTATTGACCTCATTCGAGACCTCTGAAGCCTTCAAAACTAAGTTCAAAGTTTCTGTACCCTGCTGCCAATACCAAAAATCTTCAATATCTTCAAAACTAGACCTGATCTAGCCATGAAACTTTACTGGCAGGCTGATATGACTGAGATGAACCTCCACATGTAAAATCAGAACATTTCGAGATCATATGGCCAAATTACTAAAAATAACAAGTTTCCATAAATAGCAGCTCTGCACAAGATAGCCCTTATTGAAAAGAAACCAAAAATATTTTTGGGTGATGCAAGATTGCTCTTACACCCAGGATGCTCCTGCATTAGCTGAGTAGGAATTTAATTTCAGCAGGGCAACTGGGTGATGAGGGTTGCACAGTTACTTTTAATGATAGAAATTGGAAGGTTTCAAAAGGTTCCTTAGTAGTAGAAAAAGGTGTGAAAGTAGGCACCTTATGTCTTTGTACAAGGAATATTGTTCCTTCTACTTTAATTGTTTCAAAAGATAATGAATGTTCAGGAACAGTGGCTACAGTTGAGAAGGAAGAACATCAAACTATTGTTGTAGGTTCTGAAATAGCACTCTGGCACAACAGGCCCGGGCACATGAGTGAAAAAGGTATGAAATTACTTCATTCAAAGAAAGTTTTACCTGGTCTAAAATGTGTCAATATGGATTTATGTGAAAGTTTTGTTTATGGAAAACAAAAGAGAGTTAGTCTTGTAAAGAGTGGGAAGGAAAAGAAAAATGAGAGATTAGAGCTTGTGCATACAGATGTATGGGGACCAGCTCAGGTATATTCCCTTGGTGTCTCTTTGTATTATGTTACATTTATAGATGATGCAACAAGAAAAGTATGGATTTATTTCCTTAGACAGAAATCTGATGTATTTCAAACTTTTAAGAAATGGAAATGCTTGGTTGAGAATGAGACTGGTAAAAAGCCAAAATGTCTCAGATATGATAATGGTGGTGAGTATTGCAGCATAAAATTTGAAGATTATTGTTCCTCTAATGGTATTCGTAGGCAAAAAACTGTACCAAGGACTCCACAAGAAAATGGAGTGGCTGAAAGCATGAATAGGACAATAATGGAGCATTCAAGGAGTATGAGGTTGCATGCTAGGCTGCCCTTAAACATGTGGGTAGAGGTTGTAAACATTGTTGTTTATTTAATCAATAGAGGCCCCTCTACTTCTTTGGACTGTGGTATTCCAGAGGAAGCATGGAGTGGTAAGAAGGTGAGTTATTATTTTCTCAAAACCATCAGTTGTGAAGTTTTTGCGCATATAGATTCTGAAAATAGAACCAAGTTGGAAGCTAAGTCAAAGAAATGTGTATTTGTTGGATATGGCATTGATGAATTTGGTTATAGGCTTTGGAATTTTGAAAATCATAAAATTGTAAGAAGCGGGAATGTCATATTCAATGAGAAAGTGTTGTACAAAGATCTGTTACAGCAACATGAGAAGAAAGAAAATGATTATGTAGTACTGGATGATACTCCAAAATATGATGTTCCAGTAGACCCTTATGCTCTGCAACAATAGCAACAACAAATACCACACACCCCAGTGAATGTTAGATGGTCAACAAGGCTAAGTAGACCTCCAGAAATATTATCTCCCTCTTTGTATTCTATTTTGTTAACAGATGCTAGTGAACCTGAATGTTATAATTAAGCTATGTAGGTGGATACAAAGCTTCAGTGGGAGTCTACAATGACAAAGGAAATGGACTCCTTGCTAAAAAATCAAACTTGGGATTTATGCAAGTTACCTGTAGGTAAACGGGCTTTACAGAACAAATGGGTTTATAGGCTGAAAGAAGAGGATGGGGGTAAGAAAAGGTTTAAAGCCAGGTTAGTTATAAAAGGATTTGCATAGAAAAAGGGCATTGATTTTGATGAGATATTTTCTCCAGTTGTTAAAATGAATTCTATTCGTATTGTTTTAAGTATTGTGGTTTCTGAATATTTGCATTTAGAGTAGCTTGATGTTAAAATAACTTTTCTTCATGGTGATTTGTATGAAGAAATATATATGGTACAACCACAAGGATTTGAGGTCAAGGGTAAGGAGAGTTTGGTGTGCAGATTGCAGAAAAGTTTATATGGCTTGAAGCAAGCACCTCGAAAATGGTATATTAAATTTGACACTTTTATGAATGAGCATGGATACACTCGGTGTCATTCTGACCATTGTGTTTACTTTAAGAGGTTGGATGATGATAGCTACATTATTTTATGCTTATATGTTGATGATATGCTTGTAGCTGGGTCTAACATGAATCACATTAAGGGATTGAAACAATAGTTAGCACATTCTTTTGCTACGAAGGATTTGGGGGCAGCAAAACAAATCCTTGGTATGAAAATTTATAGAGATAGGAAAAATAGGAAGTTGACTTTATCTCAGGCTGATTATATTGAGAAGGTGTTGCAACATTTCTCTATGGAGAATGCCAAAGCTATCAGCACACCTTTGCCTGGTCATTTGAAATTGACTAAGGAGATGTGTCCTAAGACATCAGAAGAGGAGGCTAAAATGTCTAAGGTACCTTATGCTTCAGCTATAGGGAGCTTAATGTATGCTATGGTATGTACTAGGCCAGATATTGCACACACAATGGGAGTTGTTAGCTAATATATGATTCACCCTGGTATTGAGCATTGGAATGCAGTCAAATGGATTCTTAGATATTTAAGAGGTACATCTAGTAAGTGTTTACACTTTGGGGGATCTACTACTACTGCACAAGGCTATGTTGACTCAAATTTGGTAGGAGATATAGATAGCAGATGGAGTACTATAGGCTATGTATTTACTAATGGTGGGACAACAGTGAGTTGGATTTATCAACTACAAAAGGTGGTTTATTTATCCACTACAGAGGTAGAGTATGTTACTACTATAGAGGCATCCAAGGAGATGATATGGCTTCAATTATTCATGGAAGAATTGGGACATCCATAGATGGATAATTTTCTACATACAGATTGCCAAAGTGCCATTCATCTTGTGAAGAATTCTTCTTTGCACTCAAAGACAAAACACATACAATTGTAGTACCATTTCATTCGATTAGTTTTGGATGATGGGAAGTTAAAGCTAGAAAAGATTCATATAGATGATAATCCAGCAGATATGTTTACAAAGCTAGTAACAAGGGAGAATTTGAACTCATGTTCAGCTTCAATTGGTCTTCTAGACTGAATAGAATAAAGGAATAGTTGAGTCTAGGGTGGTTCGATCCAGTGGGAGCCTCATATGGTAGCAGTAATGCTACAAGTTCAATCTCCAAGTGGGAGGTTTTTTTAGTGTGGATACTGATCAGTCAGGTCAAGTGGGAGATTGTTAGCTTGTGGTGACTAATCAGGAAAGTACTGTACATTTTGGGGCTGACATATTTTTGGCTATTTTTGGGCTAACATGTTGTAACTCATTCTAACTCTAAAGTAGCAAAATATTGTATAATATGGCTTAGGGTTAGGGATTTCATAATGTATGGTTTTAGTACTTGCAGTGGAATTGAGTTGTAAGGGATTGTAGATTGTAATCAGGTTGTAATCACTAGATAATAATAATATTAGACTCATTGTTGGTGGACGTAGCCTAGGGATTGGGTGAACCACATTAAATCTTTGTCTCTTTTGTTCTCTTCTATGTGGTTTATGTTTTTTTCTGATATTGGTTATTTTTGTATGTAATTGTTATTTCTGTCTTGTTAATCCTAACAGTACTTACACTCCATTATAAAATTTTAGGGGAGGTTTGATGTTTGCCTTTGTTTTCCATCTACTTTTGTCATGTGAGAGTTCCTCCAATGACATTAGCCTCAGGTATCTCTATATGTGTTTATACTCTCTCTACACCTATGATGTTTTAGATTCATCTTCATCATGTAGTTCATATTGGATGATCTTTTTAGTGCACCTGTCATTACTCCATTTTCAGCATTATGGGGGGTTTCTATTATTGGTTCTATTGCTTCCTTGGTTTGATAGTGTGAGATATGTATCCATTATTTTATTCTATATACTAGGCGGATGCAATGGCTGGGTACCTACGCATTCCAATGAGATGGATCATTTACCATATGGACACTCTTTTCCATCCTATTTTTTGGATGCACTCTTCCAGCTTTGATTGATTAGCTCTTCAGACTTTGGTGTTTTTATGCCATCTGTATTTTTGAATTCAAGTGTTTGCCTTTGTTTGCCTCCTGATTCGAGTAGTGTCATTTGAGGGCACTCGTGCAGATTATAGTATTTTGTATCTTCGACTTCAACTATTTTCCTTTGTTTGCATCCTAATTTGAGTAGTGTCATTTGAGGGCACTCATGCAGATTATAGTCTTCTCTACCTAGTCATATTTTAATGGAGGATCTTCAGACCATCAATTACTTCTTGACAAAGTTTGCAGCTTCTAGCTTCAGTGTTGTTTGTTCCTATTTTCTGGAACATTCCTAGTTTTGGAGGCTTCTTCAATCTTTCAAACTAGTCTTCATCTCTTTTTGGAGTAGATTTTTTCCCATGTGGTTTTCTCTATTTCTCCATTTTTTAGAGACTCTCTTTTATACTTGGGTACCTGATCAGGCCTTTTGTTGTCGGGACCCATTTTCTTTCAGTAGTTCTTTCTAGGATTTTAGCTTCTCCCAAAGTCCATCTTAAGGGGGGCTGTTAGAGTAATAAATTTTTTACTTATTAATTAAATCATATTGATTTAATTATTAATTCATTTATTATCTCTTTCTACTTAAGCTAAATTTTAAGCATATAATAATTAATATTTTATTAATTATTATCATGCAACCTAAGTTTGTTCACCCTTTTAGGGTTTTGATCTCCTCTTATAAGGATTGATCTCCTCTTGTTTTATAATAGATTGTAATTGAGAAACATTCATTTTATTGAATTGCAACTTTTGTTTTTGCACATCAAGAATGTCTCCTCTTTCATGGATCCATGCGTTCAGGCCTCTCTAGCTTCTTGCTTCTCTCTCTTTTTGTGATAGGTTTTTGTGTCCAGGTGTTCTTGGGAGTTGTGGGTTGTTTACTCATCAACTCCAATAAATATGAATGTGGCATTCATTGGACATGGAGTTACATTCTAACATCATCACTCATCTCTATTTAAGAGATGATTCTCCACGCACTTAATACAATTTTGCTCACTTTCTCAACTTAGCTCTCTCATTGTTGTAATGAGCTTCTTGTTCATATTCTCTATCTTTTTCTAGGATTTTTGCCTCATTCATATTATATTCACAAGGGGTTTTCTTTGCTTTCCCCTTTCAAAATCCTTGTCTCGTTGTGTTGATCTTGGAGCATCTTGATGGTTTTGGTGACAGATCTTGAAGTAATCTCTCTTTCATTGTGTTTATTTTAAAAATCTTCCTTTTGCTCACTCACTTGGATTTTTTCCTTTAGCTCTTTTCCATTTTTGTATGTTTCTAACACATCCTATATGAGGATCAAACAGTCCATCTCAATATAGACATTATCAAAGATAATCCATCCTATAATAGATATTTCAATGAAATAATAACAATCCTCATAGTCTTATATCACAAGACCAATGATAAACATAACATCAATGGCATCCATCTCCAAACATAATTCATATAGATAATCATCTAGAACATAGAACAATCACTGAGGGTAACATAAGGTGACCAAGAAAATCAAACTTAAACATAATAACGGTTGTCACCTTTTGAGGTCAATGAAATAAAGATCGAACACAATAAGGCACATGAGATCCCTTACAAATATCACAAAATCATACACAATCAAATCGAGACTTCAAAATGGTTACAAGTTTCTCCACATAAAATCAAAGATCAACTGAAAACACTTCAAAGCCTCTAGTACCATTTCCCTAAAAATCAACGTAATTCCCATAAATCCAGCATCAAAGAAATGATAAATATACCAACATCACACAAATCTCAACATCAATAAACTATTCCATTTCCAAAGTCTAATTCGACTATAAAATATTTATTTAAAAGAAACCATACATAAATCTTTGATATATAAGTATTAAATAAAATCTATATGCATGTCGAGACACTAAGTGTTTTAATAATAAAAGGGTAATAGTCATCTCAATAGCACCTCCATTAATATAAAATTTTCTTGATATAAAATATGTTTAGTTGTTTCAAAATATTAATGTTATTATTATCTTTTATAAATTTTCTCCCATATCAAAACACAAAGAATTCCCCCTTTTTAACATCTATTAATTAAATTAGTTTAAAATTTTAAAAAGAATAATATCAATAAATATTAATTATATTTAATATTTATTAAATATTAATACTAATCATAATAATAAACTAAAATTAAAACTTTATTAAAATTTAATTTAATTTAATAATATTATTTAATGTATTTTTATAAAAAAATAAATTATATATAAAAAAACAAGGTACAAGGGGTGCCCCCTCCCCAACAGGGTCATAGCCTGCACCCCCCCCCCCCCCCTCCCTCACGAGGTATCGCAGGTCGCATGGCTTGTAGGTCGTGTGGTTCCCTTGGGAGCTACACGGGCTTCGCAAGTCATGTGGGCCCTGCGGTCCTCCCTCATGGAGCATGGGGAGGGGTGTGGAGAAGTGGTGACCCCCACACCAAAAATTTAATTCTCTCCCATTTTTTTGTTTGTTTATTTCTTTTTTTTCTTTTTTTCTTTTTCTGTTAGAATTTCCTAACATAGAAAAAATAGTAAGCATCATTTTTTTTTTAATATAATACATTCAAACACAAATTCTAGTAGTTATAATCAAATAGGTTATCTATTTCCAATTTCCTGTATAATTTTGTCGAGTTCTCTACTATATTTTCAACAAAATCCCAAATTGATTCAAAACATGCTTACCTAACATTCTCAAAAAAAATCTAGGGTTATTAAATTTAATTCTGCCATGGATTTTTAACACAAAGCCAAACCAAACTACCTTTCCCCTTTCCAATTCCACAAACAAGAAAAAATATTATAAAACACCCAATTCAAAATCATCAACAATTTGGCAAATCAAAATCTAGCAAACATGATGTGTCATTTTAAAAGGAAGTTTTGCAAAGGTATCCAAACCCTACCTCAAACCACCAAATGAAGAAAAATGACGAAGACTGAAAAAAAACATAGGAAAATTCCAAGCTTTCACAAAGGAATCCTTCAATTCAATTTCTTTCACCCAAACCTACAAACTGGTATATCTTGAATAATAGCCAAAATCCTCCTAATAAAGAAAACTAATCAACCTAGGGTTTCAACACATACAACACCATAAAAAAGGTAAACTCCCCTCTGAAAAATATAAAAGAATCACTTAACTTGAAAACATTGAAATCGGGACTTAACATGCAACACTCAATCAGAAAATAGAACTCAACATTAAAATCACTTAACTCCTTTTGTATTTAATTATTATTATTATTATTTGCATATTTAATTAATTATAATTATAATTATATGCACTTTTCCAATTAACAACTCCTAACTCAACTTTAACTTAAATTTCTAATTCAATTTTATTAAAGTGAATGTGCAACTTAAATTGTATATTAATATTTAATTAATTAATTAATATTTTAGCACATTAATGATTATACAATTGATAATTAAATACTAAATAAAGTAATTATGCCTAAAATCTCATATTTGAATTTAATAATTAATTAAATCCTTTTATTCCAAACTGGACTTTTACTTAAGTCTTTTAAATTAAACAAAGGTATTTAAATTAACCCTTAATAATTAAATATCCTTATATTTAATATTCTGATATTTCCAAGATATAATTATTCTAATATAATAATTAATCTTAATTAATTATTTTTTAATAAATAAATCGCGCAACAAAACTCCCATGAATGCAACACCTAAAAATCAACTAACTCAAAATAACCATCATGCTCAAAGGAAGGGTTTACGAATTCATGTCACCTTGACAAATTCAGATAGGTAGTCAATAAGATACTTGTCCCCTATTTTAGGACAAACGATGGCTTAGGTTGGGATTGGACCTGTCTGTTATCTCCCCTCACTTACCATTGAGATATTATGATAAGGCACGCTCATCCTGACAATTCAAGGAAGTCGATGCCCGATACCTGAAATCCTGCATAAAATACAAGCATGTACACACATGTATAAATATATAATAGACAATGGTGGGGCCCATTCGATCACATGGATCTCGTAAGCAAGTAACTACGACTATGTCCCTCAACCACATCAGGCACATCAAACAAAAATATAAAACATACACGCAATCCATACACATGCAAGTATGGGATCATTAAATCCATAAATATAAATAGCATCTTAACATATATAAAATCAGACTATGGGAGGGGCATTATAGAACTCCTCTTACTTAATAGTCCATGTACAATGAACTCCTCTTACCCATGTCAACAAAAAAATGAAGAATGGGCCAAAATAAAAATAATGAAAAGTCTGAACTATTTTTTAAATAATTACTTCTATCTAAACTACTTTGAAACTGTTGGTTCCTTTTCTTTCCACTTGCAAATTTACACTATGATTGACAAACTAATGTCACTGACTCTATCACCACTCCAAACTCTGCAAGAAAAAGGGCCAATTAACAAGGATCAACAAGGATCCTCCTACACTTTGAGCCTAATGCTCAGGCAGGTGTACCCTTGACTCACTTCTTGAAAGGAGTCTCCAAAATATTACACATTCATGCCCTTTACAAACTAATTTAAAGATTTTATCATTTATATTTGTTTGATTGATGATGGGAAAAATGCCTCCTGAGAATAGACCAGTGTCTCCTCCTAGGGCATAGAGTCACAATACAACATACATCATTAAAAATCTAACTCCAACACACCCAATCCAGAATAAGTGCTTTGCCTATTATTCCTCTCCAACCTCACACTTATACATCAGATTCTCATTCAACCATGGATTCTCTGAAACTACCTTTAAGGATTTAATCCTGACTTTGGCAAGAACTCAAAGATATTTTCACAATATACTTTGTATACCATAGATTAACTCACTTTGTGACATTAACATATAAGAATGTAGGATCAGAATAAGGAGATATACATAAGTCTGAGACTGGGATTCAAGTGCATTTTCATTAAAACTTGCAGAGTCAATACATTGCAAAATAACAAAATGCTAAGGAAAAACAAACCCTAAGCCCAAGCTCTCATTACTCAATTTTTGGAATTGACCATCAATCAGTCCTACATACATCAAACAGCCATTATATAGTCACTAGCTACCTTGGAATCCTCTGGAAAGGATGCAACAAGCTTCAGACAGCTAGGACAGAATTAGGGTTTCAACTACCTCGCCAACCAGATTCTATCAATATTTACTACAGGGGAGGAAAACAAGCAATCGCAAGTAAATCAAATCCAAAACTGATCTTCATTAATGGCACTATCCCTGACTAGTATGCAAGAGACTATAAACCCATCAAGTTTACCCAATGTAACTCTAATTGCGATGCGACTTGAATAACCATTTCACCTACAACCAAGGTGCGAACACCTTCCGCAGTCAATCATACCTCAAGCCATACTGTACCAATGAGCGCAAAGTCATACCATGTAGATCAACCATCAAAACATTGAATTTTAGTCCTTTTGTCACTAAGAAACCCTTAAAATATTCAAATTTTGGGTAGCAATGGTTAATTAGCCAATTTAAAACACGGTCGTCGATTAATCTCCTTCCCAGCAGATCATGTGGTTCTCAAAAATCAATAAAATGGTCAACCGGGTGCAGAGCCACATCACCCTCCTCACAGCCAATATAAATCAAGCACGTCAGAATGACATGGCAATTCGGACCCACCACTTACATTCCTTTATAGCCTAATACCAAATCGATGACTGTCGCAAAACTGTAAAGGATAACCTTCATTCATCTTTACCATGCGGATTCATGACAACCATAGATTTCTGTCGCACTTTAACTCGCCATATAACATCGTAAACCTTGGCCCCACTAACAACCACCACATCATTAATACCTCAGCCAATCAGAGATGAACACCTCTGCAACATCTAACACGTGAACCCACCTGGACCCATTGCATGCCCTACAAGAAAATCTAACGGTTGTCGCAAAGTCGTGAAAGATAACCATTGTGCATCTTTACCATGCGGTATCATGACAACCATAAATTATGCCTACACTTAACTGCTTCCAAACTAAGACCGCCAAATAAAACACTAACCGCCCACCAGGTTGCTGAAGGCTAAGGAATTAACTGCCAAAATCAAGAGACCCCATGAACACAGTCGCCCAATCGCTAAATGAAAAAATGAAACCACCCTAAAAAACCAAGAAAAGCTGGGCTCCACACAGTCACAACAGTGCATATAGGAAATGTTGACGTTAAGGAAGAACTGCGAGCATGCAAAGCATCGAAAACAACCAGGGTTTTATGACTGAGACAACTTTGGAACCCTGCGACATAAGCTATTTCCTGCAGATCTTCAAATAGTGATATCTCACTGGTTTCTACCCTTCAGGACATGCACCCTTAACCCAACCCTGGAAACTCAATAATCTATCACATGCTAAGGGCGCAAGCCAAGAAACATCATATACTTAGCTCGCAAGTTAAAACTGTCACAGCTAGGGCATGGTAGCTCACCTAAATTTTTGCATATTAGACCATGCACCCTGGACTGAAGCATACTGACATGAAAAACAACCCTTAGACAAGGGTGCAAATGATGAAACATTTTATATCATGCACGCACATAAAAACAGGCTTGCAGGCTGGGTGGGATAATTTCAGGAAAACTGCGAGGATAAGACCAATTTCATAAGATTTTGGCTTTGACAGGAAAATGGCCTAATGGAAACAATAACTTTTTACAGATCTATTTTTGGGATCTCTATTTGACTCTGATCATACATTACTACTAAACTAACATAGTAATTTCTTTCATCCAATGAAAAAAGTTAGTTGATATATCTTTTCAAAATTAAAATTTTGTATAGATCTATTTTATGAGCCTAAAACTATATGAACAAGTAATTTCCCTATCCAATTATCTATCAAATTAAGGAGATACATGACACATGTGACCTGATACTTATTACAATGAACTCCTCCTTCCTATGAAAAAAAATGCAGATTAGGCCATAATAAAACTAATTAGATGCCCAAGTTTTTCTTAAATAATAACTTGTATAGATCTATTTCTAGGATCTCTATTTGATATCAAGTAAATCCATTTGGGTACACATCACCATATACTTGCACAACAACACAACCCATCAAATTAAGGATCACTAGCTAGGAGTTATTCACACAACATAAGGAAGAAGGCAACTAGGTACTGTATGCACCCTAAAATGGTCACCTAGACTTTGGGCCCCATTCTTCATTTTATCAATGTTGGAATTATTTTATCAATTTTTTGAATCAATGATTTTTAATATTTTTAATTCAAATCAATTTATTTGATCAAATTGTAATTAATTCAAAAAATTTAATATATTTCTCAAGTTTTATTTAATTGAGAGAACTTGCTCCCTTTTAATTAAATAAAAATCATTTAATTAAATCATCAAGTCATTTATTTTAAATCTCATTTTAATTAAAAGAAAAAAATATCTTTTAAATAAATAAAAAATCTTTTAATTAAATATTGGAACCCACTTTGCTAAAAATAATAAATAATAAATAATAAAAATAATAAAGTAAAGTGCACTTTCTTATGAGATAGAATATTTTGACTTTTTGAAAAAGGTTTTTGCCTCTTAATCTCTTCCACACATCTTTTTGCCTCTTAACCATGTCCATTGATTTTGCCTCTTGAGAATCTTGAGCACATGGATCAACCAAGATTTAATCTCCACCATTGCTCATTTTTTTTGCCTCTTAATCTTGACCGTCCATTCATTTCTAAATTCCTTTATAAGGAGACTCTCTCCTCATTCTTAATCATCCATCTTTTGCATGATCCATCTTTTGCATCATCATCTCTTGCATTATCATCCTCTTGGAGTCTCTCAATCTTAGCATCTTGGAGTCTTAGCATCTTAGCATCTTGGAATCTTGGGGTCTCTCAATCTTGGCATCTTGGAGCTATGGTATTCTTAGATCTCTCATATTGAAGCATTGCATCATCATTTTCATTTTCTTTCTTGCATCTAGCTTAATCCATCTAGCTTAGATCTACTTTCATTTTTATTTGCATGCATACTTGATGATCATGGAGACTAGCATTCTTGCTTTTCCTCTTTGAATCTCTCATTTTATGGTGTACTTGTTTGGGCACAAACTAGGTCTAATCTGAGGGTCTCCATTATAAACCCTTGCACTCCATGAATAGAGAGCTATGAGCCACCATTTGAGATCTCATTCTTGAGTAATCTTGGATACAATGACTCATAGAAGTGTGACAACATTTTAGCACACATTTTTTGCACCAACCATTGGCCAACCCACCTTTACATACTTATTTGATTATTTTTGGAGTTAACCCCCTTGTGTAGATTAGCATATTTTTCAAAAAAATTTACATTTTCGGAAAGTTCTTCAAATTATATAGGGGGTCCATTCTTTGTGTTTTGAATTTTGATGCAATATCATAGCTCAAATAATTGATTTACAAAAATTGGTCTGTTTTGGTAAAATGGGTCTCTAGAGCACAAATGAAGAGATTTTTTTGAAATTTTTACATTTTTGGAAATCTCTCTATTTTTTAGTAGGGGTCTCTATTTTGCATTTCTATTTTTGTGGCCGAAATCATATCAAAAAAATTAGATCTTTTTTACTAGGTCAAATGCAAAAAAATAAAATTTTGTGATGAGTATGCACTTATTTTTCATGGTTCAATGCATGATATGAGTTGTCATTTGAATTATTTGTTAGCTATTATTGCTCCTAAAAATTGATTTTTAGATCTAACCCTAGGGTTTGCATAAGTTAGATATACATTGCATATCTTGTTTGTTTGTTTGCTTGTTTACTTGTTGGAGAGTTCGTGGCTTTCTTGCACAAAAAAGCTCAACAAAAATATACTAAGTGCGTTGCTTTGGACTTGAGGTATTTTTTTGCATCTCTATAACATTTAGATTTTGGAAATAAAATGAATCTTTCATGTGTCTAGCTTGAGTGTTTATTACTTTCATAGATCACACTTCACTTTGGGGCTCTAAAAAGAACATAGATTTACCTTTTTTGCATATGTGTTTCACATAGTAATTAAGCCCTATGAACACTATTTGTGGTGATCTTGAGAGATTGAGTTTCTTTTGAGGCTCTTCTTGACGATAGATCCCCTTGTAGGTAGGGAGGATATTGAGATTATCTCACGTTCCCTTGATTTTCATTCTCATCTTTTGGTTAATGCATTCTCTCTCCGGAGGGGTTGATAGATCACAAGTTGTTGACACCACAGATCTTGGTGAGGTTAATTTCAATCTTAGCATGTCAGATTAATTTATTTGCTATGTTTGGGTGAAGTGAAGAGGCTAGAGGATTATGCTCTACTCCCTTTTTGGGTAGTACCAAAAACTCAGATCCTTGGATCTAAACTAAGTCCCCATGTGGTCCTTTTTGTGAGTCACCTTGTTAGAGAGGGTTAACCGTAGTGGACATTCCCTTTATTGGGTCAACCATGTGGATGGAACCTCAAGCGGTAATAGCCATTTTCGCTATGGTAGTGACAACTGCTATAGAAATGTCCTTGTAGAATAAATCTCCACGGGTGTAGTTTCTTGTCGAGCTGTTAGATCTCCTCAGCATCTCCAATTGATTAAATTCCCAGAATGTGTCAAAACCCTGGTGCACCTGGATTGGAGTTTTCCCTCTTGAGATTACAAAAGTTGCAGAGTCAAACCATTACTAAGAACCATAGTGCAACCAACTTTTTCTTTGCTAGGACTATGTGCGTGATTGGAAAAATATTTTGAGAACATACACAAGTAGAATCTTTAAGGATTAGAAATACTAAGTCACTATTCTTGTTCATGTGCAAGGTTGCTTTTTCTCTTGCTCAGTGTTTGAAGACATTGTTTGCTTGATCTCCTTGATTGCTATCTTGCATGCTTATTTCATGATAAAAATTTGTTGATGTATTTATGTGATCTTTTAAAACAAACAAATCTGAGTTCCCGAGTGATAAAAACTTCAAAGATCTCCCAAAAAGTGTTATGACATATTTCTCAATATCCAAATGAACTTAAATGGTATCAAGTTGCACAAAATGACTCTTGGTCTTCTTTCTTCCACATCTCCCATGTCTTCCTAGTCTCCCATTTTCATTCCTTTCTCTTCTTCCTTCATGTCTTCTTGATTCTTTTCCTCTTATTTTTTAGTCTACCTTCTTCTATTCATCTCTTCTGTCACTTCCATGCTTGGTTCCTCCTCTTCTAGAACCATGAGTTTCAACTATCTTGCTATAGAACCTCTCTTGAAAATAGATAATCTTGACCTCCTTGTTCAATTTGAAAAGTATCATTCCTCCAAAACTCTTATTGATGATAAATTCATGACAAAAATACAAAAGAAAGCGAGTGAATCACCCACCTTTGGTAGAATCGTGCTCATGATCCTCTCATGATCTTCTTCTTCCAAACATTCTTCATCATCTAAGTCTTCTCATTCTTCTTCACCTTCCAAGTCTTATCATGACTTTTCTAGACATCATTCAAATTCCTCATCTTCTTACCATAACTCTTCTAGACACCATTCGAATTCTTCATCTTCCAAGTCTTACCATGACTCTTCTAGACATTATTCAAATTCTTCATCTTCCAAGTCTTATCATGACTCTTCTAGATATTATTCACATTCCTCATTATCCAAGTCTTCTTCCTCCACTAGGTCTTCACTTTCCTCTTCATCATGATCATGTTCATCTTCTACTTCTCCCAAGAGTCTTACTCCTCAATATGAGCAATATAATAATCCTTGTGATACCTCTCCCATGAAGAGTGACACACCCACCTTTGATGACTATGATGACTATTATGATGACTATGATGATGAACCATATAGTATACCTATGAAACCTCTATTCCTAAGAGTCCTCCTCATCGTGTGCTCATGCTTACTAAAGGGTCATCCTATTGGATAAATCGTGATGGTGGTCTGTATGATTCTGATTTTGAATGAGACTTTGATGAGTTTTGTGAAAAATACCTTGATTATGATCTATTTACTACTACTAAGGACTATAAAATGCATCGTGCTGATTTGAAAAGTAAATATTATAAGAATCCTTTCTCTAAGAACTCTCATGCTGAAAATAAAGATTACACTCTCAAGAAAGATTATGTTAATGATGGACCTTTGTCTTGTGATGGTTCCCTTCCATCCCCTACTTCCTCCAATACCCATACATTTCCTAAAGCTTCTGAGTCTTCCAAATCTTTCACAAATTCTTCATCCAACAAAGATCCTAATACTTTTCATTCGGTTCCCTATAGTTATCCTCAAGGGATACCTCTTAAAGAAACTCAAGATAACCTTTGTTTGGCTGCAAATACTTTCAATAATGTTAAACCTAAAGAGCCTAAGCCTTTATGCGCTATAATGCATACTTCAGCTAGTCCTTCACGATCTTTTCCAAAGTCTTCTATACAATTCCAACATGCTTCCTTGTCCTTAGAAGTAGCTTTGTGTCAAGAGGACTCTAAAAATGATAAAGAAAAGAACATAAAGAAAGATCAAGATCAAGAACCCTCCATGTCATCCAATCCTTTTCATGATGTCTCTTATCTATTTCATGGTTCTTTTGATCCTCTACACCCTTTCTCATTCATTCCACCATGTCTTAAGTCTTCTCCTAAGCAAGATCAAGCTACTCCTTACACCGTTGAGCTTATTGACAATCAAAATAACCTTACTACACTTGCACTTTCCAAAGATGATACTTCCATTAAGGTTATTAAAAATGGTGTTGTTACTTCCAATATTAAGCCTATTGAAAATCAAGAGAAAAATTATATGCTTATGCTATCCAAAGATCCTAGTCAAGATCAAAGCCTTCCATCTTCTTGTTCTACCATTCCATGTTCACTTCCACTTTCTACTCTTCCTAAGTCTTTGCAAGCTTTGAAAAATCCTATCGAAGAAGTTGCTCCTATTCAAGATGTTCATGATCCTATTGAAAATCCTAATGCTCACCCTAAAGATGTTGATGTCCTTGGTTGTCATATAGATGTTGATGAACTTATTGATTATCTTTTTGTATCTTCCACGTCCATCCTTGGACCTCCTCCACCAATACTAAGGGCTTCACGTCTTCCTTCCATCTTGGGCCTTTATGTCCCTTCACTTTCCCCTCCTAACTCTCCTAATTTTTCATCCATCTTGGGTCCTTATGTCCCTCCATCTCCTATATTTCCTCAAGATCAACATAGATGCATACCCTTGAATCATTTTCATCCACTCACCCATCTAAATCAGTCATATCTTTTTTCTTCCACAAGTCCCAAGTCTTTTGGAAGTAACTTGAATGTTCAATACAAGAAAAAGAAGCAATACAAGAATCCATCAAAAAAAAAAGATCACCATGTCTCCTCTAATCAACATGGAGGCATAAAGTCAAAAGAGATATCTAAGAAGAAAACTACAAGACAAGTATGGGTTCCAAAATCCATCATTGAAGATATTCTCTCTAAATCATCAAAAAGAAATAAAAAGCCTACGGCCATATGGATTCCAAAGTATCTCTTGAAAGAATCTGATGTTGAGAAAAAAGTGAAGTTGACATTCAAGCTTCCAAAGGCTTCCACTTCATCTTCTTCCAAAAACATTCTTCCATTCCATGTGCTTAAACTGAAACCTCTGCTATCCATTCACCATATTGCTTCATGTATTCTTTCATTCACATTTCCTCCATCCTCTCGCCACCCTTCAAGGTGTGTGTTGATGTTGATCTTTCCTTCCTTTCCATCTACCCTTTCATAATCCTTTCATTCATTATCCTGATACCTTCTATCCTTTTTCCTCATTTGCCTATTCCTCCTATCTTCCAACCTCACTCGCTTTGCATAAAACCTCATCCATTTTTTTCTCTTCCATCTTCCTTTCCCTATAAACATCTTTGAGCATATCATTTTGAATCCTTGGCATATCATGGTTTATCCTTTCAAGGAGCATTAGCTAAAAATCTTGCCTTCTTCCAAAAAAAATAAGAAAAAATTTGAAAATTTGAAAAATTTGAAAAAAAAAATTGAAAATGTGCCTTGGTGGAAACCTGGAAACAAGCACCTTGGTAGTAGAAGTAAAGAGAAATAAATTTTTCCTATGGTGAAAACCACTCCCTTGTGGTGCCTTGGATAAGTACCATGATGAAAACCTAGCAATCAGGCATCATGCGTAGTTCTTCTACATATTTCATCCATTCCATTCTCTCTTTGATCTTGACAATATTGACCTATACACGAACATTTGGCTATCTTGTGAGCTATCTTAAGATGATCTTTCTTTCATTCCATTCATGATTAGCCTTCATATTTATTTTCCTCCATTCATTATTCTAGCCTTTCTCTATCCTTTTCCCCTTTGGTCTTGATCTAATAAAAAAGAGTAAAACATGATGCTATGAAGCCTCTTGACATATCTGTTGGAAACTACAATTGAAATAATTGTTGTATTGTCATTGATGTCAAACCTTAATTGGTAAGACTATTGCTACTTAGGAAAGTACTATATCTTTTTGAGTGTTGCTAAGGGGCTAAGCAAGGTTGGTAATAATAGCACCTAAGGAAAGGTTGAGTTATCTTGATACTACAAAGTGTACTTGACTATGTTGCACTATGATGAGATAATGTATTGTTTATCTTAGTAAGACTAAAGACTAAACTGGTAGGCTTAACCGAGAAAAGAATGGAAAAATCATGTTTAAGCCGAGTAATGTTAGTGTCGACCGAGTTAGTCTATGTCGAGCAAAATTATAGTGTCGACCGAGCATCAGTAAATTGTCAAGGAAGACAGTGTAAGCCGAGGAAATAGTTTTAGTAATGATGGAGCTTTCTACATGAAGATCGAGTGAACAATCACAGTATTGACCGAGCATCAGCAATTTTATATTTGAAGAGAATTTAATTTTGGAGCCGACATTGTTGAATTCTTGGATTATGTAAAATGTGTTGACTTTATTTATTGATTTTTTAGAAGTATTAAATGCATTGTAAAATGTTTTATTGTAAATCTTTAAGAGATTTGAGATGATTCTAGAAAAGGAGACAAAGAACATGAAGCGGGTAGATTCAATGAATCTGACCTAACCCTAAGATCTACAATTGAGATTGAGTGGAAAAAGATGAGTTAACCTAATTGAGGAAAGTATAAGGGAACCTGAGCATTGTGATATGTATGTACATAGAGAACAGAGAATGCTGGAAGAGGAAAGTTTTATTGACTGAATAAGCAGAAAAGGCTGAAGGAGAATTGTGGTGATTGCTTGAAGAAAAGTTCTGAGCAGATTAGAGATGGAAATGGAAAAGTTTCAAAGTTAGTAAACCAGCATTAGTGTACGGAATCGGATTTGATATTTGCAAAGTGAGTTGTATATTTTTCAGATAATACTATTGCTACTTTCTAACCATTGTAACAGTCAAAATCATTTTAACAAAGGTTGACCTAACAGTCATATGTTAAATCCTTTGAACAAGGTTGCATTCTAATGGAGTGTATGTAGGTCCTATGACTAGGCTCACTTTTAACAGGGTGATTGAAATCCTTTAGCCGGGTCACACCTGACAGTGTGTATTGTAACCTTTGACAGGGTTGGCTTTTTACTGAGCTCACTTCAGAAGAGTGAAAATAATAGTAGCATGTTACAAAGTGGTTTTTCCCAAATTGAGTTTCCACTATAAATCTTGGTGTTAATACTTGTGTGAATGTTTAGATCTGAACATTACTATATTTTGCAAGTTAAGTTATAGTTGGGTAGTGGACTACATTGTTAGATGTTTCTATTATTGAATCAGTGATGACTGAGTTTGTTTTGGTTTTGGATCTGATTTAAGGATAAGTTTTTGAGATTGTTTTATACATCAGGACCTGAGAACAACTGATTCACCCCCCCTCTTTGTTGTTCTAAATCATATTAACAATTGGTATCAGAGCTTTGTTGCTTATTATTAGTGTTGATAGAAATCAATTTTAAAGGGGCTTGAAGCAAATGATCAGGATATATAAGAAGGAGGTACCGAAGCTGAACAAGGAAAACTTCCCTGCATGGCAAAGCTTGATGAAGCTACATCTAGCCAGTATTGGTGACTCTGAAAATTACTACATTGAGAACAGTTATGTCTCACCTATCACACCTTTGATTGCCAAAGAAATGAGAGCTAAGCAAGAACATAATCAGGCAATGTTGGAAATTGCATCTGCCCTAAGCTATCCAGAATTTGAGGACATTAAGGACTGCACAACTACTAAGGATATGTGGAACACTCTTGCAAGGATCTATGGTGGTGACTTTAATGTGCTAAAAGCAAAGGCCGAGAGTCTTAGAGGTAAGTTTGATGAAATGAGAATGCAAGAAGGTGAAAACATTGCACAATATTGTGGTAGAATAAAAGAAGTTGTGAATGCTATTAGAGGAGCAAATGGGGCTATTGATGATGAAACTATAATTGGGAAAGTACTAAGAACCTTGTGTCCTATATATGCTATTAAGATCTCAGCTATTTAGGAATCTAGATGTAACTCTGCTAATGTGCTTACTTTGGAAAGTTTGGTTGGTAAGCTGATTGCTTTTGAACTCTTTAACTATGATAATTTCACTATTGGAAGCATTGAAAATGTTGAATCTGCTTTCAAATCACAGCTAGTTCTGAAAAAGCCAAAGAAAGAAAAAGAAAGATGCATTAGTGAAAGTGATAGTGAAAGTGACAGTGACACTTCTGATGAAGACCTAGAAGATCTAGAAGCTCTTATGGCTAGAAGACTAAGAAGGGGAAAAGAAAAGTATAAAGGTAAACTCCCTATTATATGTTTTGCATGTAATAAAGTTGGTCATATAGCTGCTAGATGTCCTGATGGGAAGGATAAAGATGATGAAAGGAAAAGAAAATACAAAGACAAAAAAGATGACAGAAGCTACAAATGGAATACAGACTACAAAGGAAAAGATAAGAAATCTTGTTACATTGCTGAAAAATAAACTGATGCTGATAGTGATGATTTTGAAATTGAGGTGGTCTATGTGGCAATGAAAGATGAATCTAATGAGGATGAGAAAATTGCATTGATATCCTATGTGAACAAGAATGATAAATGGATTATTGACAGTGGCTGTTCACATCACATGACTGGTGACAAAAATAAGTTTAAGACCTTACATCATTACAGAGGTAAAAGTGTAAAGTTTGGTAATGATGCACCATGTCTTGTTAGAGGAAAAGGTTTGATTAAACTGACTAATAAGATATCTTGTGAAAATGCATATTGGGTTGAAGGTCTTAATTACAATTTGTTAAGTGTTGCTAAGCTTAACAAAACTGGTTACTGAGTGAAATTTCATCGCAAGCAAGCTAAAATATTTGATGCTACTGGAGAACTGATTGGAAGTGGTGATTAGACTAGAGGTAATTTGTTCTATCTTGACCTATCTGAAGAAACATGTTTAATTGCACAACTTAATGATATTTGGTTATGGCATAAAAGGTTGTGTCATGTTAACTTTGACAATCTAGTAGAGATAAGTAAGAAGAAAAAGGTAAGAGGTCTACCTAGATTGAAGAAACTTGAGAATGTGATGTGCAAGGAATGTCAGTTAGGAAAAATGACAAAGTCAAGTTTCAAGAGAAAATCCTTTACTTCTGAAAACATTTTAGATTTGGTTCATACTGACCTTTGTGGACCTATGGGTGTACAAAGTTACTGTGGTGCTAGATACTTTATCTTATTTGTTGATGATCATACTAGGATGATGCATGTGATGTTTCTAAAAGAAAAATCTAAAGTTTTTCAACTCTTTAAGTGGTATTTGGCTAAGGTTGAAAAGGAGACAGGTAGGAACTTGAAATGTCTTAGATCTGATCGAGGTGGAGAATTTACATCAAATGAATTTAATCTATTTTGCAATGATAGAGGAATTAAAAGACAGATGTCTACACCTAAAACACCTCCACAAAATGGTATAGCAGAAAGAAGAAACAGATCTATCTTCGATTGTGCAAGGACATTTATGATTGAAAAGAATGTGGCACAGAAATATTGGAAAGAAGCTCTAAGCACTTCTGTCTACACTCTTAATTAGGTACAGATTAAGAAAGGTACAAATTTGACACCTTATGAATTATGGCATGGACATGCACCAAGTGTTAAATACTTTAGAATCTTTGGAAGTAATGGAAAGTTTTATGCTAAGAGTGATGAAGGCATATTCCTAGGGTACTCCACAAAAGTAAAGCTTATAAGTGTTTGAACTCTAACACTAACAAAATTGTGGAAAGTGTGAATGTCAAAATTGATGAGTATGTAGAAAGAAATGAAGCTGATAGCAAAAGAGAACTAGAAGATTATAGATCTTTTGTGTACATTGAAGAAGAAGAAGAGGCAAGTAACAAACTTGCACCTGATGTCGAGTCTCAAGTAAGCAATGTCGAGTAACAGATAGAAGCTACTGAGCGTCAAGGTAATAGTGCCAAGAGAGAACAAGAACATGTCAAGCTACAAGAAAATGTTGTTGAGTATTAGGAAGAGGTTGCCGAGAATTTTGAAGTTGAATCTGACAATCTTGTTGAGGAACATGATGAAATAGAGGAGAGAATAGCTGAACCTATTTTGGCAAAATATTTAAGAAGACATCATAAGCCTGAACAGATAATTGGAGACAAAGATATTGGAATTCAGACCAGAAGTAAGACTAAGGATCCAACATGTCTACTATGTGAATTTGAACCGAAGAAAACTAGAGAAGCATTGGAGAATGATGACTGGATACAAGCAATGAATGAAGAAATTGACCAGATTGAGAAGAATGATACTTGGACTCTGGTGCCGAGACCTGAAAACAAAAATGTTATAAGAACAAAGTGGGTGTTTTGGAATAAAATGAATGAAAATGGTGAAATCACTAGGAACAAAGCTAGGCTAGTATGCAAAGGCTACGCACAAGAAGAAGGAATAGATTATGGGGAGACATTTTCCCCTGTAGCTAGATTGGAAGGAGTAAGAACTCTTCTTGCATATGTTTCTTATAAAGATTTCAAGGTATATCAAATGGATGTCAAGTCTGCATTTTTTAATGGTATACTAGAAGAAGAAGTTTACATAGAACAACCAGAAGGTTTTATTGATCCAAACAGAAGACACATGGTGTGCAAACTGAACAAAGCATTATATGGATTGAAGCAAGCTCCTAGAGCATGGTATGAGAGGTTGCACAAATACTTGATATAGATTGGATTTTCAAGAGCAAATGACACAATCAATCTGTACATGAAGGATGAAGAAGGTAAAGGTATCTTGTTGGCAAAAAAATTTGTTGATGACATTATTTTTGGTGGACAAGATGCATTATGTAAAATTTTCTCAAATGAAATGCAAACTGAATTTGAAATGAGTATGTTTGGTGAGATCAAATTCTTTGTTGGTTTACAAGTATATCAAAGGAAGAATGGAATTTTCATTACACAGTCTACGTATGTTAATGAACTACTGAAAAATTTTGGGATGGAAGATGCTAAACTAGTGGGAACTCCCATGGTTACTAGACAAAAGTTATCTAAGAATGATGATGTTGTAGAAGTGAATTAGACTTTGTATAGATCCATGATTGAAAAATTGCAGTATGTTGTACATAGCAGACCAGATATTGCATTAGCTATTGGGATTGTGGCAAGATTCTCTACCAATCCTAAAGAAACACATATGATGGTCGTGAAAAGAATTATGAGATACTTGAAAGGAACTGCTGACTATGGTCTATATTATAAGAAGAATGAAAAATTTGAACTCCAAGTTTATACAGATACTGATTGGGCAAGAAATGTAGATGACAAAAAGAGTACTAGTGGTGGAACTTTCTTTCTTGGACAGAGATTAGTCTCCCGGACAAGCAAGAAATAAAATTGCATTTCCCAATCTACTACCGAGGCCGAGTATGTTGTTGCTACAGTAAACTGTTCAAACTTGGTATGGATAAAATAATTATTGATAGGCATGAAAGAAGAAATCACTGAACCTATTGTTATTTTCTATGACAACACAAGTGCTATCAATATTTCTAAGAATCCAGTGATGCACACGAAGACCAAACACATTGCAATCAAGTATCACTACTTGAGAGAATTAGTCCAAGATAAAGAACTTCGAATGGAATATGTGAATACAAAAGAACAATTAGCAGACATATTCACTAAAGCTTTACCTAGAGAAGCTCATGAGTTTTTGAGAAGACAATTAGGGGTTCTTCCCCTAACTGAGGCTGCCTAGACAAGCTACGAGCACTGCATCAAATGTGCTACAGCAAAAAATTTGACAAATTGATGCAGAAGATTGTCACACTTTAGGGTTTTCCTAGAGTTGTGAAGAGAAGCAAAGACAAGGAATCAGTCATAAGCAAGATGACAGAGGGAGAAACACTAAGCTGCACAGATATTATCTACATCTGATGGATGGATGTTTTAGTTACTACTTTGGCATTTTTGTCAGAGGGAGATGAACTGATATGATAATACATGAGATATGATAACACATGATACTGAAAAGTAAGAGGGAAATGAATTGATGAACTAATGGGAGATGAACTGATGGAACTAAAGATAAGGCTGATGAACTGAAATGAAGAATCGGGATAGAGGGAGATCTGAATACTTCTGACGGTCACAGAAGTGAGGCTTATAAGATTTTGAATTAGAATGAAGCTAAGGATATTCTAAATAATTTTCTAAGGGACAGATAAATTTTTGGATTGGTTGGTAATCCATGTGTTATTCAGGTGATATCATATGGTGTTGCCATCAATGCCAAAGAGGGAAATTGTTAGAAACTACAATTGAAACAATTGTTGTATTGTCATTGATGTCAAACCTTAATTGGTAAGACTGTTGCTACTTAGGAAAGTACTATATCTTTTTGAGTGTTGCTAAGGGGCTAAGCAAGGTTGGTAACAATAGCACCTAAGGAAAGGTTGAGTTATCTTGATACTACAAAGTGTACTTGACTATGTTGCACTATGATGAGATAATGTATTGTTTATCTTAGTAGGACTGAAGAATAAACTAGTAGGCTTAACTGAGCAAAGAATGGAAAAATCATGTTTAACTGAGTAATGTTAGTGTCGACCGAGTTAGTATATGCTGAGAAAAATTATAGTGTCGATCGAGCATCATTAAATTGTCGAGGAAGACAGTGTAAGCCAAGGAAACAATTTTAGTAATGACTGAGCTTTCTACATGAAGATCGAGTGAACAATCACAGTATTGACCGAGCATCAGCAATTTTATATTTGAAGAGAATTTAATTTTGGAGCTGACATTGTTGAATTCTTGGATTATGTAAAACGTGTTGACTTTATTTATTGATTGTTTGGAAGCATTAAATGCATTGTAAAACATTTTATTGTAAATCTTTAAGAGATTTGAGATGATTCTAGAAAAGGAGCCGAAGAACATGAAGTGGGTAGATTCAATGAATCTGACCTAACCCTAAGATCTACAATTGAGATTGAGTGGAAAAAGATGAGTTAACCTAATTGAGGAAAGTATAAGGGAACCTGAGCATTGTGATATGTATGTACATGGAGAACAAAGAATGTTGGAAGAGGAAAGTTTTATTGACTGAATAAGCAAAAAAGGCTAAAGGAGAATTGTGGTGATTGCTTGAAGAAAAGTTCCAAGCAGATCAGAGATGAAAATGGAAAAGTTTCAAAGTCATTAAACCAGCATTAGTGTATGAAATCGGATTTGATATTTGCAAAGTGAGTTGTATATTTTTCAGATAATACTACTGCTACTTTCTAACCATTGTAATAGTCAAAATCCTTTTAACAAAGGTTGACCTAACAGTCATATGTTAAATCTTTTGAACAAGGTTTCATTCTAATGGAGTGTATGTAAGTCCTATGACTAGGCTCACTTTTAACAGGGTGATTGAAATCCTTTAACCGGGTCACACCTAACAGTGTGTATTGTAACCTTTGACAGGGTTGGCTTTTTATCGAGCTCACTTCAAAAGAGTGAAAATAATAGTAGCATGTTACAAAATGGTTTTTCCCAAATTGGGTTTCCACTATAAATCTTGGTGTTAATACTTATGTGAATGTTTAGATCTGAACATTACTATGTTTTGCAAGTTAAGTTACAGCTGGGTAGTGGACTACATTGTTAGATATTTCTATTATTGAATCAGTGATGACCGAGTTTGTTTTGGTTTTGGATCTGATTTAAGGATAAGTTTTTGAGATTGTTTTATACATCGGGACCTAAGAACAACTGATTCACCCCCCCCCCCCCCCCCCCCCTCTCTGTTCTTCTAAATCATATTAACAATATCTACTCCTTTGGACTGCATCCTTTCCTTCTTTTGCATTACACTTTTGTGACTTATCCTATGTCGGCCTTTCATTGCTTGTCCAAATGTGCTTTACATGATAATTTTTCCCTACCTTGGGTACTCTTGAAGAGTTTTCCCTTGAGGATTTCTTCCCTTCATTCTCCTTCATTCTCTTGTCTTCCATCTCTTCCACCAGCTTGCCAATCCCTCTTGTTCTCTACCTTACTAGACATTGGGACTACATGATGTGATCTTGCTTGGGAGTTTGATGTCCATTTTGTCTGGGGGCATCCTTTGTACATACTTATTGATCCTAAAAAAATCCAAAAAAATGGTATATTGTTAAAAAATTCTAAAAATTAGAAAATGTCCTTAAAAAATGATCTTAGTGAAAATCTAGTAATAGACGCTTTGATGTATCTCCAAAAAAATTATATATTCCAAAAATACCAAAAAAAATTCAAAAAATTCAAAAATTCAAAAAAAAATAGAAAAAGTGCCTTGGTGAAAACTTGGAAACAAGCGCCTTGGTAGCAAAAATACAAAAAAATTATAAAAAGTCCTGAAAAGTCACAAACGGTGTTTTTCAACACCTCCCCAACTGTGTTTTTCAACACAACCCCAGCGTCAAGTGTTTCTCAACACTTATTGGTTTGGTTTTCCCTAGTTTTGTCATGTGATCTTACCTGCTTGTAAGCATTCGATCCTTATCCTCGGAACTTAGTATCAGTTAACACACTTAAATTTTTAAATGCAATACTTGATGTTTGAGCTATGTCATGATCTTTTCTTTGTGTGCTGACTGTTATTGATTTTCATTGAGTGTCCTTGTCTAATAAGTCTATCTAGGATGCATAGCTAGAGGACTTGGGGCATGGGGCATGTTTTTTTCTTGTGGGTGTGGTCTTGAAACTCTTAAGTGTCTCTTGTTGTTCCCTTGACATACTTAAGAGATTTGAGGTGTCATCCTTGACTATTTTTTTGCACAACTGTTCTTATGGTCATCCTGGCATTTATGCCTTGATGCGAGCATGGTTTGGCTACATTAAATTGGGTAAGCTAACATCGAAGTCATCTTGACCTTTATGTCTTCGATGCTTATGTTAGAATCTTTCCACATTCCAATCCGATATAAATCACATTCATATCTTCATAGTTGTGCTTGTAACTAGTGATGGTTGTGTGATTTTTCGATGTCCGTTAATAATGGCCCAATGATGAAAATAAGTTTTTTGACATTCTCTAATGAATGATGAACACACGATCCTATAGTTTCTCTATTGCAAGTACACCTTTGCATTTTCATGTAGCTTGCATTGTTAGACTTCATGTTAAATTTGCATTTTTAGGCTGCATTATGAGTTTGAGAGGGTTTTCCTTCATCTTTCTTTTGGACACTTAATCATCTATGATCACGTTTCGATCTTCATTTCCTTATCTTCTTTCGTGATCTCAATCAAAATTTTCCATCTTAAACAGTTGATTGATTTTTGAGGCGTTCTCTATCTTGAGGCAGATTATCTTTCTTCTCTCCATTTCTTTTCACGTCTTCCAACCTTTGATCTTCCATTCACTTTCATCCCGCTTCTTTTCTTTTAATTCAACCTTGGGGCATAATCTTTGATGATCTACCTTGGTTCTGTGATTCTTATATCTTTCATCTTGCATCAAGAACCTTATCTTTAGTTCGATTTGATCAAATTTATCGATTTACTGTTTCTCCTCTATCTCATTTCAATTTCGATCACAAGGGGCAGTACCTATCAAACTTCAATCTTTGATTCAGTTTTATCAATTCAATTCTTGCTTGAGATTCTTATCTCTTATTTGAGACTTGACAATTACCTATTTACAATGGTGTTGGCCTTGTCTTTTTCAATCAGCTTATCTTTATCCTAGTGTGTTCCCAAAATGATCACATGTCTGAATTGTTTTGTGATCCTAAATTGACCTCACATTTCAATTTTTCTTTGGCCACATGTGTTCCTAGAATGATCACACATCACCCAAAGAGGGGCAAATGTATGCACCCTAAAATGGTCACCTAGACTTTGGGCCCCATTCTTCATTTTATCAATGTTGGAATTATTTTATCAATTTTCTGAATCAATGATTTTTAATATTTTTAATTTAAATCAATTTATTTGATCAAATTGTAATTAATTCAAAAATTTTAATATATTTCCCAAGTTTTATTTAATTGAGAGAACTTGCTCCCTTTTAATTAAATAAAAATCCCTCTTAATTAAATAAAAATCTCTTTTAATTAAATAAAAATCATTTAATTAAATCATCAAGTCATTTATTTTAAATCTCATTTTAATTAAAAGAAAAAAATATCTTTTAAATAAATAAAAAATCTTTTAATTAAATATTGGAACCCACTTTGCTAAAAATAATAAATAATAAAAATAATAAAGTAAAGTGCACTTTCCTATGAGATAGAATCTTTTGACTTTTTGAAAAAAGTTTTTGCCTCTTAATCTCTTCCATACGTCTTTTTGTCTCTTAACCATGTCCATTGATTTTGCCTCTTAAGAATCTTGAGCACATAGATCAACCAAGATTTAATCTCCACCATTGCTCATTTCTTTTTGCCTCTTAATCTTGACCGTCCATTCATTTCTAAATTCCTTTATAAGGAGACTCTCTCCTCATTCTTAATCATCCATCTTTTGCATCATCATCTCTTGCATTATCATCCTCTTGGAGTCTCTCAATCTTAGCATCTTGGAGTCTTGGCATCTTAGCATCTTGGAATCTTGGAGTCTCTCAATCTTGACATCTTAGAGCTATGGTATTCTTAGATCTCTCATATTGAAGCATTGCATCATCATTTTCATTTTCTTTCTTACATCTAGCTTAATCCATCTAGCTTAGATCTACTTTCATTTTTATTTGCATGCATACGTGATGATCATGGAGACTAGCATTCTTGCTTTTCCTCTTTGAATCTTTCATTTTATGGTGTACTTGCATGGGCACAAACTAGGTCTAATCCGAGGGCCTCCATTATAAACCCTTGCACTCCATGAATAGAGAGCTATGAGCCGCCATTTGAGATCTCATTCTTGAGTAATCTTGGATACAATGACTCATAGAAGTGTGACAACATTTTAGCACACATGTACATTACTGCTAAAGAAGAATATAATAAAATATACACTCACCTTCAATATTAAGGGAAGGATATAGTAGAATGAAGAAAAACGGCATGATTTGGAGCATCAAATTAGCAAGGAAGAGGGTAATAAGATCAAAGGAGACACAACACAATTAGAGGTGTGATCATCTGGCTTGCAAAATTGTACGACACTTGTTCATAACAATATCTAACACACAAGACAAGAAGGGTAGCAAACAAGACAATAGGAAAGTTTAGTTCTAACTATGGAATTCAAATAAAAATAAAAATCCAATCATGGTTCAAATAGTTTTTCTTTAGAGGATCAGATTGCATATATCATAGAGGAGTGATAAGAATTTAGAAGAGCCTTATGTTAAGCATAAACATACTAACAGCCAATCGTGATATCTCTAAATAGTGTGATGCTACATCAAGAAACTAAGTTATTTATCTAGCAAGGATGAATAATTCCAAATCTAATGAAAAACATTAAAGACAAGGATAATTCAATTGAATAAGAGTTGCAGTCTTCGAAGACATAAAATAAGCAATGCCTACATATTTATTGAATGACTAAACTGAAGGTAGAACCCAAGGGGGGACAGTACAATCTCTATTTGATATCCATCTATTTCGCTACTAGTTTGAACTAGTAATATCTTTGATCCAATGAAAAAAAGTTAGTTGATCTGTCTTTTCAAATTAAAACATTTACATAGATCTATTTTTTGAGCTTTTGTGTTGTTTGAACATGTAATTCTCTTATCCAATAAAAAAAAGTTCTTATCTTTTTTTTAAAAAAACTTTAAAGTACTAAAAGGCTTAATAATCTATCAAATTAAGGAGGTAAACAACACATGTGACCTAGTACTCAGTACAATAAACTCCTACTTATGTCAACAAAAACATGAAGAATAGACCACAACAAAAATAATTAAAAGTCTTAACCATTTCTATAAAAAAAACCTTTTATAAATCTATTTTTAGAAATCTATTTGATAACCGTCCATATTACTACTAAGTCTAAATTAATAATGAAAAAAGTTACTTAATATATCTTTTCAAAAACAATTGGATCTATCTTTTTTTAAGATAACACTCTTTAAACAAGTAATTCTCCTATCCAATTAAAAAAAGGTTTTGATATGACTTTTCAAGTTAAGACTTCTAAAGAAAAGTATGAAAGCAATAATACAAAGAAACAACAAAGTCCTACAAATGGACTTTAAAGCTATAAAAAAATGCATGCAGTGGATGTCCTTCCTTCCTATGAACAAAGGGGGAGAAAGGGTCAAAGTAAACATAAAGCTACCATCATTTCCAAGGAGAGAACAGTCAAAAAATGAGGCAACGAGCATCATGTATAATGGAAGCCAATGAAACTCTTTGGAAGCCAATGAATAGATAAATATTGAGATCTACTGAGTACTGAATTGTTAGTGTGAAGATACAGTATGAGGCAATGAGTTAATGAGCACATAGAGTCTAAATAGCATATGTTGATGCAAGTTTGACAGACACTTTATTGTTACTGATTAAAGAGTAGTCAGACTTTTGTAAAGTCTCTTAACCAAGAAAATCCTAGCAAATCTTAATTGTAAATCCTTTAACCATGTGCAATTCTTAGATTAGAGTTGTGAAATCTCTTAACAGAGTAGACTTAGCAGTCTTTTAACTCTTAACAGGGTTAATACTCTTAACAAGGTAAGCTATTAGAAATAGCTAAGTATTGTAGCTCTAACCGAGCAAACTTTATTTTGCAGTAGTGAAGTCTTGTGGATGTCATCCCCATCACAATTTTTATCCTCTAACAAGGATTTCTGGGTAAAAGCACAATCAGTGTCACCTTTTAGGCTAACTTATCAGCACAGCTGAATTTTAGTATTTCTAACTAAAAATTAATTTTAGTCAAACATATGGTCTAGCTAGATTCATTCTAGCTAAGTTAGATAAGTGCCTTAACTTTTCCAATTGGAAATATCTATTAAATGCATGGTTTATACCACTTTGGGTCCAATTACCATAAAAATGAAATTATTTCAAAAAAGTGGCATTTCAATAACGTCTAATCTTTTTAATGATATTTTTTTAAAAATAAAAAAATACCCTTTTGTAGAGATCAGAGTCATGAATATCCTCATATAGATTTTATAGTATTTTAATTAGACATAGTTTATTGTAATTGAAAAATAATGCAAGTATGTATTTTAACAGTCAAGGAGATGTTGATTCGGAGAAAGAAAAAAAATAGTAAATCATATTAAATAAATTTTAAAAACATATGGTGCACTAGAGGAGAGAGTCATCTTCAAGAATATATATTTCTATTTTTTATTCGGAAAGATTTGTTATGAAAAATATGTTGCGAGATGAAAATTATCGATTTTAGTGAGTTGGAATTTGAATTGTTATAAAAGAGAAAATATAGGTCACAAACCAATTTTAGTATTTCTTCATGCAATAGATATATATGTCATCTATGACATATTTTGAAATTAGGGGAAAAAATGTTTATTTACATATAATGTTTTAGTGGGAACTAGATCCCTAATTTTCAGCATTTTTCAGCAACTGAAAAATCATCTTTAAAAATTAAAAAAATATATCAATTCTTATTCAAAAAAATTATTAAAAATATTAATCATAAACTTCATCCATTTTATCAAATTTAATTATTTTAAATCATCTTCAAATTCCAAACATAAATGTCATTTTTATACCATTGAAGTTGAACAACTTTGATTTTGTTAGCCTTTTCGTTTGTTAAAGGGTGACAGCTTATTGTGCTTTTACCCTTCCGTGATACCAAATATTTGTGTTATGTGTTGCTTATTATATGTTTTATATATTTCATGTGATGTGCATACAAATGTTAAGGAATCAATAAATGATTGTGAAGAAAGCTCAAATAAGTTTAAAACTATTTTAGAGTATTGATTCACCCCTCCCCTCTCAGTACTTGTCTTTCCACACCTAATCCAACAAAAGGAAGGCTTGAAATTATGCTTATGCCTAGTCACAAGAATGAAGAGGTAAGAGTTGAATACGATGGCAGTGATGTTCCCTCAATGAATTTTCACAATTCTCAACTAGGAAGAAGTGAATCTTGAAGTGAAGTTAAAGAATTGATGATAAGCATGCATAACATTACAATTGTAGTGAATAATTCATTTGGTGGAAATATTCACATTAACTAAGAAGCTAAAAGTGGAGAATCAAAGATTTTGAGTTGAATGAAAGGAATTTGTTGCATTATGTAATGATGCACAATGAAAGGCCAAGACACAAAGTAATATAGAGGTTTTGTTTTTACTATCAGAAAATGGAGGATTATATCCACTTCTAGAAGTATAGTGCATTAAAAGTAATATTTCTCACAAAAGTATGGTATTTGGTGATCATTAAATAAGTATGGTTTTCTCTAAGTCCAATAATGTGCAAAATAAGTATTGTTACTAAATTTTGAATTATTTTCACAAAGATTTTGGGTGAAATTCATTGCATAGGAAATATGGACAAATATTTTCACTTATAAGTAAAAACATATTCACCAAGACTAGCAAGGGGAAATATGTTTTAAAAGATTTGAGCTTTTTCACTAAATGTGAAAGTTATATTCAAGGGAATGTTAAGAGAAGGAAAATAAAAAAATACAATAATTTTCTCTTACAATTAGAAGGTAAATGTACAAATCAAATATTTGAAATGGATGGAAAAGTGAGAAGAAATTTATTAATGATCTTTCCAAGAATCTGTTAAAGGAACTGAAAAGTGGCTAAGAGAGATTATATAAGGGAACTATTTTCTTCTAAAAAGGGTTCTTTTTCTTTTTCTCGGGGAGAGCTTGTGTTCTGAAGAAGAAGAAATTTTTTGATTTTTGATTGTAACGGGGGAAAGTGCAAATAAATATAATGTTTTCAGCCATGATTTTTGTGTAGGGGCACTATGGTCTGTGAGCTATGTGTTGTGTGTTTGGAGGAAGAAAGAAATATATATTAAATCTTTGAATTTGAATATTTTCTTTTTGATTGTGCCTAGTCTGTGGGCTATCCCAATCATCTTTTTATGTTTCCCTATTCATTTTGGTTGTGCATATGATTGTGATAAAATCTGAGAGTTTTATTCATTCATTTAGCTAAAAATGAAATATCAAATCTTCTGCTTGTCCTCCAGCAGTGTGAAAGTTGAATAGGTGGTCTTTGCGCCATTTGTTTATTTTTCTCTCAGTGCTTTAACCTGAAACTGCATTTGTGTCATGTTGATGGGCGAATGTTTGTGTGCCTTCTTTGCCTTCTAGTTAAAGGCATAACTAGTATTTTCATTCATTCAATATCAAACTAAGGGAGTTGTACCTTCATATTAAATTTTAGAGAGTGCTTGCATATTTCCATTACAAGTGACTCAATTGATGGTCTCGATTTTGTCAACAAAATTATGAAGTCCTCTTACCTAATATTCCACATACAACGAACTCCTCTTATCTATGTCAACAAAAAAATGAAGAATGGGTCGCAATAAAAATAATTAAAAGTCTGAACTATTTTTTAAATAATAACTTTTTATAGATCTATTTTTGGGATCCCTATTTGACATTCATTCGTAATACTACTAGTCTGAACTAGTAATTTAATTCATCCAATGAAGAAAGTTGGTTGATCTATCTTTTCAAATTGAACTTTATTTTATAGATCTATCTTTTGAACTTAAAATTATTTGAACAAGTAATTCCCTTAACATACTATCTAACAAATTAAGGAGGTACATGACTTGTGTGACCTAATACATAGTACAATGAATTCCTCCTACCAATGCCAACAAAAACATGAAGAATAGGTCACAAAAAAAATAATTAGATGTATAAACTATTTTTAAACAATAACTTTTTACAGGTGTATTTTTGGCATCTCTATTTGACATTCATCCATACATTACTACTATCTACTAAAATAGTAATTTATTTCATCCAATGAAAAAAGTTAGTTGATCTATCTTTTCAAAATCAAAAAAATTTATAGATCTATTTTATGAGCCTAACACTATATGAACAAGTAATTTCCCTATCCAATTATCTATCAAATTAAAGAGATACATGACACATATGACTTGATACTTAGTACAATGACTTCCTCCTACCTATGTCAAAAAAAATACAGATTAGGCCATAATAAAACTAATTAGATGCCCAAACTTTTTTTTAAATAATAACCTGTATAGATCTATTTCTAGGATCTCTATTTGATATCCATCCATTTCGCTACTAGTTTGAACTAGTAATATCTTTGATCCAATGAAAAAAAGTTAGTTGATCTGTCTTTTCAAATTAAAACTTTTACATAGATCTTTTTTTGAGCTTTCGTGTTCGTTTGAACATGTAATTCTCTTATCCAATAAAATAAAGTTCTTATCTTTTAAAAAAAAAATTAAAGTACTAAAAGACTTTATAATCTATCAAATTAAAGAGGTAAACAACACGTGTGACCTAATACTTAGTACAATAAACTCCTACTTATGTCAACAAAAACATGAAAAATAGAAAACAACAAAAATAATTAGAAATCTTAACCATTTCTAAATAATACCTTTTTATAAATCTATTCTTAGAAACTCTATTTGATAACCATCCATATTACTACTAAGTCTAAATTAACAAGTGCCACATAGTGGCTAAGTACTTGCCTTTAGTTATAGTGGAAACTAAAGTAGAAGTAATAGTATACTAATTTTCTAATTATTATGTTTTATATAGTTATAGTAGAAGTAATAATTTTTTATAATTAATTTCTTTTAATGTAGAATCATATTGATAACATTAATGATAGTTGAAATTATAAGAATGGAATCTAATCATAATCTTAAAAGTATTATGTGTTCCTTTAAGTAATAAAAGTAATAAATATAAAGCATGAGAATAATTATTTTAATTAGGAAAATTATTTAATTATAAATTTAAAGTTAACCAATAGTTTAAAAATAGAAATTTGGTTAGTAAATAAATTATTTCTAAAATATTAATTTAAGAACAAGAAACAATTTTAATAATATTTTATATAGTTCATATAAGTTATGTTAAATCATATTATTTAGTATTTTAAAATATAACTTATAATTGTTTATTATAAATAATAGATATTATTATCACTAATTCATAAGTTAATTAATATAAAATATATAATGAAAAAATTAAGTTTATTAATATTTAAATTATAATTATAATTTATGTTATATAATCTAAATATATAACATCTAATTATAATACATATAACAAATTTTATTATTCAATTTAATATACATATAGTTAATAAATAATCTATATCCAAAACCATGCATTTATATTATAACATATTTTTAAAAATAAATATGAATTATTTTAAGGGCATGGTAAAGTATTTGCCCCTATAATATTGCCTTGAAAATTGTAATAGAGGTAGTGCTTCCACAAAATCCATGTATAAGAGGCTAAATTTTTAAGCCAATAGAAGAACTGTAAATTAATTTTGTTGAATTATAAACATTAAAAATGTGCATGTATACTATACAAATTATTAATTTTGTAACAAATTTGATAAAAATAATAATTTTAATTGGTAGAAATAAAAATTTTTAATCAGTAGTTAATGAAAGAAATCCAAAAATGAATGCAATAGTACTTGCTTAATCTATCGGCAAGTACTAATAATGGAAAAAAGTTACTTAATGTATCTTTTCAAATTTATTTCTTTGGATCTATTTTTTTTAGCTTAACACTCTATAAACAAGTAATTCTCCTATCCAATAAAAAAAAGGGTTTTGATATGACTTTTCAAGTTAAGACTTTTAAATCTTCATTATCATTAAATTAATAATGAAAAAAAAAGTTACTTAATCTATTTTTTCAAAAAAAAAAATTGAATCTATTTTTTTTAAAACTTAGCACTCTTTAAGCAAATAATTCTCCTATTCACATAAAAAAGGGTTTATAATTCTCCTATTCAGATTCTCCTATTCAGATAAAAAAAGGTTTATAATTCTCCTATTCAGATAAAAAAGGATAAAAAAGGGTTTTGATATGACTTTTCAAATTAAGACTTGCAAAGAAAAGTATGAAAGCAATAATACAAAGCAACAACAAAGTCCTACAAATGGACTTTAAAGCAAATAAAAGAATGCATAAAGCGTCTGTCCTTCCTTCCTATGAACAAAGGGGAAGAAAGGGTCAAAGTAAACATGAAGCCACCATCATTTCCAAGGAGAGAGCAGTCAAAAAATGAGGCATGTATAATGGAAGCCAATGAAACCCTTTGGCGGTTAACTATCTTTGACCAAATCAAGTAGCAAACCAAACCAAAGCAGTGGCAACAAAAGCAAAGTATCGTATTAAATGAAAGATTGGCGCCCATCATTTTGCATCTCTGACCGGCACGTGACGTGGACTTGAATTAACTGCAGAACGGAAACGGAGGACGGAGAACGGGGTTTTCAAAGTGGAGGGGGTACGTCAGCGTGACGTCATCTGTACAGGGTCAAACTGGAACAAAAGTCAACAGTCAAAGCCTGATAAAAGCGTCGGGATTTGGATTGAGTGCGGCGAGGTGGGGCCCGCGAATGTACGGTGTGGTCAGAGCGGTGACACATCCCCCGTGACGGTGACGTCGAACCAACGGAGATAAAAGACCCCTGCCTGATCGCCACGTGGAGGGGTGAAAACTACGTGGCCCGAATATCGGGGGTTTGATTAGGGGTGGCTTGCAGATGAAGAAAACGGCAAATGCTGACGTAGGCGCAGATCTTCGTATCCTTAAATCTACGGCGCAGAATCCGCCGCACATATCTACGTGGAAAATTGAAAGCGAGGATGAAAGGAGAAAATGGGCGTTCCTACACGCAAAGTTTATAAAAAGTTATAATAGTGGGGGAGTGGAGGGGGGGTCAAATTCATGCCCACCTTATGACACGCCGCATAGTAGCACACAAGAGTTAGGTCACTTGCTTAATCAATGAGTAATCTAGTTAAATGGGTTGCCATCGGATGTGATAGCAGGCCAACCCATGTGATTTACTTCCCCATCATTCCATTTTCAGAATGGAATTCCTCCCTCGACATTAATGCGATTCTATTAGATTTTGTCACACCTAGGAGGGTTGCATTATTGTATTTCTCCATCTTTTAGTTTATCCATGTTGGGGATGGAATCTCTGTACTTCAATTTTAGTTTCGGGACATCTTACCCAATGTGCAAGGAGGATTAGGTCAAAGGGCTTCCAAACATATTAGCATGTAAATAATGATAATCATTAAACATGATGTACCCTAACCCCAACTTCATTATCATTAAAGAGGTACCTTAATCCCAACTTCATTTCTAAGGGGTGGTACTTGGGTTGAGGTACCCTAATCCCAACTTCATTTCTGGAGGGGTGGTACTTGGGTTTCTAGCCAATTCATTCTAACAATTCAAATGAGAGAACATAGAATACTAGTAAGTTGTGGTTTGTTGATGATGGTCGGTTTGAAGTTCTTGGTTTTTTTTTTTCTGTGTACTTTATGGTTGTTAGGGAGGTAGTGTTGATTTTTGGTCCAAGTATTTTGTTGGTTGTCTTTTTGTGTTGTTTGTATATAGTTGTTTCAGACTCTTGATATAGCTTGCTCTATTTCTTGTTTTGGTTCTTGAACTAGGTTTTTATTAGCAATTTCTTTTGTTTGTTCTAGAATTGAATCCTTTTGTTCATATTTAAAGTTTAGTGTCTTTGTGTAATAGCTATTTTCAAGAAATTTTGTTGCTCAATCAAAAGTGTTGATACTAATTGTGGCAATCTTAATTTGTATGAGTTGGTTATGGTTATCATTGATGTCAACTTGTTACTATTGTCATTAATGATTACTTTATGTGGAACTAGTGTTCAGTATAATGCTCCACATATTCTATATGTTATGAATCTATTACCGAGCTTTTGGTATGTTGTTGAAGACTGTTTGGAGATATCAATTTCAATTTTTTGTGGTTCGAAACAAGGTACGATGGATTTGGAAGTTGTTTGTATATGACTGTGACTAACCGTGGTTTTTGCATGAAATGCATGCTTTGCATTTCTCTGCATGACAATTTTCGATGGTGCGCTTTTGGAAATGAGTTATTAGTATCCTCAGCTTCATTCATTTTAAATGGAGCAAGATGTTTTTCTTCAAATCTACTTGGTTTCAAAGTTCATTGTTGTTCTTGTTCTAGGTTAGGGCGACCTCAAGTGTTTACACTTAATTTATTTGTCTTAGTGTTTGCAAAGTGGAATGTAACATATACAAAAAAAAAAAATTGTCCAAGATATGGTGTGGTATGGTCCACTTCTCATATCTCCCCACCACGATAATGTTTAGTGTCGACCTACTTCAATTTGTTCCCAACTACTTGCCTGGTTGACATTGGGAGACTTTGCAAGTTATGGATTGGTATTAATAAATGATAAATCATTATGGATTCGGGTATGAGAGTGTGGAGAGTGGTATTTGTATACTTGTGCAAGTGTGTTCATATGCGAAGAGAATGTATGAAAGAAGATCTATCTCCCTGGTTGTTTGAATTGTTGTGAAGAGTGTTTGCAGATCTAGTGTGGATATTCATGTGTTAACTACCAAAAGTAGTGATCAGTTGGTTGAGTTGGTGTTTTACATCAATGGTGGATCTATTATCTTGTATCTTTCTTCTTCTAGATAGTGAGCCCTCTGGCAGTTAGTCGTCTCTCTTCGGACAATGAGTCATTTGGCAATGAGCCTTTCTCTGTAAAAATCACCTTAACCGGTGTCACCCTAATATATGTTCATATATTTGAGAATAATCTTCTCCGTGATTTTTCCCTTAACAAGGTTTCCCACGTAAATCTGGTGTTTCATGTGTTTGGTGATTGTTGTGCTTTCATGTTTTCATTTTTCTGTTATTAAGGCTTAATATATGTTTGGTGGAACTTATTAAAGTTGTATTAAGGATTAAAACGATTTGTGGACAAAAAATTCACCCACCCCCCATACTCCCTCTTAGTTGTCTTGCATATTATGGACTAAATAATTTGCATGTCTTGTTTATGTTTCCACAATTTGCATAGATATCAAACAATGCATATGCCTTGTTATGCCTTTAAACATGAAAAGGCTTTATAGTTGTAGGATAAACATGAAATGGACTAAATAATTGTAGGATAAACATGAAATGGATTTTTTTGAAAAGGCTTTATAAGTATTCAAGCACATGCAATCAACATTTGTAAAGCTGAATTTTAGAACATTTGTGGGCATCATCCCTATTTGTGTCAAAATGAGGTATTTAGAACAAAGTACAAACATCCAATATTAAAGCATAATGGAAGGGGAAATTTTGTCAAATATATTAGTTTGAAATAAAATATATTTTACACTAAAAATAGTGAGATATATCATAGAGGGAGGGAAAGTTATCAACATATTGTATCTCAAGCATATTAAAAAACCTCTTATCCTATGTTTTATGTCAAATGCCATGTTCCAGTAGCTATTTGTGGCCCTTTATGTTTGATAAGATCCAACATGACTTAACATCGATTGCCCAAGTAACCATCACATATGTTTTTTCTTGTCTTTATAGTGATTAGCTTCATCTTTGAGTGCATAACATTGGTTGATCACCTTTAATTGACCACTACAATCAAATTTGTAGCTTTCTTCTGTGTTATGTGCACGATAACTTCTTTTTTCATAGTGGACTTGATTCATATGTGTGGTGGCATATTCTTTTGAGGTGACATGAGCTCAATGACACTTATGTGGCAACCAATTCTATATGGATTGGCATTCTTAACACTTAGTTGCATGTTTCTTTAGTACATATGATGTATTATGTTGATTGATGATTTTTTGTATGCCCCTTTAGCAATATCGAGTTCCTAGATTTCAATGCCAAGTTCCTAGATCCCAATGCCAAGTTCAAGATTACAATTGTTTTAGTAGACATGCATGCAACATATTTCTTCCATACTATACAACATATACAACTTGTAGTTCTAATTTTTATAAAAAAGACATTGATCTTTTTATAAAAAAAAACTAATAAACAATATCTTTTAGAGAAAAAAATCTTAACTTTAACGAATACACAAATTTGTAGCTTAATATTTTCAAGAAAAAATATAAACTTTTGATAAATAGCACAATTTTGAAAGCTAATACTTTTCAGAAAATGCAGTGATGTGAAAAAATTAATATCCCTGCCTACACAAGGACTAACAAGATCAAAATTAATGATTGAGCAAACAAAATAGACCTAAAAGAAAACTTGAAAGTGTCATACTACACCTCTGTTAGTCAATTCTTTGGACCCCTCACTGACAATCATACCATAAATTCCACCGTCAATTAGAATTTCCACTGTATGTTCAGGAGCTTGGCCACGTTTTTCTTTCCAGATAACCTAAGCTTCTAAAAAAAGAGTAAAAAAGAGTGAAAATTAGTCCATTAGCAAAAATAACAATAAGACAATATGTCTCCTCTCATATAGTGAGCTTTTCATGCTCTGCAAAATTGAATTTGCTGAATGCATGTCATACAAAATGTCAGAAACTTATATGGTATAAATGGGATCTACAAAGAAATAGTAACATACCATTTATATGCTTAATGACTGTCTACACACACATGAATCAAGTGACTCCCATTTTAACAATCTTTAGATTAGAATGAGGTCTTGACTTTAGCTTTACAGATATGCAGAAATAATGCTTAACAGTCAATTCACTTTTGGCATGGGAGAAGATTCATTTTTCTTTATTGGAGGGTCATCATCAATAATGAAATTACAGAACACGAGAATCTTCTTTTGTTTGAAATTCCTCAAAATTTTACCAAGTCTCATCCACTTTAATGGAGTCTTCCTTCTGAGTTAATTACCATCCTGGATTAGTATATTGTTTGAAGTCAATCCACCAATTTGTCTTCTGGGATGGATAGCTTTTGATCAGTTTCACATGATCATCTCCAAAGTCTTTCTTGTCGCTTTTGCCACATAGAATGATCATCACCAAATGGGCTTAAATATCTGGATAATACAAGGTCTATACGGAATAATGTTTGACAATAGTCTTAGACTATAGCAATTAATTGAATTTTAGATACATATATTTTGGAGGAGATATATTTGGGAGATGAGATATTAAAGATAGAATAGAATAGGGTTTAAGAATGTTAGCACAAAGTTAGTTTATGGGACATTTATTTTTGTTTTCTTATTTTTTAAGAAATGTTGAATAGTTTATGGGACAGCAGATTTTATTTTTCTATCTTTCAAGAAATGTCAAAGGATTTTTAAAAAGCTTGATGATGAACTCCCTTATTTTCTCAATCTTATCCTCTTTAAATAAATATTGTAGGAAAGCAGTCATTAAAGTGTCTGTATAGTTGATGCAAATATTGTAGTAGGCTCCATTTTTTCTGGCTTTTAGAAATGCTAAATGGCTATTAGAAATTTTGATGACGAGCTCCCTAATTTTCACAAAATTTATCTTCTTTGAATAAATCTTGTAAAGAAGAAGCTGCTAAAGTATCTCATACTTGACCAAAATATTTAAGTAGCACTCACAAAGTCAAAGATAGTTTATGGGACAATGGACCCCATTTTCTTGGCTTTTAGAAATGTTAAACAACTATTAAAAAGCTTGATGATGAGTTCTCTATTTTCCCAACCTTACGTTCTTCAAGAAAATCTTGTAAAGAAGTAGCCCCTAAAATATTTGCATACTTGATGTGAATATTGTAGTAGGATTCAAGAGGTCAAAAATAGTTTATGAAACAACAGACCTCATTTTTCTAAACAACTATTAAAAAGCACGATAATGAGCTCCCTTGTTTTCCCAATCTTATCCTCTTCAAACAAATCTTGTAAACGAATAACATCCACGAGGTCAAAAATACTTTATGGAACAATGGACCCCATTTATTGATCTCTTAGAAATGCTAAACCATTATTAAAAAGCTTGACGAGGAGCTCCTTTGTTTTGTCAACCTTATCCTCCATAAACAAATTTTGCAAAGAAGTAGCTGCTAAAGTATCTCATAGTTGACCCAAGTATTTAAGTAGCATTCATGCAGTCAAAGATAATTTATGGAACAGTGTACCCTATTTTTCTAGCTTTTAGAAATACCAAACAACTATTTAAAAGCTTGATTATCGAACTCTCATATTTTCCTAGCTTTATCCTCTTCAGACAAATCTTGTAAAATAGTTACTAAAATATATGTATACTTGACCCAAATATTATAGTAAACATATGTATACTTAACCTAAATATTGTTATAAGCTTCACAATCTAAAATAAAATAATTCTCCAATTAACTGCCCTACCCTATAAAAGATGCAACCTCTATCTTACTCTTATTTTTTTCCCTATCCGTAGTGATCTTATTCTTGTCATTTACATACGAAGGACCATTTGAAATTGATAACAGAAATCATTCGTCATCAGTCCTGGTCTGAAAAGAAGAAGGCATGGTGTTTAAATCATTGTGAAATTCATTCCCTTAGACTGAGTAATTTTAATTGGATGTCAATACATTAATTGGATGCAACTTTTGTCATTTTTTACCGATTTGATAACGTATGACTTACTGTCTCTACTCCTATTTTAACAATCTAGCTTGGGTTTTGGCTTTAGATTCGAATGAGGTCTTGACTTTGGATTAGAGATTTGCAGAAATAATGCGTAACAGTCAATTTACTTTTAGCATGGAAGAAGATTTTTATTTTTTTTGGTTTATTGGAGGGTGTTCAATAATGAAATTACAGACAAGGTGCTTGACCTTAAAAGCCATAGAACACGAGCATCTTATTTTGTTCAAAATTCCTCATAACTTTACCAAGTCTCATCCACTTTATTGGAGTCTTCCTTCTAATTACCATCATGGGTTATTATTATGTTTGAAGTCAATATCCTACCAATATTTCTTGTGAATTAAAATCTACTGGAATGGATAGCTTTTAATCCATTTGACATGATTATCTCCAAAGTTTCCCATCTCAAATACCCTCACCCGTGCTCACCACCACTTTGTTCTTATGCCATCCCTTGAATGTGAGCACTGCCAATAGGCGTTCCCCAAATGGGCTTAAATAACTGGGTAATACAAGCTCTGTATTGAATAATGTTGAAGTCGAATCTCATATACATATATTTTGGAGGATAAGATATCAAATCAACAATAAAGTGGAAGAATTTTAATATCTATGAGGTTAAAGAGAAGTAATGGGACAACGGATTCAATTTTTCTAATTCTTAGAAATGCTAAATAATTATTTAAAGAAGTAGCTGTTGAAGTATTTCATACTTGAACTAAATATTTTAGTAACATTTGGACAAAGAAAGTTTATGGAGCAACGGACCCTCTTTTCCTAGTTCTTAGAAGTGCCAAACAATTACATCAAAAAGCTTATTAATGAGCTCCCTCATTGTTTCCCTTAACCTTTTAAGCAAATTTTGTAAAGAAGTAACCACCAAAGTATCTCATATTTGACCCAAATATTCAAGTACCATTCAGGAAGTCAAAGATATTTTATAGGACAGTGTACCTTATTTTTCTAGCTTTTAAAAATGATAGACAACTATTAAAAAACTTGATAATAAGCTCTCTTATTTTTTCAACCTTATCCTCTTCAAACAAATCTTGTAAAATAGTCACTAAAATATATGTATATTTGACCCAAATATTATAATAGACTTTACAAATGCTAAACGACTAATAAAAAGCTTGATGATGAGATCCTTAGCTTTCACAAATTTATCTTCTTTGAATAAATCTTGTAAAGAAGTTAGCTACTAACATATCTCATACTTGACCCAAACATTTTAGTAGCATTCACAAAGTCAAAGATAGTTTATGGGACAATGGACCCCATTCTCCTGGGTTTTAGAAATGCTAAACAGCTATTAAAAAGTTTGATGATGTGTTCCCAAATTTTTCCAACCTTGTCTTCTTCAAGAAAATTTTGTAAAGATGTAGCTACTAAAACATCTACGCAGTGGATGTGAATATTGTAGTAGCATTCAAGAGGTAAAAAAATAGTTTATCGAACAACAAAACTCATTTTTCTCAACAACTATTAAAAAGCTTGATGATGAGCTACCTTGTTTTTCCAATCTTATCCTCTTCAAGCAAATCTTGTAAAGAAGTGGTCACTAAAGCATCTGTGTAAGTTATCTGAATATTGGATTAGCGTCGATCAAAGATAGTTTATGGGATAGTGGACTCCATTTTTCAAGCTTTTAGAAAAGTTAAAATGTTGAAAAGCTTGATGATGAGCTCCCCTATTTTGCCAACCTAATCAACTTCGAACAAATCTTGTAAAGAAGTAGCACTAAAGTATCTGCATACTTTATGTGAATATTGTAGTAGCATCCATGAGGTCAAAAATAGTTTATGGGACAACGGGCCTCATTTTTTGAGCTTTTACAAATATTAAACAACTAACAAAAAGCTTGAAGATGAGCTCTCTTGTTTTTCCAACCTTATCCTCTTTAAACAGATTTTGTAAAGAAGTAGCTGCTAAAATATCTCGTATTTGACCCAAATATTTAAGTAGCATTCATGCAGTCAAAGATAGTTTATGGAATAGTGTACCCTATTTTTCTAGCTTTTAGAAATGCTAGACAACTATTTAAAAGCTTGATTAAGGACTCTCATATTTTCCTAATCTTATCTTCTTCAATCAAATCTTGTAAAATAGTCGCTAAAACATTTGCATACTTGACCTAAATATTGTAGTAACCATGTGTATGCTTGACCTAAAAATTGATATAAATTGATATAAACTTTACAAGCTCTAAAATAAAATGATTCTCCAATTAACTGTCCTACCCTATAAAAGATACAATTTTATTTTCTAGATTTTTCCTATCCACGGTGAGCTTATTCTTGTCATTTACATACAAAGGACCATTTGTAATTGATAACAGAAACCATTCGTCATCAATCCAGGTCTGAAAGAAACAAGACATAAATGTTTAAACCATCGTGAATTTCATTTTATTGTCTGGCCGTCGGTCATAAAATATTGCGTTGTAGTGACTCAGTGAGCTCCCTGAGAGTAGGAGTCATTTTAATTGGATGCAAATTGCAACTTTTGACAATTTTTAGCGATTTGATAACGTAAGAGTGACAGACATGCAGATACGATCCCACTTTTTTCATTGCATGGCAGTCTTCACGTGTTATTATTGAGCTCAAAAGCATTCTTTTGAGAGTTTCGCTCTCCCTCACCAGAAAGGAGAGAAAGATTGTTGTGTAAATCTGCAAAGGTAATCATCTGGATTTTGATTGGACTTGTCACAAGATTTAAAATATTCTAGCAAATAGAATTATTAAATGTAAACCGTTTGATCAATATGAACAAGACATATGATCAATAGTTTGATATCTATGTAAATTGTCACAGGGTTTCTTAAACAATGCATATGATCAATTGTTCGATATCCATGTAAATTGTACAAGTATAAACAAAGCACATGAATTGTTTGATATAATGCTCCAAATAAATGTGATCTTATGAACTATAATAATAATAATTGTAGCATAAATACAAAATGGATTTGTTGAAAATGCTTTAGAGGTATTCAAGCAAATGCAATCAATAAGCCCCTTTCAAGTAACATACCAAGTATAATAGTCGTAAAAGTTCAATCTGATGTTTGCTCCAATGGTCATTCAAATGGTCGCTCCACCCATAATGCATTTTCAAATTTGCAGGATGTCAACACTTTTGGCTTGCGGTAGGGGGTTTCACCCTGCCTAGATGCCTCAGCACTCCCCTAGTTAGGAGCTTTGTTGGGTGCTACTCCACTCCTAGTTGTGGATGATTTAGGGGTTCATGTTCCCAGCACTACTAGTGGAATGATTTCCATTGGAGTGGTGCTCACTGGGTACTCTTATCAAAGACCTAATACTAGGTCTTCAAAAGCCATGAATGAGGGGGTCCCCCTCCCCCAAAGCCTCTCTCCGGTATTATTGGATGGATCTTTTCTCGCAGTTACAAAATTTGTTGTTATTCCTTCAAAGGGGAAACCTCAATCTCTTACCTGTGCCAAGACATCGCCTGTGATGGTGTGTGACATGGCTATGGTGGATAATGTGGATTTCTTCCAACATTTTGGGTTGGTTTGTAGATTCACTAGTTTCTAGCCCTCTCTTCTGTATCTTCATCATTAGGTGATAGATTCTTGGAGATCTTTAGTTTGTAGTGATATTGAGCTTTTCCCTTGTATAAAGGGGTTTTTAATTGTTATTTTTCTTCTTTTAAAGGTTGAGATTTGGTTTTGAGCAAGCTACGATTTGGGGGAATCACTCTCTCTCAGCCAAACCTTGGATTATCCTTTAAAAATCTTACTAAACCACTCGATGTGTGTTCAATGTGGGTTTGTCTCCCCAATCTTCCCCTTTTCTTTTGGGAGAACTCTTGCTTTGAGGCTATTGGCAACTCTTTTGGCCATTTCTTAAAGGTTGATGAGGCTATGACCGCCATGGGCGTCTCTACCTTCACTCACATTTTTGTTGACTAAGACATATCCACACCCCTTTCAAAGGATGTGATTCTCATGATCGAGGATAGGCCATATACTCAATTGTTGGATTATGAGGACCTCCCTTTTTTATGCCAACAATGCTTCTCTTCTAGCCATCTAGCTACAAACCATTCTCTCTCACGTCGTAAAAGTTTTGTCAGTTGGTGGAAGGATGCTAATGATGATCGTTTGACTTCCTTGACCTCAATTTTTTCCTCTGATGACTCTTCACAGGATGATTATGACTCCCCTCAAGGTGAAGCTCCTACTACTGAGTTGACCTCCTCAAACCCAATACACTTAACTCCACCTCTTGTTGATGGTGCAGTCCCCTCTAGCCGCATGGACCCTCCTTTGGTTATTTCTCTTTATTTGCATCAACCTTTGGTTGTTGATGTAAAACATTTCCAACAATCTTCTCCTTGCTTTGATAGTCTCAAAAAGAGGGTTACACCACCTCTTCCCCCTTGCGGTGGTGACTCTAGTGATAGTATCACTTGGATAGTTGTATGTTGGCGAAGGAAAAATTGATCTTCAAACTCTCATTCTCCTATCCACGTTGTGGGTGTGTTGTCTACCCACTCTTGATGTGGGTTACTAGTTGTTCTGCTAGTGTGCCATTAATTGTCTTGTTTTTCCTTGTTCTAAATGGCTTTTTTGGTCTATGAATTTTACGCCCTTGGGTTGTAGTTTTGTAAGGGACACCACCCTTGTTTTTTATTAATATAAAAAACAAGTGTAAAACCAAATTCAAGAACATTTGTGAGTATACCCCAAAATGAGATCCAATGAAGCATAATGGAAGAGGATTTTTTATCAAATATATTAGCTTGAAAGAAAATATATTTGGCACTAAAAATATTATGTGTTTATACATCATAGAAGGAGGGGGAGTTATCAAAATATTGTAGCTTAAACATATTCAAAAATCTATTATCTCACGTTTTATGTCAAACACTATGTTCTAATGTCTATTCATGGCACTTTATGCTTGATCTTCCAATATGACTTAACCTAGATTGCCCAAGTCAACATCACATATAATTTCTTTTTTGTCTTCATAGCAACTTGACTAGCTTCATCTCCAAATCCACAACATTGGTTGACCACCTTTTAACTGACCACTACCATTAAATTAGTAGTTGGCTTTTGTGTTATATGTGATGACTTCATTTTTCATAGTGGACTTAATTCATATGTGTGGTGGCATTTTCTTTTGAGATGCCATTAGCTCAATGACACTTATTGTGTAGCCAATTCTATTTGGGTTGGCCTTCTTAACGCTTGGGTGCATAGATGACATTATATTGATTGATGATCTTTTCTTTGACCTTCTAACAATATCAAAGTCATAGAATCCAATGCAAATTTCAAGCTTGTTAAAATTATATTGTTATTACAATTATTTTGAAAGTCAAATGTACAACTTATTTGTCTCATAGTTTACCACTTATACAGCTTGTAATTCTAGTAAAAAATGATAAAAATTAAAACTATCTAACTGATTTAATTTACCTAAAAAATCCTAATCTTTAGGGAATAAATAGTCAAATATTTTCAAGAAAACCTTTTATAAATAAACAAATTTCGACCCTAGCACAATTTTGGAAGCCAATAATTTTCAGAAAATGAACTGCTGTGAAAATGTAATATCCTGCCTAGACGAGGACTAAAAAGATCGAAATCACTAATTGAACAAACAAACAAAAACACATTTAAAAAGACTACACCTCTGTTAGTCAATTCTTTGGACCCCTCGCTGACAATCATACCAAAAATTCAACAGTCAATTAGAATTTCCACTGTATGTTCAGGAGCTTGGCCACATCTTTCTTTCCACATAACTTAAGCTTGTAAAGTTCAGTAAAAATGGTCCATTAGCAAAAGTAACAATAAGACAATATGTCCCCTTTCATATAGTGAACTTTTTAAGCTCTGCACAATTGAATTTGCTGAATGCAAGTCGTACAAAATGTCAGAAACTTTTGTGGCGAAAATGGTATCTATAAAGAAATAGTAACATCCCATTTGCATGTATGTCTGTCTACACACACATGCATCGAGTGACTCCTTTTTCAACAATCTATAGCTTGGGTTTTGCCTTTAGATTAGAATGAGGTCTTCACTTTGTCTTCAGAGATATGCAGAAATAATGCTTAACAGTCAATTCACTTTTAGCATGGGAGAAGATTTTTTTTTTTTTTTTGGGTTTATTGGAGGGTGTTCAATAATGAAATTACAGACAAGGTGCTTGACCTTAAAAGCCATAGATCACGAGCATCTTCTTTTGTTCAAACATTCCTCATAACTTTACCAAGTCTCATCCACTTTATTGGAGTCTTCCTTCTGAGTTAGCATGTTTAAAGTCAATCTAACAATCTGTCTCGTGAATTATCATCTTCTGGAATGGATTGATTTTGATCAATTTCACATGATCATCTTCAAAGTCTTTCTCTGTCGCTTCTCAAATATCCTCTCCCGTGCTCACCACCACCACTTTGTTATTATGGCATCCTTGGAATGTGAGCAATACAACTAGGGGTTCACCAAATGGGCTTAAATAATTGGATAATACACATTGTGTATATAACAAGTATTCGAATTTCATATACATTATTTTGGAGTATTAAATCTAGAATAGAATAGAAGAATTTTAATGTCTATTAGGTCATAGATAAGCCTTAGATTATAGTAACTATTTGAATTTCATACATATTATTTTAGAATACCAAATCAATAGTAGAATAGAATAGAGTAGAGTAACGTAGAAGATCTTTAATGTCTATTAGGTCAAAGGTAAGTTATAAGACAGTAGATTTACTTTTTCTTATTTTTATAAGAAATACTAAACAATTATTAAAAAATTTGATGATGGCATTTTTTGTTTTTCCAATCTTATTTTATTTAAACAGATCTTGTAAAGAAGTGGCCATTAAAACATCTATATATTTGATATGATTATTTGAGTATCATCTATGAGGTCAAAAATAACTTATAGGACAATGAACTCCATTTTTTTTAGTTTTTCGAAAAGCTAAACTACTAAAAAGCTTGATGATGAGCTCCCCTATTTTGTCAACCTTATCAATTTCAAAGAAATCTTGTAAAGAAGTATTGCTAAAGAATCTGCATAGTTGATGCTACACGAGGTCGAAGAAAATATATGGAACTGTCTACCCCATTTTTCTAGCTTTTAGAAATGCTAAACAACTATTAAAAAGGCTTGAAGATGAGCTACCTTGTTTTCCCAACCTTATCTTCTTTAAATATAGCTCGAAAGAAGTAGCCACTGAAGTATCTCATACTTGACCCAAAAGTGGCATTCCCAAGGTCAAAGATAGTTTATGGGATAACAAACCACATTTTTCTAGCTCTTAGAAATGCTAAACAATAATCAAAAAGCTTTATAACGAGTTCCCTCATTTTCTCAACCTTATACTCTTTAAACAAATCTTGTGAAGAAGCATCTGCTAAAGCATCTCATATTTGACCCAAATATTTAAGTAGCAATCACGAAGACCAAAATAGTTTATAAAAGAATGTACGACTATTAAAAGACTATTAAAAAACCTTGATAATAGAATTTCTCCCAACCTAATCCCCTTTAAACAAATCTTATAAAATAATCACTAAAATATCTGTATACTTAACCCAAATATTGTAGTAGGCTTTACAATGCTCCAATAACTGTCCTACTCTATATTTCAATATCTTTTTCCTTGAGATATTTCTTCTATTCACAGATAATCCACAGTGGTCTTGTTCTTGTCATTCACATACAAAGGACCATTTGTAATTGATAACAAAATCCAGGTCTGAAAGAAACAAGACATAAGTGTTTAAACCATCGTGAAGTTCATTTTATTGTCTGGACGTCGGTCATAAAATACTGGGGATCTTTAAACGTGCTTTTGCATGAGCGGTTTATGGGGTAGTGGGCTCCCTCAAAATAGGAGTCATTTAAACTGGGTGCAGCTTTTGTCAATTTTTAGTGATTTGATAACGTAAGAATGACATGCATGCAGATACGATACCAAACTTTTCATTGCATGGTTGTCTTCACATGTTCTAATTCACTTCAAACCATTCTTTTCAGACTCTTTTTCTCCCTTACCAGAAAGCAGAGATAAGATTGCTCTGTAAATCTGCAAATGTAATCATGTGGATTTTGATTGGATTTGTCACAAGCTTTTCATTCCTACATAATGTAAATATAAGTTTTTAATGGTAGTGTTTTATATAATATTATTAAAAGTTATTTATTTGAAGGATGGTGTTTTATATAATTTTATAATAAATAAAAGTAATGTATTATATGTGAGCTAGCAAAATGTTATATGTATAAACTATGTGTACTATAGTTATTCTTTACACTAAAAATAGTCCAACCTTCCATGAACAAATATTATAGTAATAAGAACAAGGAAGCATTACACTATAATGCCTCCAGAATCTATGAGTGTTGATATTTGTTGATATCAACATTAAGAGTTTTGTTTTATTGTTGTTATAATTTATATAACTTTATCATTAGAGTTTGACGTATCTTTTGTAAAATATTGGCTTTTTAATGATTCTGAGTTTCTTTTTGTTGTTGTCAATTGTTTGTGCGAGAACTATTTTACTTGTAAATAATACGTTTGTTATTTTAAGGTTGAATAGTTGCTTGCAGTAACCTTAATCATTAGTTCAAACACTTTGTTGCGTGCATAATTCTTCATTTCTATCACCTTGGCACATTCCTTCTTGTCATGGAAAATGGGTTTGAGTATTTATCCAAGGGTTCTTAGGCAAAGGCATTTGCAATGCTACTTTCTATTGCAGGTAAAATGGGTTTTGAAGGGGGCACTAAAACCATTTATATCAAAATGTTGCCTAAAGGAACACTTACAAGAATTTTACTATTCTCTAAAAGTCTATATTCCCAACATCCAAGTGATTCTTAGGGTTTTGTGGTTTACAAATTATTCTTGTAATGGTTAGAAACTAACACTTTTAGATATTTTCTAGTTGAATAAGTGTTTGTAGTCCCTACTTTCTTGATACCTCAACTTGACTTTCAAGGCACTAAATGATTTTGTAGCAATGTAACTATAGTTTCTATTAAAAATATAAGATACAAGATCAAATATTGTTGTCATTTCAATTGAAATATATGAGTAAATGTATTTGATATATCATTAGCTTCCAAATCAATTAATATTAAGTAGTTATTTTGATTTTTCCTACAAATATCATCCATTAGTTTAGATCCTTTGCTACATGGATTTTTTTATTCTTGTTACCTTGCTGAAGTTTTTTATTGATGTCACACAAGGGTTTAACTATTTGCAAGATATCTTCGATTCAACTTTCATAGTACAAATTATTTCTATAGCAATATTTAAGTGAAATAATTAAATATATTATAATTTGATAACATATCCAATGACTCATTTGATACGCATGGGTAAATCTAATATTTATTATAGTAGCCATAAAATCAATCCTACTTTATAGAAACCATCATGTATTATATCAAATTCTTTCTCATGTGCATATTTTTTTGTTCTTGTCAATTTGATGGAGTTTCTTGTTGATGTTACATAAAGGCTTAACTATTTGCAAGACATCCTCAACTTAAATTCATAGCACCAAATGTTTTTTTATTATTAAAAGAAACAAAATAAGGGTGTTGTCCCTTACAAAACCACAACCCAAAGGCATAAAAATAAAAGATATTTACAAAAAGGTCAAGAGAAGACCATTGAGAGCATACTAGCAACACAACTAGTAACACACATCAAGTATGGGTACACAACTCACCCATAGTGCTAGGAGAAGGGTGACAAACTGTAGAGTGATTCTTCCTTCAATAGCAAACAACCATCCAAGTGATACTATCAACAGGATCCCCAACACAAGATGGTGGGACCTTCAGAGAGAGAGAACCAACATCATCAACAAGACTAGAGTGTTGACAATGTTGAACCTCAACAGCCACATGCTAGAGCATATCTAGAGTAGTTTCAATTGAAGAAGAGTTAACACCGCTAAAGGGGATTGAATTAGCAACAAGATGTGGAGACGAATCCATTGGGACGGAGGATGTTGGAACAAAAGTAGAATCTCCCAGGGGGAGACTATTACAAGTAGTGGTTGTCGTTGCACCAAAAGATCTACCTGATAATGCTCAATACAACCACTAGACTTATATAAGACACAGGAGGTGGTTAAGCCATGTCGCGAACCATGCAAGGGATGCTGATCCACTACCAACAATCTCCCTCCCAGCATCACTCGTCGTGACCTGCATGGATTTGAACCTGTGACCAAACTCTGATATCACTTGTTACAAGTAGTGGTTGTTGTTGCACCAAAAGATCAACCTATTAATGCCTGATACAACCACTAGACTTATATAAGACACAAGAGGCAGTTAAGCCATGTCGTGAACCCTGCGAAGGATGCCGATCCATTTTCGACAGAGACATCATTGGCCTGAAGAGTATCATCAGAGAGAGCGACCATGATAGTCAAATGATCACCATTTGCATCCTTCCACCATGTGACAACACCCTTATGATGTGAAAGATAATAATATGTGGCCAGATGACCAGTAGAGAAGCACCACCTACATTTGAAGGGGAGGTCCTCAAAATTCAGCAATTGGGTCCATGGCCTATCCCTGACCATTAAAACCACATCCCCTAGAAGGGATGTAGAGATCTCAAGATCAACCAGAATGTGAGCACTATAAATAATAAACAAGAGAATGTGATAGACACACAACAACAAACTGAGAATGTTCACACAAAAGAAAAGAGGGAATAAAATCCACATGGAGAGTTGAACTCTCAACTTCAACTAGTTTAGATCTTCGAACTTGGAGACAAACAACACAAGCCCAACGAAGAAGTCCCAAAGTATGAACTTCTTGAATCAATTTAAATAAATTTGTGTTATTCCCATGAGAGACATTCATAAGAACAAAATCATCACGAGAAACATGTGACTCGAATATATCCTAGGCCAAAGTCATCTTTTGTTCACACCCTTGTTTAGATCAAATATGTTTCCAAGTCTACCTAATATTGCTTATGAATCAATACCTTCGATCCCTTGAGACACTTGCACCAAATTCTGAGGCACTACAATTTGGTTCCCTACTACAAACATCCAATCTCAATGACCAACTACTTTCAATAGTTTAGAGAATAAGAGCTTATAAATAGCTCCATCATGCAGATGTGATCCAACTACATTTTGTTGAACAAGGTATATAAATACTTTCTTGATCTCATCATCTTCTATTGAGAATAGCCTTAGACATTGGTCCTTCAATTATTCTTGATCTCAATGGATCAAAGGGAGGAATGCAAAAACACTAACAAAAGAAAAGAGATGAAGATATAGCTCAACCTCTAGTCCAAGGTTTTACAACAAGAAAGAAGGGCATCAAAAATTTGGTATGTGGACATCTAAAAAGTTCATGTATAGTAGGCAATTGAAAGACCTGCAACACAGGAAAAAAAAACACAACATTGCAAGTGTACCACACACTAGAACTGTGAATAAAAATTCACTATGTTGTGGAGTTAGAACTTTTGTTGCTGCTACATTTTTTCCCTTCCATGATGTTTTTGTTTATGAAGCTACGTGCGCCTGCCACTTGTCAATGCGGCGTATATTTTGAGCAGTGTTTCATTTCCCCTTCATCAAAGGCTCCGCAGCTATCTGCGTCTACCATCTGTAAACACAGCGTGAGTTTTGGTGAAGTTCTCTTTTTTCTTTGCTTAAGTCCCCACTTGAGCACCACATTTTTATCGAGTGCTAACTACATTTCCTTTTTGGCAGGTTGGCCCGGGAACTACTTAAGTAATACATATGGGCGTCTTCTGGGAATTTAAGGAGCTTCATCTTTGTTTCAAAAAGAGATCTCACGCTCATCTGCCACTTGTTCATTTTGCCTTGATTGAATGCTTCCATGCATCAAGCATCTGCAAAGCCATTTCTTGCTCAATTTTGACATGATTTTCAATAAAATTGTCACAATAATTATAGTGAAGATGGTAGCTGAGAGAAATAATGAAGGATCTAATTTTGTTAAGAGATCATGTGCTAGATGTCTTCCTTTCAGGGCCAATGATAGAGGTTGCAACATCTCTTCTCGAGTGCCACATGTTCTATCAAGGTGCTAACCACTTTTCCTTTTCGCTGGTGGGCCCATGTGTTGCATAAAGTTATATCTTCGCTATGTAGTCTGCCACATGGTCGTCTTGTGAGCCTTTGGGAGAGTTTGGAATTTTCTTTGAAGGAGATTTTTCTCCCATCTGACATATGTCTCTCCCGACTAAAGCGAAATATATCATGCATCTTGCATCTGTGAGTTTGGTTTTCCTTCAATTCAGGCTTTTTCTCATGTGTAGTTGGGAGAATTAATGGAGAGTCTAATTTTAGGTGTTATGAAGCTACTAAGAAAATTAAGAAAATTTTATCTCGGGTAGTAGCTAGGAGAATTTATGGAGAATCTGATCTTGAGTGGTAGTTGAGCGAAGTTATGGAAGATTCGATCCTATTAGCAGACCAAGGGCTTAGTTGTCATTTTCTCAGGGCTAATGAGGAATTCACAAACTTCTTGGCCTCATGGAGAAGGACACCTGACAAATTCTGCAACTACTCTTGTTAAGGAGAATCAGACGATGCCTTAGCCTATATATATGCAAAGCTTGTAATGTAAAAGAGAATTTTTTGACAAAGATAGAGAACTTTTATAGATATATGAAAAAACTATTCTGCAACCTTAAATTGTAATGCACAGTTGAATCAAAGCAATATAATCAATCGTGTTTTCATCCCTTTGATCTCTTGAGGATTCATTGTTCATGTATAATTTTTTTTTCTAGTTAGAGATTAAAACTAACTTTAGTACATGCCTATTTGTAGTTTTCACTAAATAGATTATGGATTGAGCTTTTATGTTTTGTGGATATTATTGTATGAGTCATTTTATGTCACATGTTATAAGGATTTTCATGTATCTATGATTGTGCCTAAATATATCTATGTTATAAGGTTTCCTTGAGATTCCATTTCTTAGAATAGCCCGTGCATTTGAATTTTAAAGTGTTCCAAAATCTTGGCGTATCGCCTTAGAATAGGTTAGTAACACTTCTTCCCCTTTTCCCTCTACAAACAACAAGAGTTGGCTTCTAAAATCATGGAGATTCCTTAGGGAAAACGCATAAGGTCCCCTATTCACTGAGCTTCCCATAGGTTGTGTCTAAAAGAAATTTTAGATATCAACAAGAACAACAAAATAATTTTGGCCATGAAATCACTAAAAGGCTACCACATTGTCCACTAGGATTTGATGAAGATTAGAATGAATCTTTGGAAGTGAATCTTGAAGATCATGCACAAACAATCAAAATAGTATTCGATTGACTTGGAGCCCACATCTCAATTTTTTTCAGTTCAAATAAACATAGCATTGACCTCTTTGACATCACATGGCAATGCATATTGTTACTTTTTTTAATTCTAGTTACCTTGCTGAAATTATTTTTTATTGATGTTGCACATTGGTTTAACTATTTGCAAGATATCTTCCACTCAAATTTCATAGTACAAAATATTTTTATAGTGATATTTAAGTAAAATGATTACATAGATAGTTAAATATAATATAATTTGATAAAATATCCACTTAATCATTTGATGTTCATGGGTAAATATAATAATTATTATAGTAGCCATCAAATCAATCCCTACTAAAATATAATGTATTAGATCAAATTCTTTCTCATGTGCATTTTTTTTTTCTTCTTGTCAATTTGTTGGAGTTTCTTGTTGATGTTACATAAAGATTTAAGTATTTGCAAGGCATCCTCAACTTAAATTCACAAAATCAATTTTTTTTGTAGCAATACAATTATAGTTTAAGAAAAATAATGAAACATAGGATTACTTGATTTAATAATATTTTGTTTATTGTAATTCAAACTAACATAGTTGTTGAATCAGTTAAAGCTAAGTAACAGTTGTAGCATGAAATTGCTTCCTATTGGACTAGGTCTAGCATTCCAATGGCACAAATTGAAACAACCTCAAAGTGTGGGATCTTTGTAGAGTGAGGTTGAATCCTTGAAGAAGATCAACTTCCTATCTAACCTAGATGTAAAGCATCATTCCAAGAAGACACTTATAAGCCCTACTTTAATCCTATTCTATCAACTTTTAGAGAGAGAGAGAGAGAGAGAGAGAGAGAGGGGGGGGGGGGGAAGGGTGGTGACACACCTAGATTAAATTGTATATTTCCTTATGCTTAACAAAGCGCTGCAATACATCAATTAAACAATTTGGACTTGCACAATTCTCTATTCCACTGGCTTCTAGGGGTATATGTGAATGTCAAAGTTTGACAAGGCAATGGAAAGAAAGAAAGATTCACAACTGAGACTTGCAAACATAATTAACATAACACAAAAACATGAAAAATAGAATAGACACAATCTGACATGGAGAAGAACAAATTACGCATCATATCCAATAAGAGAAGAAGTAAAATAATTATAACACTAATACAAAGACATGAGCATGTTTATACTTAGAGAATGCATAAAATATAATGTCTACCAGAAAAGTTGAGAAGAGCCAACCCTTTGCAATGAGGCTTAAGCCTATTTGTTATCTCTAGATGTTAGGAAGAGATAAAGAAATCTAAAGATCTGAAATCATAGCCCCACGTAACCTTTAGAAAACTAACAGAAACCCTAGCAAATCTGATCTTGGAAGACTCAAGATGCTAGAAAGGACATGCATAGTATTCAATCATGCCTTGGCATTGATGACCTTTGAGTTAGAGTGCAAGGAAGAAGAAAAGATCACTTACGAAATTTGATCTAGGGTAGCTTGAGAAGATGTTTGCAAGCATTGAAGAAGAATGAGCCTTATCTCCTTTTAGGCTAGTTTGGGTGGGAATGAATTGATAGGCATAATTAATAACAGTATTCTAGATAATATTTCAAATTTGGTTATAAATGGTGACAATGAGAATCTAATCACTCTTGTGACCACGTAGGAAGTTAAAAGTGTTATTTTTCAACCCAATCCAGATAATGCCCATAGCTCGAATGGTTTCTTGATGGCTTTTTTATCAATTTTGAATGTATGTTTTTAGGAAATATACCACAATTGTAGTGGAAGAATCAAGAAAGTCATGTCAAATTCCAAGAGACTTCAACAATATCAATAATGTACTAATCCCCAAAAAGGTGTGCTCCACATTTGTTGACTTTCATTTGATCTCTCTACAACACAATATATAAAATTATATCAAAAATTATAGCTATGCGGCTAAAGATCCTCCTCCCCTCAATGCCCCTAAAACTGGGTGGATTTGTCCCCAATAAGAATACAATGGATGGGATTATCATTGCACATGAGACTCTGCATTCTATTGAAAGTCAAAACCAAAAGAGAATTATCTTAAAATTAGACATCAACCAAGCCTACGACACAGTAAACTAGACATTCTCAATTAAAATTATGGGAAAGTTTGACTTCAATAAAAAATGGTTGGATTGGATATTTCTTGTATAACTATTGTATGATATTTTGTAATTGTCAACAAGATCTTGTGTAGATTATTTGAAACTGCTAAAGGCACAAGACAAGGAGATCATCACATTCTTATTCATCGTTATAGTTGAGGCCCTCAATAAAAGAACACTAAAAAAAACCGAACATGGAATTGAGAAGGTATCCTTGTTGCCTCAAACACCTCGTACATCATGCATCAACTTTTTGTTGATGATACTCTACTATATGGTAATGCTAAACGGTTTATTTCTTCGGAGATTAAACACACTTGAGATGAGTATGTAAGGTGCTCTAAACAGTTGGTCAATAAAGAAAAACCATACTTTTGTAACACCTAGAGGGTGATGCAAAGGCGAATTGCTACATCACTGGGTTTTCCCATTGATCAACTCACATGCACATATTTGGGCATCCCCCCTGTTCCAGGGTGCTATATGCTCACCCATATGGTATGAATTCATTGGCAAATACATGTGAAGAGCTGTGTCTTGGTAGAAATGTTGGGTATCCCTGATAAGAAGAATAACGATGGTCAAATCAATTATCGTGGCCATACGAATCTACATGCTCTCCTACATGGAGCTAATGTCCAAGGTAGAAAAGGAACTGATTGGCATCTAATGCAAATTTCTATGGGAGGGATCCAATGAAATTAAACAGATCCTTCTCATCACGTGGGACGATGTAACGAAGAAGGAACAAAGGGGTTGGGGTCAAGAATACCCAACTTCAAAATTGTGCCTTTGTTGCCATATTAATATGGAGGATGTACAAAAATGCCACTGCCTTATGGTGTAAGCTTCCACAAAATAAATACCCCATTTAAGAAAACCCCAATCAAATATTCACAATCATTGGTCCTACTTGCAGCTCACATTTATAGAATTCCATGTTGAACAGTAGACCAGTAATTATAGATTATTTTTCCAGCTGGAAGATAAGAAACGATAACTCTGTATTATTTTGGTTTGATTTGGGGAACAGGCATAAACCCCTTGCTGAATTGCTAGGGATAGAAACTCATTATTGATTCAATGAAAGAAGCATGCATGGATCGTGTTAGTGATTAATAGATTATATGACAATTACAGGAGGCACAACATTATAAGCTTCTCATGGAAAAATCTTTAATCTCAGAAACTCATAGATCCGAGATAATCTAATAAGGAACAGACAAACAGAACCATGTTAACAAACAGAGAAGATGAATTGATATGGTGAGCGTTGAATCGAGAAGATCTTCAGTTAAGTTCAGTTATGATTCGTAAATGTAGGAGATTCAACAACAAAGTTGGCCCTCTGAGTTTCATTGGGGACCTGATATCCATTATCGCATTCAATTTCTAACCAAGGACGGACTCATTATTTTGGAGTTTTTTTTGGCCCTTATTGCTACCTACAATGTGAAAACAATGAAGAAACAAAAGATCAATTATTACTGCAGTGTCCCCTTATAAAACAAAGCTTTATCTCATCTTTTAGAAAAACAGTTTTTTTTTTAAAGAAATTCTTAATTTCTTTGAAGGAAAAAATGGTGTTGTTATTTTAAAATATTGGATATTATATTATTTTGAAGGCAAAATTATTGTAAAAATTGTAATTGTAAAAGCAGCAGAATTGTAAAAACAGTAGCTGTGAGGATTGTAATTGAAAGATCAATAACTAGAAGAAACAAATATGTGGATTGAGGTTGAACAAATCTGCACTTAGATCATGTTGGCGAGTACACAATTTCACATGTATACGAAAAAGCCAATAACATGACAGGTTTTCTATCTAATCATAGGATTGATCAGAAAACAGTATCAAAATTTTGATGTGATGTTTAAACTATTCATATGAAATCCAAATATCCAATGAAGAGACGATCATTAACATTGCTACACTAAGCAAAGATCCATTAACCGGTCTAGTTGGAGACATGATGTGCATTACCACAGCAAAAGAAAAATGACATGAAACGCGCAGAGAGAATATGGAGACGTTCTCTTTCTTTATGGCCCACCAAGATAATCTCATATATTCAAAAGGGACACCCAGTCTTTTTCAGGATGCATTTCATTTTTCTTACAAAGATATCTCAACTTTTTCATATAGATCGCAAATTTGTTGAGAGGTGTAAGTTGTAACTCTTTAATGGCACCGTCATTTTTTTATCGATATTATAAAGTCAAAATGAATAAACTTATTTTTCCAATCATAAATGGTGACATACTCTATTTAAGATTTTTATTAGAGTGAGACGCAAAGAGGGGGAAAAAAATTATACAATATCATAGAAACAAAAAGTCTGAATAATCATTTATTTATATTAAATTAATTTTTTAATTTTTAAATTATCATTACATTAATTTGTCAATATTTAAATTAAAAGTTATATTATATTAAAAAAACATATGAATGATTTACATAAAAATGTTTTTAAAACATTTTCTTTTTTTAATAGTGAATAATAAATTTTATTTATATTCTAATATTATATTATATTAATATTAATGTAATATAATATAGAATATTAAATATAATAATATGTTAAATAAACTTTATTAAAGAGTGTATTTATTTTATGTCTAATATTTTTGACAATATTGTCTAAATAATTCACTTTAAAGTTGTTAGGACTACTCATAATTGAGTGAAATATATTCCTTAGATCTAACTAGCAACAAATCATCTCTTGCCACATCAGCAAACTACTAAAACATGACTTAATGCACAAGTATTGGTCTCACATTATGTGGATGTGGCATCACATTTGGCTGCCTAAAACGGTCTGTGATTCGATTTTCCGATTTTCATTCACGTAGGTTTTGTTGACGTACATGAATAAAACGAAAATTCATTTAAACTTCGCTTTTCTACCAATGACCTTACCTTGCTATTTGACGTGAATTAAATTCTTTTAAACCGCTTCGATTTTCTATATACAATTAAATTTAAAAAAAATAATAAAAATGAATTATTAAATTCAGAAACATTAAAACAATTCAAAAAAAAAAAAAAATTTAAAATCATACTCAAATTCCAATTTCAGTTCGGAGGAAATATATATTCTCGCTCATATTCCGGGTCAACCAAGCGGTCCAAACATAATTAGGAAATGAAAAACCGGATTATCAAATCCATGATTTGACCATTTCCAGCATTTGATCAAATCCAACATTTCCTAATTCCCGCAACCAAACGGACCCTGATGATGTGAACTTGAAACCTTTAATATAAGAAGGGAAAATTCCATATAAAAAAAATTTTAAATGTAAAGTTAAGTTACTCAAATATTGGGTTCTTCTTCCCTATATTATATAACTATGCCTATACAATTGAATGTGGCTGAAGAAGATCAGTATGCATTAAACAGTAAATAGTTCAAGTTCTTTTTATTTCATTTTTTATTTTTCATCTCTATAAAAAAAATTGTTTGGATCTTGAGTATATGTTTCGATTTTATTTTCTTTCAACAAATTTTATCTAAAATTAGTTTCAATAAGCCACTCTTATTTTTAACTAAAATTCAATTAATATTGCTATTATTTTATTTTTTAATATATATTTGTCTTAGAAAATCTATACGTTACAAAATTATTTAAAAATGTCACGTAAAAAAAGATATCTCATATTGTTTTAACTAAGGAGAAAGATACCTCAGGTTTAATAGAATTTTTTTTAAGATATACACACATGGAACTGCTTCCTTAAAAAAATTGTAACTAGGGAAAAAAGATAAATTGGAATCTTTCCCTATTTCAGTAGAGCAGTTGCTGAGATTAAATTGAAAATAATTAATTGAAAAAAGGAGGCTGAAACTGAGCAGTTGCTGCTTATAAATTAAAAACAAGCTTTGGGAGACTAGAAATAATAGCAACTGTTTCTTTGTAAGAAATATCATTAAAAAATTCTTATAAAAATGTCATTTAAAAAAAGTGCTTGTAACTAAGCAGCAAATTTACTATCTATGAAGCCATCAGCTTTACAAATTGTTGTTCAAAAAATTGCTAATTAAAATAAGCTATACAACAGCATAGGGAGCTACGCTTAGCCACTTCCACTTTTTACTCAATAATAAACTACAGCGTACTTTCAGATATCACGGAGGTGAAATCAATGAATGAATGAAAGATTTTAATGACGTCCACGAAGCCAAACAAAAAAATAAATTAAAATCATTGGTATGTACAGATTTCTTTATCTCAAGCTATTTTGATTGTTCAATGCTCATAGATCCATAGCGGACAAAAATAGGTTTCTTTTTTCTCTAATTTGGAAGTGACTAATCCTATCAAATTATTCACTTCGGGAGGGTATGAAAATGAGGTCCCATGTAAAATACAACGCGTTGGTATTCAGAGAATAACATAAGAGAAAATACTGAACTCGCCACTTCACGTGTTTCTTTCTCCTGAGAGAAGGCCATGATTCTCAAGGCCTTCTGAAAGCTGATGCTGCACCCAATATAAATGCTACAACAATCCCCAAACCAGCACCCACTGTTGCTGCTATGGATGTATCACTTATTCTGTGAGAATTGGCCACAACTCCTGCCTCCATTTTTTCTTTTTCCTCTTCAATCAACAATCTCTCTTTTGCAAGTTCCTGATTACATAATCCAGAAAAACACTGATACCTAACAGCTAAAAGAATGCAAAAAAATTCTAAACTTTGGGGAAACTGCATTACTAAGAAGAACACTGACAACTCGAAATAAAACAAATGATCCTAAAGAATACTAAAAGATCAATAGCTTCAATTGACTAGAGTTTCTCGAAAAAATGTGTTCAATTTTGCAGTAACATTTCAGATTATACTCCATGGATCCGTCATGGAGATGAGAAACGAGAAACAAAGGACAACTTTAACACATTGTTTTCCAGAAGCTCTAATCAACTGAATCTCATGGACGGTGAAAACTCATTGTGTAGATTAATAGCTTTCAGGACATAATACCTGAAAGGCATAATCCTCTTGGCTGGCAAGAACTTCATGTATTATTTTACGCAAGATATCCACTCCTTCAACTGGTAAGATAACTTCTTTCTTCCGGAAAGGCATTTGAACAAGATTCATAGGAGCTGAAATCAACTGCTGTGCTGCCCCTTGGATCCTCTTGTTTCCAACATTTTCCTTATTATCTATTTCAGTTCCAGTTCCATAAACTGCATAGGCACGTGAGTTAAGAATCACAGACATATTTGAGGGTACTCGGTAAATTTCAATAACAGCACTTGCTGTTGAATTTCGTTGACCTGCACTAAGAGCATATTTGTTTGTGATGGCAAGGACCCATGGAATACCAGCAGCAGTAACTTCATCCATAAGCAACAGAAGTGCAGGACGGGGTTGGGTGGCATCTACTCTCTGACGCAAAAGAGGTATCTTGTGTGCAAGGTTATGGACAAGGACAACAAGATCAATCTTCTTGTCGAGTTCACCTCGGCCAAAAGAAAGCTCCTTTGTCAGCCGACTAACCTCCCCAGGTAAATCCTGTTATCAACATTGAACAATGACCATCACTTACAAACTAATGAAATTTTTTATTACACAAATACTCTAGTCAACATTTTTTAATGGATCAGTTTTTAGAATTCATGAAATGATCATGCACTCCCTATCTGCTAATAACCATAGTATCAAGTTCAACAATAATCATCACTTACATACCAATCAAACTTTCAATTATATAAAATCTTTCATCAACACATTTATATAGATCAATTTTCAGAAGTCATGAAACGATCATGCATTTCCTGTCTGTTAATAACCATATTATCGTATGCCAGAAATGTAAGAACAACCACCAAAAGGAAAACATATTGCAGATAATCAAAAATATACTAACACGTCTATAATCTATTTTCATTTTACATAAGAAACAAAAGAACTATATAACATCACTATAATAATAATAACTTCATCAACACTAAGGTAATGACGGTTATTATGTATTATAAGAGGGCGGTGGGGGAAATTGGCATACGTTGGAATGTGTGTGCTTCTTTTTATTGAGGAAATTACGTTGGTTGTAACTTATATTTTGTAAATTAATTATGTTATTAAACACAATAATTGTATAAGCCATTACAAAATTAGTAACACCGATATCCAATTTCATACATTAATGTCTTGTCTAAACATAATTTATAATATCCTCCCCCCCCCCTTAATGACTAGTACTAGTGACAACTCTAAGCTTGCATTGAAATTCTACAAAGCTATCACGAGCAAGTGGCATAGCAATTCTATCAGCAATCTGCTCCTACGTGGCACAATAATGAAGATAAATATTCTCATTATTAATCAACTGACAAAAATAGTAATGATGAACCTCAATGTGTTTCGTATTGGCATGATATACTAAGTTCTCCACCAACTTCAAAACACTAGTTTAACTTTCGGAGTATAGTGAATTTGGTGTGATTTGAACTACCTGCAAGTCATGGAGTAGATGTAACCTAACTGCTGAACACCCTGCACTAGGCACTGTCTTGAACTGTTTTTCTCTGCCATGAAATAGCTCCTGAATTCGTATAAAAACCATAGCTAGTAGTCAAATCTTTTATGTCAACATAACTAGCCCAAGTAGAGTCTGTATCCTAACAACTTGAACTCTAAAGGCTGCTGATACACGATGCCAAAATCAAGAGTATCTACAACATATCAGCAGACTTGGTTGGATGCTTACCAGTGGACTGATTGTAGTTGTAACAAGAACTGAGAAAGATGGCTAACAAAAAAAAATCCGGTTGGGTGGATGTGAGATGGATCAAACCATGCATCACGTGCCCAAATGCTAATTTGTTGATGGTTAGCGAATCAGTGAGCAATAAAAATTTAAACCCAGCCTCCATAGAGATGTGGAGGAGATGAAATCTACTATCTTGAATTTCTATCAAAGATTTTCCGTATATTTTATTTGAGGAACAAGGATTGCACGATCAAGTTGTCAAAGTATACACCTCAGAAATTGCAAAGGAGACTAAAATCTTGCCATGTCAAAAGATTAGTATAAATCTGATTTGACTTGATCAAACTGGCCCCACTATTGGTAATGGCTATATCATCAATGTAGACAATGAGAATCATAATATCATCACTGCCTTTTTGACCAGAGATTCGGATCAGAGAAACTTCTAAAGCCATAATCTCAAGTATCAATCAATTCTGAATCTGTACAAGAATTTGACCAGCTAGCACACCAAATGTTATCCTTGTGCCTAGAACCCTTCTGGATCTACTATATAAACATCCTCACCTAGATCCTCATTCAAGAAAATACCGTTCACCATCCAAACAAGGCTGCAATCAAGGGTGCTAACCAAAAAGTGAGCATTTTAACAATAGTTGTAAAAATCTCTCCAGAATTAATTCCTTCTTGTTGCCAATAGCCTTTGACAACCAAACGAGCCTCGTAATTATCCGAAGTACCTCTTCTTTGCATATCACCATATAAACCCATTTGTGTGCAATTTGTTGCTAGCCTGAAGCAACTCCAACAAAACCTAGGTATGATTCTTTGTCAGGCACAATACTCAACATTCATGGTAGCTTCCCACACTAGTATACCTTTTGCTTCACTAAAAGTGGTTGGCTCATTTCCCCTAAAAAGGGTGACGAGAGCAATTTTTTTATGTTTTTTTTGCCAACAACTACTTTCTTGATCTTCTAGAGAGTGATTTAGTTGGAGAAGCTCATCCTCTTGCATAATCCTGCAATGCGGTCTGGCAAAACTTAGTTGTTTGTTATTGAGGTTGAGGTTTCAAACCATCCGCATGATTGTAATGGCCCCTTCCTAATTTGCCCTACAAGTAGCCCTGAATCACAATTGCAATAGATTAGGGTTAGGGTTTACCAAATAAATGTTTTTTAATTCAAACAAACCTCGTAATTATCAGAAGTACCTCTTCTTTGCATTTCACCTTATAAACCATTGTGTGCAATGTCTTGCTAGCCTGAAGCAACTCCAACAACATCTAGGTATGATTCTTTGTCAAGCACCATACTCAACTTTCATGGTAGCTACACTAGTATACATTTTGCTTCACTAAAAGAGGTTGGCTCGTTTCCCCTGAAAAAGGGTGATGAGAGCAATTTTTATGCTTTTTTGTGCCAACAAACTACTTTCCTGACCTTTTGGAGACTGCATTTAGTTGGAGAAGCTCATCTTCTTGCATAATCCTGCAATGTGGTCTAGCAAGACTTGGTTTTTTGTTATTAAGCTTGAGGTTTCAAACCATCAGCATGATTGTAATGGCCCCTTCCTAATTTGCCCTACAAGTTGCCCTAAATCACAATTGCAATAGATTAGGGTTTACCAAATAATTTTTTTTTAAATTTTGTGATCCGTAACTTGAATCCTGCATTCACCACATGGACACAATGCCAACATACGAATATATGTGTGTGTGTGTGCGTGTGCCATGCATACATTATTCATAAACAAATCAAGGGTTAGAGTAAAGAGAATATATCTTCATCATCATGCAGTACTTAAAATTATATGTGAGTTCCAATTAAAGAAAATGTGGAGTAATGAGGCATAGTAGGGTGCCCTAAGATAGTGGTTCTGCTCCATACAGTTCTCCATTCTTCTATGATTCACCAATAGTCCCCCAACATAGTAGTTCAGAAGGTACTTGCAATAGGGTGCCCTTAGCAGTTCTCCCTCTTACAGTGCAATAGGGTGCCCTCATAGCAGTTCTCTTTTGATTGCCACGACAATAGAGTAACCATAGCGATTCTCCCTTAATTGCAAACTCTCCCATTCCCCTGTGACAAACTATTGTCAAATTAAGTTCATGTCCTAATGTTTATTAACAATAGACCAAGATGTATCACATAGATAAATTACTCATTATTCCTGCATTACCAAAAACAGAATAATATCAACACCACAAGTTCAGATCTGATTACTGTTATTATGTCTCCAGTACTGAGAATTTGATCTACTCAAGGATATTGTGTTCTTGTAATTCAATGTTCTTGTCTTCTATTTGATGCCCTCAACCAATGAGGGTCTTGTCCCTTTATATCCCATTAGAAAGAGAGTAAAGTCATGTTCTTTGCATTGATAACCAAATGAGGTGTCACTTCCCATAAATTGCCACTTTCCACAATACGTGAATCTTGGTAATATTTTATTTAGAGACATTCTTTAACATTATTCGTTTTCTTCCTAGTTACCAATCGATAAAGTTTTGATGAACATTACTTAGCAAATCGTGGACGATCTTCAATGGCTTTACTATCTAGTAACAAGTTAACAATGAATATATAGCGGTAGAATGCATCACTCAATTCCAAATTATCAATGGAACTGTTAAGGTATATTACCTAATTGTTAGGACATGACAATCCACCCTACCCAAGATTGCTTGTCCTCCAACAATTTCAAGTTGGGATGATTGGAGAATAGTTTAAAAAATCGCCAGACTCGGCTGGACTCACGAGTCCAATGGCAAGCCAAGTTGACTCGCCATGGACTTGCGAGTTGAGTCCAAACGAGTCACTCCATCTAGACTCGTGAGTCTGAGGCACGGACTCGTGCGAGTCAGACATCGGGACTCGCAAGTCTACAACAATGACTCACACCACCCAGAAAACACGCCCAGTCAATTTATAAAGTGATTTTTTTTTTACTTTTTCATTTATTTGTTTTTTGCTCTTGGTCATAACAGGGTTTTAGGGTGTGGAGAAGTTGAACAATCAACATCAATCAGCAAAATACATCTAGGTAAAGAATTTTTCTACTCTTAGTCTTTCTACATCAAATCAGCAAAATACTCTAGGTAAAGAAATCAAGAAAATCTTGAAAAGCAAGGGGAAAAGCTGGCAAAAAAACATTGTTTCCCTTTTTGACTTATTTTCTTGCATTTTTATCTTGTTTTTGAATACTATTTTTATCAAATGATTCATTATCAATTTTTGGTTGTTTTCCCATAAAACCCTATTGATTTTTATTTTTTTCATGTTATAACAGCTATGTCAACTTCAAATAGAAAGGGCAATTAGGAAACACAAAAGATGAGGCATGGAAGTATGGAATAAAGGGAAATAAAAAGGGAGAGGTGACTTGCATGGAATGTGGCAAATGGATGACACATGGAGTGAATAGATTAAAATACCACCTTGCTAGAATACCCAGACAAGGTGTGGAAGACTGCCCCAAAACAACTCTAGAGATTATTAGACACGTGAAGGCCCTTCTTGCTGAATACTCGTAAAAAGAAGAAAGGAAAAAAACAAAAGAAGCCATGATAGCTACAATGAATCCAAATGCATCTAGTTCGGCTCCCCTTGGTCACACTCGCAAAAGTGCAACCTTCTATCATCATCAACTAAATTCATCTACTACTGACAATTAGGATGAGGTTACTGAGACTCGGAATCTTCTTTCATCAGACCAAATTTTTTTATTCCACACAATGTTCCAAGAGCACAACCTTCACTTGAAGGTACAGGATGGAATAAAGAAAAACATGAGTAAGCAATGATAGCAATAGGAAATTTTTGGTACTACAAAAAATTGCCTTTCAATGCGGCGAACAGTCCATATTGGGAAAATTTGGTTACCGCATTTACAGTTGCAGGCAAGGGGTTTAAGGTCCCAACAACTTATGACTTCAATGGGCCATTGCTATAGAAATCAGTGCAAAATACACATGTTATGGCTGATCAGAAAAAAAAATTGGAAGACAAAAGGATGCAGCATCTTATCCAATGGATGGACAGATGGAAGAAATAGGACCCTCCTCAACTTCTTGGTGGCTTCTAATGGTGCAATGGTATTCCTCAAGTCTATAGATGTCTCAAATGAAATAAAAAGTGTTGAGACTTTGTGCAATTTGTTAGATGGGTGATCCAGGAAGTTGGAGCTGAGAATATTGTCCAAATTATCACAGACAACACAGTTGCACATGTATCTACAAGTAGACTGTTTATGGAGAGGCATCCCACAATTACATGGAGTCCTTGTGTTGCACACTACTTGGACTTTTTGTTAGAGGACATTGGAAAGATTAGCTAGGTGAAAAGGGTGGTTGAAGATGCTAAAAGTGTCACCAAATTCATCTGCAACCATACTTGGGTCCTCTCTTTGATGAGAAAATACACAAATGGCAAGGACCTTGTGCGACCAAGAGTGACATGATTTGCTAGCCATTTCCTCACATTGCAAAGCATTCTTGGTGCCATTCCTCATCTTAAGCAAATTGTTTGTGTTCGATGCCTGGCTGCAATCTACATACTCCAAAAAACTTAAGGCGGAGAAAATAGAAAGTGTTGTTTTTTATGACGGGTTCAACAAAAGTGTAGATGAGTTGATCAAGGTAAGTAACAAACCCAAATATAAACTTTATACAAGATAAATCTACTTGTTTTTTAGGGGTTAATCTTGTAAAATTTAAAATTTGTTTTCATTTTTCTAGGTGACAGAACCTTTGGTAAGGATTCTTCGTATGGTGGATGGAGAGGGAATGCCAATGGGTTTCATTTATGAGAACATGGTTAGGGTCAAACAGGCCGTTTCACATTACTATGGCAAAAATTCAAAAAAATATGAAATCCTTTGGCACATCATTGATCGTAGGTGGACAAACCAACTCCACCAACTAATACATGCCTTGGCATACAACTTGAACCCAAGATTCTACTTCTCTGATTCATTTAGGGCTGATGAGGAGTTCATGGCAGGTGTTATTACATACATTGATAAGATGGCTCCTGACCGTGACTAGAGACAAGGCTCTTGATGAGTTGGAGGTGAGATTTGACATTTGTTATATCTTCATTATGATTAATGAATTTGGGAATGTTCATTGTTGAGTTTGAGTTTGACAATTCTTATTTATGAATTTGGAAATGTTCATTGTTCAAGATCTACAAGGGTGCAAAGGGGAGACTCTTCTCTTCACAACAAGCAATTAACAAGAGACAAAAACAACCACCAGGTAAAACATTTTGTTCAATACTAAAAAAAAAAATTAGAAACTTGATAATGATTATTAATTTGTTACAAACTCACATATTTCACTCAATTCTAAATTTATAATATTTCTAAATGTTTTTTTGTAGATTTATGGTGGGAGAATTATGGTGTTGGCACGCCTAATCTTCAAAAGATAGCCATCTGTATTTTGTCCCAGCCATGTAGTGCATCCGGGTGTGAACAGAATTGGAGTTTATTTGAGAACATTAGCACAAAGAAGAGAAATAGGTTGACCTAGAAGAGACTCAATGATCTTGTCTTCGTTCGGTACAAGCTTCGCCTTCGTACTAGAAAGGTGGAGGGTGTTTCACATGAGTCCATTGACTTGGGTGAAATTGATCCATATGGTGATTGGACCATTAGCGAACAAGATGATGGTGATGATGTCCTCCTTACTAAAAAAGATATTGCAGATTTAGAGAGAGGAGCAGCAGCAGAAGCAATAACATTGGATGATTCTAATGAGATGGAGGATGACAAAGACGAGGACTTTGATGTTGAAGAAAAATTAACTCCTCCTTTAGATGCCTCAACACCTACTAGATCAAGGCCTGAAAAATTGAGTTATATTAGGAGAGGGAAGAGGAAGATATCTTTAGTTTGTTGTTTTTCACATTTGGGCATATCATTCTATCTAATTTTGTAAACATTTATAAACTTATGCTTTTATACATTTTAAAGTTTGCAACTGTGATGAAATTTCAAATATTGAGTGTTTGAGATTCATATGACATGTGTAATGTATCAATTATGGCTCTTATGTTCTCTAAATGCATTAATTTCTTTTTGTTTTTATGTAAAACTACAGTTTTTTCCTTTTGTCGAGTCCTTTCCCAAGTCCAAGTCCGAGTCCAATTTTTTGGTCCACCGAGTCCGAGGTGAGTCCGAGTTTTTCAACTATGGATTGGAGATCTCTTCTCCTTCCCATGTAGTGTCTTCCTATAGTAGGCCCTTCCATTTGACCAAGAATTCAGGAATAGTCATATACCTCAATCGCTTCTCTCTCATGTTGAGAACAGCTTCTACATCCAAGATTAGTTCACCCTCGTAATCAAGTGGGGATAACTCTACACATGGGGTGATTTGCTGCCCTAGCACTTTCTTCAGTCAAGATACACGAAAGATGTTGTGGGTATGGCTATTCTTGGGTAGTTCCACTTCATAAGCCACTTCTCCTATCTTTCTCAAAATTTTGTATGGTCCATAAAATCGGGGTTTTAGTTTTTTTGCTCCCCTTACCTTGATAGAGTATTGCTTATATGGTTGTAATCGCAAGAATACCATTTCTCCAACTTCAAATGACCTTTCAATGTGATTTCAGTCTGCATGATCTTCTATGATTTTGTGCTTGATGCAAGTTATCTTTAAGAGTATACATAGTGTCCATACCTTGTTATACAAAATCTTTTGCCCCTACTACTCGACTTTCTTGTGTAATCAAACTTCCAAAAGTAGTTAATTTATACCCATAAAATGCTTTGAACAGACTCATCCTTATTGACATGTGATGAGTGGTATTGTAGCAATACTCAACAAGATGCAACCATTTTATCCACGTATTTTGTTGGCCTATAACATAATTCCTCAAGTACCCTTCTATCCATTTGTTAACGATTTCAGTTTGTCCATTCATTTGAGGATGATAACTCATGTTAGGTATTAATTAGTTCCCCCTAACCGAAAGAGCTCTTGCTAAGATAAGCTATGGAATCGATTGCCTTGATCACTGACAATGTTCCATGGGAGACCCTGTAATCAGAAAATTCCCTTAAAGAATATTTTTGCTATTTGTGGAGTCCAATGTTCAATAGATATCACCATGAAATATGCATACTTCGTGAACCGATCTAACACCACAAAAACACAATCTTTCCCTTGGACTTTAGATAACCCTATTATAAAATCCATCAAGATACTTTCCCATTTTTTATCTGGTAAGAGTAAGGGTTGTGTTGATGTGGGTTTTGTGACTGCTTGAGAGGTATCCAATCCTCTCTTGAGCAATGAAGCTTTAAATGCTAAACAATGTAACAATATTGTGTGATCAAGTAAAGCAACGCCAAGGTTTACACTACGTACTTGTGACTTTGGTGTTGGACACAACTTAGTTTCTATGATGTGATTTGCTAGTAATCACTTGGGAACTTACATTAGCCTTTTGTGAAGGATCTATCAACTTTCTAAGTGTGAATGATATGGCAATTTGAGTGCATTTACTACTTCTAACAACGATTTGAAACAAAGTGCAAATCTCCCCTTTACAAATGATTTGAGCGACCCTTATATAGAGGCCTCAAGTACAATGGATGGCTCAAATTTATTTAAGATCAATGCCCTGATTATTCCAACACAACCCTAATGTAACTACTACCTGCAAGCATTACATTCCAACCAATGACAATAAGGTGTCAATCTGTGGCCCAATGAGAAAATTAAATTGCTTTGAGATACATATCCATTTAAGGATGGATCAATGAGAAAATTCAATAGGGGCAAAACATCAAATGCAATCCACATGTACACTTGGAACAACTTGATTGAATGATCTTGGACATGTGGCGTAGGAATCCTCTGATTGGTTGAAGATGAGTGGGTACCACCTCGGCATGCTTATCTTGTTTCAACTCCACTTCTCCATCCTCCTTGTCTTGGAAATCTTCTCATTGAGGTGTTCTTGAAATTGCTTGTACATGAAATAGTTCTTAGCTTAATATCTTGGCCTTCATCCTTCGCCATGACTTGAATTTGCTAACCTTCATCTTCCCTTTCAATTACTTCGTCTTTGAACTTGACTTTCCTTATTCCAAGAGATGTGTATATTTGCAATTAGATCATCACCCTTGGTTGAGGTTTTCAACAAATTTGGATATACAACATTGATCATCATATCAATGATGCCTTCTTATTTCATGTTGCCTTGTCGTTGCCATGATTTATCCTTCGAGCCTTGGGATTATTGGCTTTGCCTTGCATTTGCATTTCAATAATCTTGATCTTCTTGGCTTGTTCGATGAATGACTTGCAACACTTTGTTGATGCTCCCATGATTTCCTTGATGTTGTAATCATCCTTGCACATGAAGAGACTTGACCTTGAACATCCCTTGTAGTTGTAATAACTCGTCCTCAAACTCGCCCTTGTCCATTTCCTTGCAAAACAAAAGAAAAACCTTGTGTTAAGTTTGTAATGAATGTAAAAAAGATCAAGATACTTTAAAACATTTCTGATTTTCTAAGTTTATAACATTTAATTTGCCTTGCAAAACTTCCTGCAAGTTTCCTTTGATTTCACAACTTAACTATTAAGAACTCACTCTCAAATTATACCTGATCAAAATGTTTATGAAATTCTGAGTTTCCCAAAAATTATGTCTGCAAGAATTCACATTTCTGATTATAGCTAGGGGGCTTTCTAGATTTTCAACTTCAAATTATCTCCCTTCCAGTGAATTTGACTTGATTAGATACTAACATATGCTCTGATTTTTCTCCCCTTCATCTGATTTTTGCCCCTCTATAAAGTCTGCTCTGCTCTTGTTTTGGTGAAATCACTTGATGATTTGAAATGGAGGCTTTCAACTTTCCTTTATATGCTTCACACCCCAAAGGTCATGTCTTATTACATGGATGGCCGACCTGATTAGGGAGTGCATTCGAATTGCAACTCCTTTAATCTCTACTAAGGCCAAGTTTGTTCAAATTCCATTCAATTTGAAACTTACTTTTCCAAATGTTCGCATGCTTTGCAATTGCTCTAATCATAGGGTGGATTTCAAAGGGGTGTTGGAATTAATTTCTAAGGGTGGTCGGTTTCTGACCCCCCTTGGAATTTATTAATCCAAGGGAGGTCGGAATTCCGACCATTTCGGCTCCAAGCTCGAAAACAAATCGAATTCTATGTTGCCCAACCCAATTTCATTTGCAGCTTCAATGACAAGTCAATTTCCTCCCACAATCAACCCAGATTTCTAACATTTATCAATAGAATTCTCCTTGTTCATATTTTTCACATTTGTAATCGAAGCTCGTTCTCAATTGCTCATTTGTTGTCTTAGACTATGCAGATCTGATTAAAAACATTTCAATTTCTCTGTTATCTAGCCCAGATTTCTTCATTGTAGCATGATTTTAAAGAAATCAAATTTGGTTTGTTGTGCTTGAAAAACAATGCTTGCCAAGGCTGGGCAGAGATTTAGGGTAGCTCAGAAATTATTTACAAGGGAGATTGGAGAATTTTGTTCCAAGGGAGGTCGGAAATCTGATCTCTCTTGGAATTTTCCAAGAGGTTCATAAAAAATCCTCCAATTGTTAAATGCTTCACCATGTTGATTTCAGATTTTGTTCATTGATTTCCTTGGATTCCTCCTCTCAATGCAAATTGAATTTCTCATTTCAACTTGAACTCTTGATATGTCATGGATCAGATCTTCAATATAAGTCGTATTTCATGATCTCAAGTTGAACTCTCACCAAAAAACCTCATAACAACTCCAATTTCAACACCTTGTCTCAAAAATTCCATGCTCTCATGAAGCTCGGATTTGCTGGTGGCCTTGAAAATTTGTTCCAAGCCAGGTCGCATTTCTGACCTTGTTTGGAAATTTATTCCAAGGCAGGTCGGATTTCCAACCTTGTTTGGAATTTTTCAAGTCAAGGCTAATTTCCAAAATTTTGCTAAAGTGAAAACTGAACATGTAAACCACCAATCTGACCTTTGTTTCGCTTGATCTTTTCTTCCATGTTTGAAATCATGATTTCAATTACCTCAATCAGAAATTAGAATTCATCACTCAAACACAAATCCCCTTCTTTGATTGAAATTTTCACAAGTGTTGTATGAAAGTTGCAAGTTTCTCAATGTTGAAGTTGAAACAACACTTTGTTTTTGCTCAAACATTATCATCAATTTTCAAATCGGAGTTTGGACAAGGTTTTTGATTTTGCATGTGCAAGTGAGCTGTATCCAAGATGCAAATTGAGATTTCACTCTTCATTAGGAATTCTTGTAACTTTCAACTTGAACTTTCAGATTCACCAAGTCCTTGAATTATAGCTTGACAATTGAAACCACCAACTCAGTCCAAGATCCAAACTTGCAACTAAGGATTCACTTGTATCCTCTAAGACTTTGCTCAAACTTGACTTTTCCAACCACAAGACTTCAAAATCACTGCCAGACCCAGCCTAAACTAACAAACTACTCTACTACCAAGCAAAAAGAGAGAGGTCCCCATTTGCAATGAGGCAATGGTGTGAAAAGGTCACGACAAGTTGTAGAAGACCTGCCAGATGGTTTTGTTCTATCTTGTTTCTTTGGCATACCATGCTTTCTTGTACATGTTTCCCAACATCTTTCTTTAGTCCTTTCCAAGAGAAACTCTCTGGTACTTGTTTGTAAGTCTTAAAGTACCCTTGGTGGCCTAATAAGGGATTATCATGATATTCCTTAAGGATCTTAGTCTTCATTTTCGAATTGGGTGCCAAGAATATGCTATTTTTATATAGAATAAGTTCATACACCACTTTGTACTCTTCATTGGGCAAAATTCCTAGTAAGATACCATTGCCCTGCAGATCTTTGACATGTTCCACAATGATATCATCCTTCCATTCCACAAACAATACTTGTGAGGGTATTCAAATAGGGTGGTTGTGATAAAGCGTCTGCTACAACATTATTTGCCCCCTTCACGTATTCAATGTCAAAATCACAAGCTTGTATTTTTCTGACTCATTATTTTTGTCTGTCATTTAGGTCCTGATTCATGAAAAACCTCAAACTATTGTGATCTGTTTTGATACTATATTGTTGAAATTTGGACAGGACATACATTATAGCTAGCATTTCCTTATCATAGATTGAGTGGTGTCTTTTTGTCTCGATGAGCTTACGACTTTCAAATGCAATACGATGCTTATTTTGCATAAGGACAGCTCCAATTCCTTCACCAAAAGCGTCACACTGTAGTTTGAAGAGTAATGTGAAATCAGGGATAGCTAACACAGGGCAGGAACTCATTGCTTCTTTTAATCTTTCGAAAGCCTGTCAACATTCTTCACTCCACAAGAAAGCCCCTTTCTTGGTCAAGTTTGTGAGTGGGAAGGCTATTTTAGAGAATCCTTTCACAAAGTGTTTGTAGTAACTACATAGTCCCACGAAGCCCCTTAGTTGTGATAAGGTTCTCAGTCTTGGCCATTCCTTGATGGCTTTGATCTTTTCTATCTACACTTAACCCTTGCACATTGATCTTGTGACCTAGGTAGAGGACCTCTTCCATGCCAAATTCACATTTTATGGCTTTGGCATACAAAGACTCTTGTTCTAGGATACTTAGGACTTCTTCAATGTGCTTGAGATGCTCTTCCCATGTCCAATTGTAAATAAGGATGTCATCAAAAAATATGAGTAGGAATCTCCTTAGCTGTTTCTGAAATATGTGGTTCATGCATGACTGAAAGGTTGTTGGGGCATTTGTAAGTCCAAATGGTAGGACTAAGAACTCAAAGTACCCATAGTGACACCGAAAAGCAGTTTTTGGAATGTCTTCTTTCCTCATCCTTATTTGGTGATATCCAAAGCATAAATTGATCTTGAAGTACTTGGCTCCATGGAGTTCGTTGATCAATTCATCAATTCTTAGTATAGGGTGATGGTTTTTTATTGTCTTCTTGTTTAAAGCTCTATAGTCTATACACATCCTCATGGTACCATCTTTTTTCTTAACTAGGACCACAGATGATGCAAAGGAATTGGAACTAGGTAGAATGTGACCCATTTAAAGTAATTCTTCAATGGTTCTTCAATCTCTTCTTTGAATTTGTGGGGATGTCGATAGGACGTGGTGATCACAGGTTTTGCCCCCTCCAATTCTATGGCATGCTCAAATCCTCTTTTTGGGGGTAGCCCTAGGATAATGTCATCAAATACCTTCTGATACTTCCTTAAGATTGGTTGAATGTCAATGTGAATTATTTTGTCATGGGTGAGGTATTGTCAAGGATCATGCATTGTGCAATCCACTCTCCTTGCCCATGTCTAACTATCTTTTCCATTCTTTTGCAAGAGAGTACCCTTGGGGGTCCATCAGGTAACCCCTCCAAAGTGACTTATTGCCCCTCATATTGGAAATGAATTTTCAAGTTGGGTAGGGCAAACATGAAGCATCCCAAAGAGTATATCCAAGGAGTGTTCAAATATAGCTTCGTTCGTGTTTAAGTATGCCAATTAAATACAAGTATATTCATATATATATATATATATATATATATATATATATATATTCATTAATATTGTTATTTTCGGCACACTGCAGAAACCGATCGACTGCAGTATAAATGTATAAACACAATATGATGTATATTGCAGACACGATAGTATCGTGTACTGCAATGTAATTGCAGCCACGCGATAGTTATCGTGTGACTGTAATTACATTACAGTACACGATAATCATCGTGGATTGTAATGGTATTACAGCCACAATGATCATCGTGTATCTATAATATCATTACAGTACACAATGACTATCGTGCATTATCCCTTGATTATTAAACGACACTAAGTCGTATAAAATGAGCATGTCGTTCTCCGGTTAATTAGTTGATTGTAATTATATTAACATAGGGTCATGACCCTACATGCCAACCGCCATGTATGGTCATCACTTTATGTATTAATATATATACTAAAAAAAATTGTGGAATCAATCAATCACAAGGGCAATTGCATTCTACAGCAATATATATAAATTCTAAAATAATATAATTAAATCTTCCGATCTAATATTCCTTCACATGGTATCAGAGCAAGGTTATTAGAGAAGATACATTTTTTATTTTTTGATATTTCATATAAACATAATAAAAATTTATATTTGTGTTTATTATAATATCAAGAAGAAATGGCTCACGGTATGAGAATGGAAGATAGACTTGAGGGTGCATCCAACTTTATATCATGGAAAACTAGAATTACTTCTCTTCTTCTAGAACTCGAATTGGAGGACTATATAGAGAAAGAACCAAAAATACCTGAAGATGAAGTAGAAAAACCCACTTGGAAAAGGCGAAATAACAAAGCCAGGAAGTTAATTATTGACTCGGTCAAAGACTCCATACTTCCTAGCATTTCAAGATTAACCACTACCTTTGAAATATCAAAACCATTCAAGACACATTTGAAATCAATAATGCTAGTAGATAATCAACTCTAAAACAACAACTTATGAATATGAAAATAAACAAAGGGGAAACAATTACCTCTTACTTTCTGAGAGTATCAAAATTAAGGGATCAACTCCTTACCATTGGAAATAATATGGATGATCTAGAACTATCTTTAATTGCTCTAAGAGGATTACCTATCTCCTGGGAATCATTCATTAAGTGCATAAGTGCAAGACCTCCATTACCAAAATTTGAACAACTAAAAAATGATTGCACTCAAGAAGAATCAAGATTAATCTCAAGAGGAATAGGACTCAGCAAAGAAAAAGAAGTTCTGGCACTCCACACATCTAACAAAAAGAAAAAAAATTCCAAAAGGAAAAGGAGTTCTAAAACCTTCAATAAAAAGGATCTTTCAAAAGTACAATGCTACAAGTGTGAGAAATATAGACATATTCACAAATATTGTCCAAAAAGGAAGAAAATTCAAACAGCACTAGCTGAAGTCAAAGAAATGGAAAATCCACTCTTCTTCCTAGCTTTGTCTAGTGAACTGAACTCAAATAAAAGTACATGGATAATTGATAGCGGAGCCTCCAAACGTATCACTAGATTCAGGGATCAATTTGAAACCTTCAAAGGAAACTCCTCGAAAGAAGTTACAATTGGTGACAACTCTACTTATCCCACGAAAGGAATTGGGACCTGTTCAATCAAGATAAGAGGAGTAACCTTACAGTTAAAGGAAGTACTATATGTACCTGGAATAAAAAGAAACTTAATCTCCATATCAGGACTAGCTGATCAAGGATATAGAGTCACATTCAATGAAGATAAAGTTCTTCTCTGGACTAAAAATTCCAATATCAAGAATGCCATTACTATAGGATCTAGGGAAGGCAGTCTATATAAATTATGTGGTGAACAAAAAATTTCCTTAAGCCATGAAGTTCAAAACAATAATGAGATATGGCACAAAAGGTTAGGCCATATTACATATAGTTCTCTTCCAACCCTAACAAGAATCACTTCAGAGATACCTCATCTTAAACCTGAACACTTAGGTATATGCAAAGGTTGTGCCTTAGGAAAAAATTCAAAGCACTAGTTGAAAATCAAACCAGCAAGAAAATAAAAACCCTAAGGTCTGACAATGGAGGTGAGTATACTTATGATAGTTTTAAAGAATTCTGAAAATCTGTTGGGATTAAGAGGGAGTATACTGTACCATATAATCCTCAACAGAACAAAGTAGCGGAAAGAAAGAACAGAACCATTATCGAAGCAGCAAAAGCCATGATGCATGACAAAAACATTCACATCTCCTTCTGGGCTGAAGCTACAAACACAACAAAATAGGTGTCCTCGTGCTATCCTAGAAAATACTACACCAGAAGAAATATTTACAAGGAACAAACCAGACTTAAGCCATCTAAGAGTATTTGGTTGTCTTGTTTACAATCATGTTCCAAAAGAAAAGGGAACCAAATTAGAACTCTCTAGGAAGAGGGGTATATTCATAGGCTATAGTGAAGATACTAAGGGATATCAAATCTACATTCCTGGCCAGAGATCAGTAGAAATTAGCAAAGATGTAAAGTTTGAAGAAAATTTCATATCCACAGATACTGAGGATGATTCCATAACAGATCTAGATAGAGATCTTACAACTGAGAATGAGTGGGAGAATAAAACAATAGATTCAGAACCTACATCTTCAAATGTTGAGCCTACATCTTTAAATATTAAACCTACATGTCCAAATGTTGAGAATAATGGAACATCAAATAACACCAAGAGACCTTTATGGGCAAGAAAGATGTTTGAAGAAAATAATATAGAGCCGGATCAAATATTCAAAGAAAACAAGAGAACAAGAACACAAAAATGTTATGCTGCCCTTCTAACTGAGCTTGCAGAATCCGAACCTGACAATGTTGAAAAAGCATTAACAAAACAAGCTTGAAGAGAAGTCATGATTGAAGAGTATCAGTCCATTATGAAAAATGATGTTTGGGACATTGTGCCCAAACCCAAAAACAAATCAGTAATCTCTTCAAAATGGTTATTCAAGATCAAATATGCTCCAGATGGCAGCATTGAAAAACACAAAGCCCGGTTTGTTGCCAGAGGATTCTCACAAAAGGCTGGGATTGACTATGAAGAAACCTTTGCTCCTGTAGCTTGATACACCTCTGTAAGAACCATTCTTGCAATTGCAGCATCTAAAGGATGGAAAGTACACCAAATGGATGTCAAGACAACTTTTCTAAATGGGAAAATTGAAGAATAAGTATACATAGAGCAACCAGAAGGATTTGTCACACATGATAAAAATCACTATGTATGTAAGTTAAAGAAAGCTCTTTATGGCCTTAAACAAGCCCCCAGAGCATGGTATGAAAGGATAGACAGCTATCTCACCAAACTAGAGTACTCCAAGAACATAGCAGACCCTAACATCTACTTCAAGGTAGTAAATGGTGATATGATAATTCTAGTTTTGTATGTTGATCACTTGCTTATAACAAGAGAAGATCACCTAATTACAAAATGCAAACAAGACCTAGTAGCTGAGTTTGATATGAAGGATATGGGCCTACTACACTACTTTCTAGGTCTAGAAATTTGGCAAAAGGAAGATCACATTTTCTTAAATCAGGAAAAGTATACCACTGACATCCTAACCAGATTTGGAATGATGGATTGTAAACCATTGGCTACCCCAATGGAAACAAATCTACACAAGCTAAAAAGTGAAACAGGAGATTCTGAACCTACAAATCCATCACCATATAGACAAATTGTTGGATCCCTCATGTATCTGGTAAACACACGTCCTGACATCTGTTATGCAACAAATGTACTAAGTCACTTCATGTGTGAACCTAAGCAAATACACTTGATGGCCGCTAAGCACATTCTAAGATATTTACGAGGAACCATTGGACTTGGTTTGAAATATGAAAAGGTTGAGATCCAACTTCATGGTTATTCCGATTCAAATTGGGCAGGCAGTTCCACAGATCGCAAGAGCACCACAGGATGTTGTTTCAGTTTAGGATCAGCAATGATATCTTGGTTCAGCAAAAAACAATCGGATGTTGCTCAGAGTTCCACTGAAGCAGAATACATGGCTGCCTCTATGGGAGCTAGAGAAGCAGTCTAGTTAAGGAAGTTATTGTTTGATTTCTTTGGAAAACCTCTGGTACCTACCATTATTCATTGTGATAATCAAAGCTGCATCAAACTCTCAGTAAATCCAGTCTTCCATAATCGATCAAAACACATAGAGATTCCTTACCATTACATAAGAGATATGGTTGATAGGAACATCATCAAACTAGTTTATATCAGCACTGAGGAACACAATGTTGACATCTTTACCAAACCTCTTGCAAAACTGAAGATAGATTATTTTAGGAGAAAAATTGGTATGACTAGACTTTAAACTTGTTGGGATGAAATTCCTACTCTTGTACTTTGTATTCATGAATATATAAATAAAGTTATTTTTGAAATATTTCATTTGTGTTCAAGAAGATGGCGATCTTCTATATAATTGGGGTTACTATTACAAGGTGACGATCTTGACAATAGTTAACCAAACTTCAAGATTGACACCCTAACGGGTTGTCCTAGATTGTGTCGGATATCTTGATGCTGGAATGTTATTACTGTGTGGTGTAATAACTCATATATCATGATTGACACCTTAACGGGTAGTCCTGGATTGTGTTGAATATCATGATATTGGAATGTCTAAGTATATATCATGACTAAGACTTCTTTATGTTGTCCCGAATTGTGTCGGTAATCATGACATACTATGACTTTCTACAATACATCTTAAACCCTTTCTTACTAAGAGGGAGTGTTGAAATATAGTTTCGTTCGTGTTTAAGTATGCCAATTAAATACAAGTATATTCATATATATATATATATATATATATATATATATATATATATATATATATATATATTCATTAATATTGTTATTTTCGGCACACAGCAGAAACCGATCGAATGCAGTATAAATGTATAAACACAATATGATGTATATTGCAAACACGATAGTATCATGTACTGCAATGTAATTGCAGCCACACGGTAGTTATCGTGTGACTGTGATTACATTGCAATACACGATAATCATCGTGGATTGTAATGGTATTACAGCCACGATGATCATCGTGTATCTGTAATATCATTACAGTACACGATGACTATCGTGCATCATCCCTTGATTATTAAATGACACTAAGTCGTATACAATGAGCATGTCATTATGCGGTTAATTAGTTGATTGTAATTAAATTAACATAGGGTCATGACCCTACATGGCAACCGCCATGTATGGTCATGACTTTACGTATTAATATATATACTTAAAGAAATTGTGGAATCAATCAATCACAAGGGCAATTGCATTCTACAACAATATATATAAATTCTAAAATAATATAATTAAATCTTCCGATCTAACATTCCTTAACAAGGAGCACCTAATATTATGTCAGTGTCTAATGGTACTACATGTAAATTCTCTTTAATGGGGTGTTTCTCTAATTTAATTTCTTCTTGTGGAACTATTTTAGCACATCTAACTAGAGCTCTTGTGGTCGTGGTCGTAATGAATCCTTTAAAGTTCTTGGTTTTTAACTTCATCTTAGCAACTAATCTTTCATTAATGAAATTGTGGGATGCCCCATTATCAACTAGTGTGATAACCTTCAGCCCTTTGATGGTGCTTTTGATTCTCTAAATATGCAAAGCTTGGAGGCTTGAGTGATTGCGGCCAAGATCCTCATCTTCATACCTTGTCTTCTTGCTATGGTTTTCCTTTGTTTCTTCCCCATATGTTACCTCCATGTTATGCATTCAACATCTCTTTCCGTATATGTGCCCATGTTCCCATGGTTCTTTGCACTTGAGACACAAGTTCTTCTTAGGTCTTCTCGTTGTTTTTGGGTGTTATCATCTCGACATACATGCCCGCATTCAAAGTTCTTACTGCAATGGTAGAATTTCCTTTTCGGAAATTCCCTCTCACGCTTTTCATCTTTGAGAGGATGCTTAGAGTATATGTTCGATGCAAAACCTTTTTTTTTGACAAGTGAGTATCAAACTTCATAGCCTTTTGGATTGCTTCCTCTAGGTTGGTTGGGTCCATGGCACTTATTATGCTTTGGATTGATTCTTTTAATCCCTCCATGAAGAGGTAAGTGAGTGTTTCTTGAGAGATTTCCGGTACCATGACAGCCAACTCTTGGAATTCGGTGGCGAATTCTTCCACGGTTCCTTGTTGCTTTATTTGTGTTAATTTTTGGAATACCATTGTAGATGTCTTTGATCAAATCTTTTGATAAGCTTTTGTGTAAACTCATCATCAATGGTCCCTTGTTGATGACCTTGGGTAATAAGACCATGGTGCCACCACTCATGGGTTGTTCCTATCAAATGGAGCACCACAAATTTGATGGCTGTAGTAGGAATAAAGTAATATTGTATTACTTCTAGTTATGATTTGTCAGGAGGGTAGTTAGGAGCGAGGAGGTGTGTCCGTTGGTTTTCCCAACCAACCGACTATCTTATAAGCACTTTGGTCTTGGATGTAAAACTGTTGGTTTTTGGTATCAATAAAGAAGATAGCATTTCCTCGCCATTCTGGTACTTTGGTATTGGTATGGTGTTCTGGTATTATGTTGTTTGACATTGATGTTTAATATATTGTTCGTACCATTGATACTAAGTTCCATCTGTACCTTATGCTTGTATAACCATTCTACATTTTGGCACCGCTGCCTAAGTTCGAACCTGGAGGTCTCGGCTTGGGTAAGATGGAGTAATGGGAAGACCCTTCCTACCACGTGTACTAATAACGAATAGTGACGGAGAAGAGGAGGAAATAACAAGAGAAGATCAAGTGACACGAGACCTGGTGTCGGCCTGGGAAGTCTCTGTTGACCAGTACGTGCAAAGGGAAGCCTGAGAGAGAGCAGTTCCCGAGAGCGTGGTACAGGATGAGCTTTCAGTGCCACCAGCAGTGTACGATCTACTTGGACAAATCCCTCGACTATTGGCCCGGAATCTAGTACGCGTGGAGGAAAGAGAGGAGACTGGAAGGGAGAGGAGGAGACAACAAGTACTCCACCAGTCGGCCGAAAGGACACGGGAAGTGGGGGAGCGTGATATACCAAGGAAGACAAGGAGGGATTAAAATAATTCATGCCCCTGCTTCCAAATAAGTACCCCAAACGACGACCGGAAGAAGAAACTGAGGGAGAAGCCGCGAGGCGGATCCTAGGGTTACGCCAAGAGGAAGAGAGGCGTCGCTAGTTGAGAGGCTTGGCCGAGCAATCTCAGAGTGCAAAACAGATTGACGAAATGCTTATTGAACACACAATAGAGGGTCTAGCCAAATTAGCCATTTCAGAAACCTCGGGAAGGAGGGAAGGAGGGAAGCATCTTGAAACTCCGACACGCTGGGAACAACCACGAAGTGGGCAAGAAGAATTGCAAGGGGAAATAGAGAGTACTAGTGCAAGAGGAGGGAGCACTCTGGCAGTCCCGGCAGGAAGCGCCCCGGCAGGAGGAAGTGTCCCGGCAGGAAGTGCCTCGGTAGCAGGGAGCATTCCAGCAGTCCCGGCAGGAAGCACCCCGGCAGGAGGAAGTGTCCTAACAGGAAGTGTCCCGGCAGGAAGCACCCCCGCAGGAGGAAGCGTCCTAGCAGGAAGTGTTCCGGCAGGAGGGAGTGTCCTGGCAAGAAGCGCTCTGGCAAGAGGGAGCGTCCCGGCAGGAAGCGCTCCGGCAGGAGGGGGTGTCCCGATAGGAGGGAAGAAAATGGCAAGAGTTAAGCAAAAACTTCCCAGATTCACTAGAGATGGGTCGGAAGACCCTGCACGACACTGTAAAACGTGCATCACCATATGGCAGGCCAATGGAGAAAACGATGCAGATCAATGGTTACAAGCCTTTCCGGCCACCCTAAGAGGTATAGCTATTGATTGGTATACAGACTTGGAGGCCAGTCAGAGAGCCACCTGGAAAGACCTTCGTACTGCATTCGAGGAGGAATTCAGACTCTTATGGGATGATGATGAGATAGTTACAGAAATCTATAACACCAGACAAGGGAAAAATGAGTCAGTCAGAAGTTATACTAGAAAACTCAAAGAATTGGTAGGGAAGTTGGATAACAAACCTGCTGACGGGTTGAAAAAAAGATGGTTTATTGAAGGACTAACCCCATCGCTGAAGCGGAAAATAAAGATAGTGCCACCACCATCTTTTAAAGAAGCATGCACCCGGGCTATGGACATAGAAAGTGAGAATAAAACTTCCAAGGCTAAACAACAAGGAAGCGGAAGTGAAAGTTCAAAAGAAAGTGGGGATGAATCTAAAACTATCCAAGCCCTGAGGAAAGACATGATACAGCTAATGAAGGAAGTAGCAGGAAGCAAGGAAGAAAAGAAAGAGGGTAGGGACCTTTGGTGCACAGATTGTGAGGAGGGTCATACAAAAGGGACGTGTCCGCGCAAAGCCTTATGTGACATCTGCCAGGGCCACACAATCAAAGAATGCCCTTACAACTTGAAGGCAAGAAGTGCCCAAGTATTTTTCACACAAGGAGAACAATCCACACCACCCATCACACCCCCACGTAACACTAATACCAAAGCATCACCAGGAGGGTATAGGAACAATAGAAGGGGAAGCAATAACAACAGTAATAACAACACACCTCGGAGGGCAATCCAGTACGATTCTAAAGGAAGACCCATGATCCAATGTAGGCGATGTAACCAATGGGGACACTTCGCTCGAGATTGCCAGGACGGGGGAGGGAATGAAGGAATGATGTGTAAATGGTGTGGACCAGGCAACCATGATGATGCGAATTGCCCTAAGCAAAAGGGGGTAAACAGGCTGGACATTGTAGACTCTGAGCGAGAAGTTTTGGCCCTCACAAGAATGCAGGCAAGGAAACTTGAGTACCCGAACATGGCTACAGAAAAAGAAAGATTTCAAGAAGCCACAAAAGACATTAGGCATAGTATAGAGGAAAGGAGGGAAAGTACGGCTAAAACCCCAAACAAGGGGCTAGTACCGAACATCATGAAATAGGTGTTGGAGACTACCATCCCGATAAAAATCATAGACCTGCTGGAGACTGTACCGCAGCTTCGGGTAGCCATAACACAAGGAATGAGGAATCAAGAGGAAAGTCTCAGGAGGGAAGAGAAAATAGAGAAACAAGAAGAGGAAACGGGCGAGAAAAAGGATACCCTATTCACCATTGGGACAAGAAGGACACCTACAGTAGTGGAAATGGAGATAATGGGATGTAAACTATCTAACACTATTGTGGATGGAGAGTCTGGTGTGAACGTTTTACCTGAAGAGACTTGGAAGGCGCTAGGGAAACCCACACTCTGGCCACCCACATTCCAATTAGTGGGAGCAGACCAACACGGAATCAAGCCGATAGGAACCTTGGTGGGACAAAAGGTAATAATTGGTACACAAGAGTTCTTCCTTGACTTTGTGGTGATTACCTTGGAAAAGAAGGGGTACGACGCCTTGCTCGGGAGGGGTTGGCTGATTGCAGCCAAGGCCACCCACAACTAGAAAAGAAACACCCTATCTATAGAGGTAGATGGGAGAAAATATGTAATAGATTTGAGAAACCAGTATGTGAGTCAGGATCTGGCATCTGACTCAGAAGAAGAGGACCGAGAAGGAGCAGAACCAGATGATGAAGGAGTACTCCGATTGGGAGAATGCTCTGAAGATGAAACTAGCTCCCTCAATGGGCTATTTCATTGGCAGATGGGAAACTATGAGGTCTTCCAGCTAGAATGCAATATGCTGCAAATTCAAGAGACAGAGGAAAGTTACCTGGAGGGGTATAAGGAATATAAGGAGGGTACGACAACCATCAATGAGAAGCCTGCACACATATTTGAAGAAAGGGTGGAATACAAGGAAGCCAAATTGCAAACTGTTGACCTTGGAGGAGAGGATGGACGCAAGGAAATCCTAATAGGAGATGATTGGGATCCCGTACTAAAGACAGCAGCTTTCAAAATTTTCTTGGAGTACAAGGATGTACTTGCATGGACATACAAGGACTTAAAAGGAGTTCCACCTGAATTGTGCGTCCATCGAATACCATTAATACCAAGTGCTCGACCTGTGCGTAGATGACCATATCGGATGAACAAGAACTATGCTGCCAAGGTGCAGGAGGAAATCACAAAGATGTTGCAGGCGGGGATCATATTCAAGGTACAAACCAGTGATTGGGTGTCCCCCATAGTCATATCTTTGAAGAAGGATGGCGTGGAGATCCGGATATGCGTGGACTTCAATCCCTTCCCTATCCCCTTTACAGATAGTATCCTTGAAGAGGTAGCTGGCCATGAAATATACTCCTTTATGGACGGGTTTTCAGGCTATAACCAAATCAGCATTGCTGAGGAGGACAAGCTGAAGACCACTTTTGTGGTGGAAGATGGGGTGTATGCCTATAATAGAATGCCATTTGGGTTGTGCAATGCACCAGCCACCTTCCAAAGAATCATATTACATATATTTCAGGGTATGTCTGTGGGCAATTTTAGAGCTTTCCTCGACGACTGGTCGGTTTATAGCGGGAAGGAACACCACCTTAAGATCTTGGGTGAGTGTATGGATAGATGCAGAAGAGCCAAATTAGCCCTGAATCCAAAGAAATGCAGATTCACGATACCTCAAGGAAGACTTCTAGGCCATATAGTATGCAAGGAGGGCCTAAAAACAGACCCCGACAAGATCAGGGTAATATTAGAAATGGAAGCTCCATCAGACGTCATGGGGGTGAAGTCTTTCCTCGGACATGTGGGGTACTACAGAAGGTTCATAAAAGGATTTGCAGGAGTGTCTTTGCCATTAGAAAAGCTCACTAGGAAAGGGGAAAAGTTCTGCTAGGAGAAGGATCAGGAGGAGGCATTCCAGGAACTAAAGAAGAGACTTGTACATGCTCTAATACTCATATATCCAGATTGGGACAGAGAATTCCACGTCCATGTGGATGCTTCCAACTACGCAATAGGAGCTACCCTGACACAAATGGGAAAGGAAGGACTGGACCATCCAGTGTACTTCGCCAGCCGGCTGCTCTCCAAAGTGGAATGGAACTACAGTACCACCGAGCGAAAAGCTCTAAGTATGGTTTATGCAATACAAAAATTCAGACATTACTTACTCGCCACTCCCTTTAAATTTTTTGTGGATCATCAAGCACTCATGTATCTTGTGAATAAACCTGTAATCCAAGGAAGAGTAAGTAGATGGCTAATCCTCTTACAAGAATTTACTTTCAAGATCATTGTCTGGCCTGGGAAAAATCACATAATTGCAGATCAATTATCCAGAATCAAGTCCGGAGAAGCTGCAGGAAGTGGAATAAATGAGGATTTTCCTGATGCCCATCTATTTCGAATTGTCGTATTAGCTAAATGGTACGAAGAGATAGGCCAATACCTGTCAACGGCTACTTTTCCTGAAGAAATGAGTATACAAGAAAGGAGGAAGATTGCACTCAAGAGCAGGACATTCCAGCTGATTGAGGGATTGCTATACAAAAAGGGACCAGATGGGATCCTAAGAAGATGTGTGATGGAAGAGGAGATCTCAGGAGTCCTGAGGAAATCTCACGAAGGACTAGCAGGGGGCCATATGGGACCTGATGCGACAACACGAAAGGTATTATTGGCAGGCCTATGGTGGCCTACGCTGTACGCGGACGCTAGAGAATGGGTCCTGAGTTGTGATACATGTCAAAGGGTAGGGAAACCCTTGAAAAGAGATTTTATGCCACTGTTTCCATCCCAACCGCAGGAGTTGTTCAAGCAGTGGGGCCTAGATTCTGTGGGACCTCTTCCTGTGAGCAACAACCATAGATGTAGGTACATAGTGGTAGCGACGGAGTACCTCACAAAATAGGCAGAGGCAAGAGCGCTTCCACACAACACAGCTCGGAGTACTGCCAAATTCCTCTATGAACACATAGTGACAAGGTTTGGGATACCGCTGCAACTCACAAGTGACAGGGGGGTGCACATTGTGAATGAGACTATCAGGACAATGACAAGTGAGTATAAAATTTTTCACTCCTCCAGTCCATACTACCCAAGAGCTAATGGTCAAGCCGAGTCAACAAATAAAATATTAGTAACAATCCTATACAAGACTTGTGGAGTAGAAAAGGGAGATTGGGCAGAGCGATTGCCGGCAGTACTGTGGGCCTACAGAACAACTTACAAAGCCACCACTGGGCAAACACCATTTCACTTAATGTATGGGCAAGAGGCGGTGATGCCTATGGAATTTGGAGTACCCAGCCTGAGGATAGCAGTGGAACACAGATTGGAAGAGACGGAAAGCTTAAAGGAAAGGCTTAACGCCCTGATAAAGCTCGATGAAAAAAGAACACTAGCCCAATGGGCCACCCAGGTGGCACAGGAGCGAGGAAAATTTAGGCATGATAAGCACCTCAAGAGGATGAATTTTAGGCCTGGGCAGTTGGTACTCAGGTATAATGGAAAGAATGCAATCAAACCAGGGAAGTTCAAAATCCATTGGCTCAAACCTTATAAAGTTATGGAAGTCAAAGATAATGGAGCCATAAAGTTAACCACATTGGATAATAACCCTATAAAGGACTTAGTAAATGGATCTAAATTAAGACCCTATACACAGAAAAAGGAAAGCGTCCCTCTGTATCACTTGGAAATAGGAGAAGGAATAAAAGAAAAAGCTTAAAAGAACGTTACGTGGAAAAAAACAGAACCTAACCCTAACAGCCAGGAAGGTTATAAAAGATTCCAGTCGGGAAGCAAAATTCATTCCGTGTGGCACGAAGAGGAGAGGAGCATTCAGACGGAGCAGAGCACCCACGCCGAGGAAGTCATTTTCTGTACACCGTACGGACAAAAGGAAGGAAGACGCCATAGGGTCGTACAAGGGAAGCAGGAGCCGTACGGACTAAAGAACCAGCATACAGACAGGAGTACAGAGGTGCATTGTCGTATGTCGTACGAGCAGGAAGACGGACTGGGGTGTCGTACGAGGAGAGTGGATATTGTACGCAAGAGTACCGTACTTGAACAAGGTCGTACAGTAAGAGTGAGGGCTGTATGCAGGAAGGTCGTACAGGAGCAGGGTCGTACGGTGGGACTGAAGGCTGTACGCAAGAAGTCCGTACACGGGCAGGGCCGTACGGTGAGTTTGGGTGCCACGCACAGGAGTGTCGTACTTGGGCAGGACTGTACAGGAGAGAGCCGGACATACGGAATCCAGGAAGAAAGTCGTACAAGTGGGAATCAACAGGGCTGTACGAATGCAGAGCAGGACATCCGTACGAGCAGGCGTGAATTGAGCCGTACGGAAGCAAGGAATCACATAGGCTGTACGGAGGAAGGGAAGCACACCAGTACGACCAAGGGAGAAATAGCGGAAGAAAAAAAGAAAAACGGTTGGTGCAAATGGAAATTCAAAAACACACAACAATTGATCAGAAGCTATAAGATGGTGAAAATCAGTGTAGGAAACCCGAGCAAAGGGAAGATCATTGACTACAAACAGAAAAATCAGGTTTTGCAGGTGAAAAAGGGGAAGAAGATGACCAGCCAGAAGAGCAAAAAGAATGTCCCTCAGAAAACTACGGCTGTGAATATCAGTTTTGAAAGCAAAATAGGAAGTGAATGTCGTGCCTGGTGGGAGAATGCGGAGGAGAAGCACATCCTTAAGGAGGCACTGCGCAAGGCAGAGGTAGAAAAAATTATTTTTATGCCTATCTTTGATCTAAAAGAATTTGAATCCATATTGCGGACTATGGTGGAAGGCTATGACAGGCAGGCCCACAAATCTGTTATCAAGTACGCTCAGCAAGATGTAACCATTTCCTACTCTACGAAGGAAATAAGCAAGGTATTTGGAATACCTGACCAAGGACAGGAAATCACGAAAGCCCTAAAAACACCAATGGCCATGGAGGAGAAGAAGTGGCTAGAGTTAGTCTGTAAGAAGAACCTCACTAATCAGGTATGGAACGATATTCTAAGCAAATAGAACAACAGGGGTCTGAAAAAGATTTTCATAGCAAACGCAAAGTGGAGATGCATTGTAGACCTGGTGAAGAGCAAACTTACTGTTGGAAGCCGCACATCAGATATTGCCATCTGGATGTTGCCAGTAGTTGATGGGCTAAATAAAGGACAAATATACAATTGGGCACAATTTCTGTCAGACAGGTTACGGGAATTTATGGAATTGAAACATAAAGCATTCTATACGCCTCACCATGCAATAGCTTTATTTCTAGAAGCAGTACGCCTACAGGTAGTAGCAGAGTATAGGGGACCGTTGATTCCAGCAAGTAGGGTGGAACCCTACAAACCAGCTATGTCATACTGGTTTCACTTGGACACCATGGGAACAGGATTAGGTGGGGGCGAACCATGACCAAAGAAACTCAGACAGGAAGCAGCGAAGAGTCTCTCTACGGAAGAATCTTCCAGCCAAGAGGAAGTCGGAGAGGACAGTGCGGAAGATGACACATCTTCAGACTCCCAAGAGGAGGAAATCCGCCTCGGCCATCTAAAGGGCACACCGCGAAATGTTATTTTTTTGCCACCAGGAGGAGGGCCATTGCCAGGAGGGATACCTGAGCACGCAAAGATTCACAAAACCACTAGCACCATGGCAGAGGGAGGAAGTACCATGATGAGTACGGAGGAAGAAGGGAATAGGTAGGAGAAGCTTTTGAGATGGGGAGCCACAAGACTTTCCTTGCCTGGCATGGCTAATCTGATCTCGGCAGACCAACAGATGCAGACCAAAGTCATAGATCTCAGGGGAGGGCAAGTGGGTAACCACAAGATAAGACTCCACACCTCTCAAGGTATTGAAGTTACCCAACCAGTGGCTTTGGTGGTATAGGCCGAGGAGAAAAGGGGCTCAGCAGGTACGGTGGAACAGAAAGATACTCAAGGGCAGGATGCAGGAGGAGAGGGAATTTTGGAAGAAGTTGATAGACTATTGGAGGAAGTGGGAATGGTACCTCCACCTTCACCACTAACCAGCGAGACCAGAGAAGAGGACACAATAGGGACCCAAAATCAACCCCGCTGTGAGACCAGGATGATCACATTGGAAGATAGGGCAGCAAGGTTCCTTAAGGAGTTGGTAGCTATGGAGCAGGCCACGAGGGAAATCATGGAGAAAGCCCAAAGCCAGAATGGGGAGGCCATAGTCGAAGCAGCAAAGTCCTTGGAAGCTTTCGTGAAGGGAGCTTGTGCAACAGATTGGAGCTTACTTCAACAGGGGGGATACACAACAAAAGAAATTGCAAAAGTATGGGTAACGACAGGCATCATACCACATGAAGAGGGGCAGGCACCACTCATGCACACTCTGGCAGAGATAGAGGGGGCCTTTAGGAAGACCTACTTGGAGCTCCAACAGGAAAGGGGGCTGGCGAGTAGCATGAAGAAGGAATGGGCAGAAGAAAAGGCTGCTTGGCAGAAGGAACGAGTGGAGTTGGAAGAGAAGGCGGCACAAGCGGAAGCAAAGAAGATGGATGCTTTGCGGGTTCTCCAGGGAGTTTGGGCCAAGCAGAAGCTGGCAGAAAGAGATTTGTCACGCATCCGGGAACAAGCTTCGAATCCAGGGACGTCTTCACAACCCAATTCCGAAGCTTAATTTTGTTTTTAGCTCTGGTTGTCGTCTGGAAGACGACTGTTTTTTAGGGGGGGGGATAAATGTAGTAGGAATAAAGTAATATTGTATTACTTCTAGTTATGATTTGTCGGGAGGGTAGTTAGGAGCGAGGAGGTGCGTCCGTTGGTTTTCCCAACCAACCGACTATCTTATAAGCACTTTGGTCTTGGATGTAAAACTGTTGGTTTTTGGTATCAATAAAGAAGATAGCATTTCCTCGCCATTCTGGTATTCTGGTACTTTGGTATTGGTATGGTGTTCTGGTATTATGTTGTTTGACATTGATGTTTAATATATTGTTCGTACCATTGATACTAAGTTCCATTTTGTACCTTATGCTTCTATAACCATTCTACAATGGCTTTCTCCTCTGTCATGGGACTTAGTGAAAGATAAGTGTCCAACTTTTGTACCCATAAATGGGCTTTGAATTTTCCCAATCCATCGAAACTAGCAAGATTTATCTTACTCACCCTCTCCTTTAGGTCGTTGTTTTGCCTTTTCCTATTCCTATCGAGGATAGCCCTCATGTTGGCCTTGCAATAATTCTTGAAAGAGATGTTTCTCTTCAATTCAGGCTCAAGTTTAGAGTATACTTCTAAAATTTCATCAACATTATACCTTGTTGGGGTGTTTGCTCCTTTGTCTTCCATGGCTTCCTCCCTAGGTAGGAAGGGAGGTCACTGGTGCCCATGGGCTCTTACGAAGCTTGGTCAAGGATTTCTTCACAACTTAATCAATTTTTGCATTTCTTTCCTTCCTTCTGACCTAAGCACCATGAATCCTTGAAATAACTTGGCCATTTCCGCGATTCCTCCATACAAATCATGATCCATACTTAGCCATATTCATGTTTACAGTTTTTCCATGTTAACTGGTGTTAGAATTGACTAACACTAAGCCATATTAGCTCACTTGCAATGCTTTCCCAATTCAACCTTGCTCAACACTTCACCATTTTAGCTCATTCCTCATGCTTTCCCAACTCGGCCTTGCTCAACACTTAGCCATTTTAGCTCATTCCTCGTGCTTTCCCAACACGGCCTTGCTCAACACTTAGCCATTTTAGCTCGCTTGCAATGCTTACCAACGTTGGAGCTCACCCAATGATTGACCATGTCCCATTTCAAAATTTGTAAAGAGGTGTATGCCTTTTTCAATCCCTGCTTTTCCAGGAGACTGCTTTTTGAACTACTTTTTCTGGAGACTGCTTTTTTAGGAGATGGTTTTGCGAACTACTTCTGGAGGCGCTTTTTCAAACTATTTTTTTAAACTTCATCATCTGGTCGCATTTTTGGATACCCATTTTCTCCCTCTTCTAGTCATGCTCATCAATTGCCCAAAATGACCTGCTAAAAATAGACTTACTAAAAATAGTAAGTTTGTTCAAATGTGAAATTACGGCAATCTGGGACTTACTAAAAATAGACATCCCTAAAAATAGGAGACCCTAAAAAATAGGAACCACCTCAAAACTCAAAATGAAGCCAATTGACCCTGTAAGACTTACTAAAAATAGAAATCCCTAAAAAATAGGAACTTCACCAAAAGATCTAAAATTTCACTGGTACATTTTTAGAAGGATTTTCAATTCAACACTTCACCCAAACTCACAATTCTCAATTGAAAAATCCTTCAAAACTGAAACCCTAAAGGGAAAGAAATCACTCTTCATTCTAGACTTGGCCAATTTCATCACTTCTCATCTGGAACATGAGAAACTTCAGGGGAGTAATGCCAAAACTACTAAGAACCAAAGCCAAAAAGGCCAAGTTGACCAAAAAAGTAGGGGATCCCCATTTGCAATGGGGCAATATGTGAAAAGGTTACAACAGGTACCAACACAATCACCATAAGATTATTTTCCATTAATTCCCTTTTTTGGGGGACCGAGAAATGAGGAACATGAAAAAGGGTAAAAGCAAAGCAAAGGATGCACCAAAAATAAACAAATCACGCAACATAAATTTGAGTCAAAATAGATTTAAAAATTGTTGATTTTATTGTAGCTATGGTTGGAATCCACGGGCCGACATAGACATGACAAAGGTTATGATTATATTATTATTGTGAGATATAATTATATTATTATGTGATAATATAATTATATTATAATTATATTATATTATATAATTATATTATATAATATAATTATTATTATTATTATTATATGATTATTATGTGATAATAATAATTATTATATTATATGATAATATAATAATTATTATATTATATTGATAATATAATTATTATATTATTATTATATATAACTATATAATAAATTGATATATTATTATTATTATATTATAATAATAATATAATTATTAATTAAAGGGGCAACATGTGAAGAGTGGTAACCCTTGGTGAAAAGTCTCCTATCACATATATATGAGATATGTGATCTCATTCTATGATACGGAGAATAAAAAATAAAGAAACATAAGACCTAATGGCAGATTGATATATCAAGAATCAAGATACTCAGGGGAGACAATAGTGAATTGTCTATGGTTGGAAGAGCAATAAGAGTTATTGCTCATGGTGAAACGAGCATTGAAAATTTTAACATGGTATCAGAACGGGTTCCCTACTAGGCTTGTGAGGTTAGGTTATCTGGTTTGCAAGAGATGGCTAGAGCCGAAATATTTGGCCAAAGATCATTTCTAGCGACAGTAGTATTTAAAATATTAATACCCTGTGAATACTAAGTCATCACATATATTCAAACCACAAAGGCAAGCGGTTAATACTTGATGGTCGTGTCAAAACATGATTAATAAGTTTTTAAGCCGTTACATCTTACTGCAGATATGATTGTTGTGCTTTGTGGAATTTGAAATGAAAATACAAGACTTTTCTTGTCTCTTCACTTTACCATGCTGGCAAGTAGCTTGGACAATATAGAATCATGGCAAACTGGGTATCAGTTTCGGAACTAACTCAGCCTCAAATCAAGGTGCCTATATCCCTCATGCGACATCTGTTAAGTGACAGAACTGATTTGGGGGTGGGTGAAGATGGGCTTCCTTGGTGGGCATCTCGAAAGCTTTTGCAAACTTTCAAACGGTCACAATCATGATGCAAGACAGCAGCAGGCATCATAAGACGATTACTGAAGCCATTAAAGCTTCTCCTCAAAATAATCCGCACACAATCGTGATCTGTATTAAAGAAGAAGTTTATTCATTTTATCAGAGCAAAGCTTGGCAGGAAGACTAGGCGGTAATATCCATAAGATATAAACTCACAAGATTGTAAATCTGAAATCTATTACAAGTAGCAGTCGAATCATCAGTTGATAACATTGGGAGCTGAATAGTCGGAATATGGAAAAGGATTTTACAATGGCAAAGGCATAAAATTATATGTTGTGGGAAGTCCTGGTGCGAATACAAATCATCGGGAGTTTGGACCAAGTCTTTTATCAATTATATGTTGTTATTGTTCGAAGCTCTCAACTGTTGGTCAATAGATTATAAACTAGAATTCAATGCGAGGAGGAAATTAACAATTTTGGCATCAACCAGTAATGATTTATGAATTTTAATTTATCCCATCATGACTGAGCTATATCCAGCGTTTGACTCTACTTAGAGCAAGTAGCCTTACGTCATAACTAGTGCAGGTACATAGGAAAGAATTCTGAGCGATATCGTGGAGCAAAGATAGAATCAAAGATATTTGTAGTTACCGATTGTGAGCACATGCAAGCCACTGTGTGAGTTTTATTCAGATCTATAGATTAATAATCTTAAGGGGTAATATCGCGTTGTGTCAATTAATACTTAGCTTCCAAGCTCACACCCACTTCTAATAGCTGGTGATAGTAATAAACATCGGCAAACATGGAAGATATTGCAGACAAGTGTAACATATATTGAAGACAAATAAGAGGTGTCCTTTCCATTAAATCCCACAACAGTTGATACTATCAAATAATCTGAGGCATTGGGAATGCTGATTGGGATTATGACTTGGAGAAATCGCATCCCACTACGTACAGCCGATGGAACTCCAAGATATAAGTGCCGACAAATACAAAGTTGCGTTAGTTTGGAACTTTGGTGGTGGTTGCCATTCTTAAGAACAACCAAACAATTTTCATTCTTGGTGCCTTCTAGTGACAAGAACTTATTGTTTTAAGCTGTGACAGAGGCATAATTCTGAAGATAGGAATAGGCAAGAGGACTTGGGACTTCCTTCAGAGGTACTACAAGGGTAGACAGATGTAAAGGCAAGAACCTTCGCAATGTGGATCTGTAAGAAAACACTTTATTGAAGAAAAGGAAAATATGGCTGTACAGAATGACCCACTGAATGATCACGGAGACATACATAGGTCATTCTTGCCGAGGGCCATTTCCAATGGTTTAAATGGAGATCTTTTTGAATCTAGAAGAAGTGGCCTACCATCAGTTTCGAGAATGGAGGTCTCCAGAGTTTCCCAATCAAACATGCCAAGGAAGAGTATTCGTTTGGGGAAAATGATTTTGTTATGGATTCCAAACAAGCAGCAAGAGGTTGTTGATCAACATAAATCTAGATTGAGTCCATCATCAAGATCTAAGTTGCCTAGTGGAGGATTGGACAAGCACGGCTAATCTCTTCTTTGCATCATGTGTCGTAGCCTTTCAAAATCTTTTTGGAACTACATACCGCTTGGTTACGCATGCATTCAACTGTCAGAAAGTTGGCCTTAGTGCAGAGCATCTGAAATTACATAAGGCATTGTGTGTTATGATGGGCTAGAATTATGCTATGCTAACGACAGAAGCATTGAGGTTGAGTTGGCGGCACATATCTAGATCAATTTCTTTGAAGAGGAAGAATTAACATTCAAAGGGAGTCTGGCAATCCATCTAAGACAACCTTGGACGAGGAGGTCAGAAGGTTGATATCAGATTCAGAGGGAGTCTGACATTCCATCAGAAGCAACCCTGAACGAGGAGGTCAAAAGGTTGATATATGTTTCAAAGAGAGCCTACTTAATGCAACCTTCTCTGTGAGAAAAAAGTTCGAGGTGTAAGCCCTTATTACCACCCTCTAATATGGTTCATGGTGGATGTCATGTGTGTGACGCCATGACAACACCACATGAGAGAATTTGTGGTGACTTTCTTGTAGTTGTGTGTTCATCCTCTGGATGATCCATGGTGAATATCATTGTGAGGTGACAATCGCACAATAATGGTTGATATGACAATCGCACAATAACACTTGTGCATCTTACCATCATTGTGAGGTGACGATCTCACAATAATGGTTGATATTTCGTGAAGTAATATTTATGGATAGCCATGATGGTGGATATCACATGAGGTGATATCTATGGATAAGCCATAATGGTGGATATTACGTGTGGAGATATCTATAAGCCATAATGGTGGATATCACATGAGGTGACATTTATGGATAGCCATAATGGCGGATATCACGTGAGGTGATATCTATTCTTTCATCATCCATGGGATTAGCCATGATGATGTGTTCATTTGTATTTCCACTCATGGGTGTAGCCATGATGGATCCACCCTCTGGGAGTATTCATGGTGGATGTCACTATGTGACTCATATTTAGAGTAGGATTCCTCCCTAGCTAAGAGGGAGTATTGATTTTATTGTAATTGTGGTCAGAATCCACAGGCCGACATAGACATCACAAAGGTTGTGATTAAATTATTATTGTGAGATAATATAATTATTATATTATTATTATATATAACTATATAATAATTATTATATTATTATTATATATAACTATATAATAGTTTGATATATTATAATAATTATATAATAATAATAATATAAATGTTAATTAATGGGGCCACATGTGAAGAGTGGTAACCCTTGGTGAAAAGTCTCCTATCACATATATATGAGATATGTGATCTCATTCTATGATACGGAGAATAAAAAAAAAACATAAAACATAATGGCAGATTGATATATCAGGATGCTTGGGGGAGACAACTGTGAATTGTCTATGGTTGGGAGGGCAATAAGAGTTATTGCCCGTGGTGAAATGAGCATTGAAAATTTCAGCAAAAATAACCATGAAAATTCAACTTGAACACCACATGGTTTTATTTTGAAGGAGTGTTTTTCCCAAGACAAAACACAGCCACGTTAGGATTCAGATCTTAAGTGTAGATATTTATAGCTTATTAAGTGATTTTGTCAGATTTTTTGAGCTATACATGGGGGCTCATGGGAATAACACATCCTCCTACTCAAGGAGATGGTAGAGAACTTAGTAATAGGGATGTATCCCTGTGGAACACAGATATGAAATGTATCTGAGACTGTAATCACAAGAGTCTATATAGAAGTAACATAGCAGAAGAAAATCCTGTTGAGGGCACAGTGCAATGTTAAATCAGCCACACAGGTTCAACTGTTCAAGTCCCTACTGCCCACTGAAATTATGGACATGGACAGAGATAAACTGTTAATGCTTATGGATGAGATCCCATCGCTGGTCTCACCAGATGGGTCCAGTTAATGCCTAGGACTCACTAATAAAAACAACATTGCAGAAGAAAAATGTGCACAGCTGCACTGCAAGATGTTAAGAATACCTGTAAGTTCACTCCTGCAGAATCAATGAAGCTGATTCCTCCAGCAATATCTTCTTGGTAATTAGTTTCTGGAAGAATATCCTCATAACTAAAATTTGTCAATTCTCGAACCCTTCCTAATATTGCACGATACAAAGAAGTCTTTCCAGCACCCTGCAGAACTGACAAATAGAAGATCAAATGCTGCTTGCATTATGAATGAGAAATAAAATTAATATGTCATTGACATATGATCAGAATATTCAAATATTTCTGCAGTAGTTTGTCATTGATTGTGAGCATTGTATTATACCTCTAATCCCAATAGTCGAACACGACGAATTCTCAAATGGACCTTTTTAGATGTTGTTACAAAGTCACTGCTACAATGAATAACTACTTCATTAAGGTCTTTAAGTTTACTCTTTGCAGCTTCATCAGAAATCCCATATCCATTAGTCAATGTAGACTTTATAGGATTCACAACATGACTAGCAAATCCTTCTGCCACAGTTGCACTTGAATGTAAAGATGATGCACTTTGTAGCTGCATTGGCACTTGTTTAAGAGGTGCACCAATTTGGATACAAATTTCCTGTAGCATAGGCAGTGTTCCATAACTAGAAAGAGGTGGAGCTGGAGGGAGTGCTTTCACTGTAGTTGAACACCTGAAAAATCATGAAGAAATCATCATAAAAGAAGAAAAAAGTTGTTGAAAGGAAAGTAATGTAAATATTTCTCATTAATTAAAGAGCTGAATATCAATGACAAGGGAATTGAGAAAAGCCTAAGTGATGCAGATGTCTACTTCATGTGTATAGCATTCACAAAACTTCAAGACCTTAGTCATGAAATTTAATTTGGTGTTCCATGAGGGTTGTACCCAGATGGTGTCCCAGATGTCCCCCATGCATTGCTTTTTATCAAAAAAAAATATTGAGCATCCCCATAATGCCCAAAACTTAGGACATCCCCTGCTTTTATAGAATGTATCATGATGCCCTGACATCCCCAGGACAGCCAAGGGGTCATCATGACGTCCCTCAACCATCCAAGGGTCATGACAGCCTACAGCATTGTGGTGCACAATAAAATGTTAAACAAAAAAAAGAAACTACTTACTTTACACCATTCTATCTTCTGGCTGTGTCAAATGCATGCTTCAATGACAAACTGAGAGCATTAATTTAGTGGCTAAATGTATCAAACATGAGCAAATTTTTACTTTCTGTTCACCACATGTGAGCAGTTTTTCTTTGTATTAACTGCAAGTGGACAGTTTTGCATTTTATTCACTGCATGCAAACACTTTTGGACTATTATTGTTTGAATTTTAATGAGTGTTTGTTCTAAAGAAATAATAATAGAAAATAAAGAAGGCATAGCTGCTATTATCAGTTTATTTGGTCAATAAAAAACCTCAGATCACTGATAAATCCTACTTGCTAGCAGGAGACAGCATTAACAGTCTATATATGTAATGCTTCAAAATAAAATTTTGAGATGGAACATCTTGGACTAGCTAATTATAACGATGTGTGAGCATTGTAAGAGTAGTAAGAGCAATTAATGCTCCAATGTGCAGTGCTTGAGTTGATCATTTGACCCATTTGGTTATAAGAGTCAATACTCAACATTGGGAGTTACATTCTGTGTTGCAAGGAGTTACACTTGTGGTGTGATGCATGAGCCGATTGTGGATTAGTTCGATTATGACTTTGCTTATAATTTCAAGCCCATGATTTTGAGAGCCCATTTGTGGTTATAATTTCAAGCCCATGATTTTGAGAGCCCATTTGTGGTAAAAATTTATTATTTTAATTTGTCGTAATATTTGGTCCTTGTGGAATGGGATGCCACCCTTGGATGAATCCATCCGATTCCTATACAGACATACTAGACCAGTTGTAAGTTTGTATTATGATTGGTGCATGAGAACATTGAAGGCAGAGATTACATGCACACCAGATGGAGCATCTTTTACCACCTATTTATAGCCATGTGTAAGAGAATTGTAGCAGTACGAGCAATTAATGCTCAAATGTGCAGTGCTTGAGTTGATCATTTGACCCCCTTGGTTTAAGAGTCACTATTCAAAATTGGGGATTATATTCTATGTTGAGAGGAGTTAAACTTGTCATGGGATGTATGAGTCGATGGAGGATTAGTTTGACTATGACTTACCTTATAGTTTTGAGCCCATGATTTTGAGAACCCTTTTGTGGCAAGAATTTATTATTGTACTGTGTCGTAATATTTGGCCCTTGTGGAATACAGTGCTACCCTTGGATGAATCCATCAGATTCCTCGAGAGAGACACTAGATCACTTGGAAGTTGTATTGTGACAGGTGTATGAGAGCATTGAGGGCAGAGATTACATGTACACTAGATGGAGCATCCTAAACCAGACATTTATAGCCATGTGTAAGAGAGTTGTAAGAGTAGTAAGAGCAATTAATGATCCACTGCACAGTGCTTGAGTTGATCATTTCACTCCCTTGGTTATAAGGGTCAATATTCAAAATTGGGAGTTACATTCTATTTTCAGAGGAGTTACACTTGTGGTGGGATGCACTAGTCAATGGTGGATTAGTTTGAATATAACTTGGCTTATAACTTTGAGCCCATGATTTTGAGAATCCGTTTGCAGTAAGAATTTATTGAGTGTTGTAATATTTGGCCCTCACGAAATGGGCTGCTATCTTTGGATGAATCCATCAGATTCCTCAAAAGACACACTAGACCAATTGAAAGTTGTATTGTGACAGGTGTATGAGAGCTTTGAATGCAGAGGTTACACGTAGACTGAATGGAACATCTTGGATCAGCTATTCATAGCCATGTGTAAGAGAGTTGCAAAAGCAATAAAAGCAAATAATGCTACAATGTGCAGTGCTTTAGTTGATCATTTGCCCCCTTTGGTTATAAGAGTCACTATTCAACATTGGGAGTTCCATTCTATGTTGGGAGAAGTTACATTTGTGGTGGGATTCACGAGTCAATGGTGGATTAGTTTCACTATGACATGGCTTATACTTTTGAGCCCGTAATTTTGATTTCCCATTTGTGGCTTCCTGGATCTCATTGGCCTATATATTAGATTGCCTGGATGGAAATTATATGGTGATTTTATTTTAGGTACATGCTACTGAACTGGCTTCAAAGGCAGCGTTGAAGATTTTCTTAGATAGCACTGCTACTCTATTGTAGTGTAACATTTCATCATTCTATTACAATTAGAGTGTGTTATTGCTGGTTTTTTTCCTGTAATCTTGGGATGGAGATTGATGGTGATTTTAATCCAGGTAACTAATGCTGAACTGACGCCAAAAGGCAGAGCTAAAGATCTCCTTTGCTAGCACTGTTTATTACATTGTAAAATCTCCTCTTTTTAAAATAATCTGTGTGCCATTGTTGTTGGTTTCTTCCTGCAAGAGTTCCCCAGCGTAAATATTGTGTGGATTCTGTGACTTACTTGCATCATCTCTCTCATTAGGGCTATCTAGTTTCCTCTCAGAATATTCATAACAGATACACTGGGCAATATCCTTGGCAATTGCTCTTCATTGCCATCTTTTTCCTTGTTCTAAAGTAGTGGAAAAACTGAGGGATATTAAAGGGTAATTGCAATTTACTTTTCCATGTGCCTATTTGACATCAGAAGGATATCATGGAAAAGAATATGACTATTTATCTCTGCAAGTGATTTCTTTTTCAGAAAACAAAATTGCCAGATTTTAGAAAATGCCAATAAATCCAGCAAAATGATGTGTCTACTCTGCTTTCATAAACTGGTTTCACTAGTTTACGATTTTTACACTGATGACGAACAACAGAGAGCATTTATACTGAACTAATGTGTGCCTATAAATCAAGAGGATCCTTGTATATTATAGGTTGCCCTTCATAGACTAAAAAGACCACATAAAGAACACCGGTCATATGAGCAGAAATCAAAAGATGCTTGAACTTCAATCAACCTGCTTTTTCTGAAGCCACCCTAAAGTAGTTGTGAATTTTCTTTACATGCAAAATTTTCCTACATTTTTTAATAGAAATCATATGTGAAGAACTACATGCCTCACACAACCAATATAAATAACTAAATCTAATTAGCAAGCTTTTCAAACATTTATTGTTCACTTTGTTTTGTAGACAAACATAATTTCCTAGAAAGCTTTTGCAGACATAATATTGATCACTTTGTTTTGTTAAAAAACATCCTAGAGAAAATTTATTATCAAATTTTCAATGATTTTTTTAAATCAAAATCCACAAAAAATTGGACTATGATTAGCCTCCAGAAAAGGAAGGTAAGCTTACCAATGCCCATCTACTTGAGCTTGAACTTGAGTGCACATGTGTAGCCCATATCCATGTATGTCCACCCTTAACAGTTTGGAACCATTTTTCTCACCCAAAACACCATCCCAGCCAAGTGGTACAATAGAGATGGCTGTTCGAATAATATGTGTCTCTGCAATAATTCCAATTTCAACGGCCCCTACATATGGAAATCCTAGCCACTGTTGTAAATAATGCTGTTGTGGAGGGTCCTCCACCCTTAAAGTCAGAAAAGATTTTTCAGACACATAAAGCTCGCAAATCCTGCAGAATAAATCCAATATTAGATTGGATTTTAAATGAAAACTCAGAGCATTGATGGTTCTCTATATAATTTTGCAAAACACCTATAATATTTAGATTATTACTCTCCCTTTAGGTATGACTCTGCAAGTAGTATAAGTACTGTTTCAGTTTTCATAACTAGGTAAGAAAGTAAGCTATGAAGTGTTAATATATAGTGACCAGAAATGCAGTGGGAGAGGCCAATTGCAAGTATTTTGAAAACTTTAAAATTTAAATATTCTGCCTCATAGAATGGGCTACAGAGTGAATGTTTAATATTTAAGATCTTTTTCAGCTCACATGAAATTTTGGCATTTTGCATGAGTGTGAGGCAAGGCTAAGCCAAAGTGAATTTGAACAGAACATTCACTGGAAGAGATTGACAAAATAAGGAAGTTTTCCATCTACTTGGAATGTTGCTGAGTCTGCTGATCAATCTTTCCTCATTTATTTATTTATTTTTAACCATGAATTTGAACTGTATTTGCCATGATATGCGGAGTATGGATATTGGTACAGTAACAGGGATGCCAATGAAATAAGGCTGTGCAAGAAAATGAATAAAGAAACAGCAATATTATAAATAAATGTAGTTGCCAAAAAGTGTGGGTACATGACAGGGATGCAGTCTACCTCCAATAATGGAGTTTCCTAGAATATATATATATATAGTGTATATTTATAGGTATATGTGTATACACCAACATACATGTATATATACATATGTATGTATATACACACAATATATATGTATGTATGTGTTTGCATGTGTATATATATGTATATATGTACATATACATACATACATACATATATATATATAACATACATGTATATTCACATATGTATGTATATACACAATATATATGTATGTGTTTGCATGTGTATATATATATGTATATATGTACATATACATATATATATATATATGTTGTGTATCAAGGTTACCTGGAGGGGGAAACTTGGAGGTCTCTAGTACTGGTACCGGTACCACTACGGCTATTTTTCAAAAATAGGAGATGGGGTACTTAGAGATGGCAATTTTTTTTTAATATAATTTAATAATTTCTAAAAAATACCATAGATTCATACCATAGTGCTTTGAAAACAAGAACAATGGAAAGTTATAAGTATGAACATTGAACATTAAAAGTTTAAAGAGTCAAAGACTAATACTAAATACTAATGTCATATTAATATAGAGTCAAATAGATCAAAACTCACATTGCATATCTCATAGTCATATCTGATTTCTGAATATCACATATGATTATCTTCATATCAGATTAATAATCGCTAAGATTATCATTACATATTGAAATTTGAAATTCAAAAATATATAGTTTGATGCTTAATTGCTGGCATGAAACCAAAACACTCAGAACTGTAAAGAAAAATCAGAAATCTATCTAGTATCATCTACTCCTCAAGGCTGTGATCATAAAAAAAATACTAAAATGAGGGTCAAAATACATAAAATGACTTAATGTTATATTTTAAATTTGTTTTTAAATTAGGAGACAGGGGGAGACTTCATCTTTTGGAATTGGAGACTCGGATTCTTCGGGAGACTTCGCCATGAAGTCTCTAGCCATTTTTTAAGACTCCGGAGATGCGAAAAGTCTCTAAAACACGTCTAGAGTGGAGAGGAGACGGGTCTCTGGGTAACATTGGTGTGTATATACATACATCTGTGAATATACATGTATGTTGGTGTATAGACCTATAAATATACACAATATATATATATATTGTGTATATTACATATATATATATATATATATATATATATATTGTGCACAATATATATATATTGTGTATATTACATGTATGTAATATACACAATATATATATATAGTGAATATACATGTATGTAATATACATAATATATATATATAGTGTATATTTATAGGTATATGTGTATACACCAACATACATGTATATTCACATATGTATGTATATACACACAATATATATATGTATATATACATATATATACACATCCAAACTTAAATAGGTTCATATATGTATGTATATACACACATAATATGAATATATGTATGTGTGTATGTATATATATAAACAAACTTACATGTACATACATGTATGTTATATACATATACCTATAAATAATATATACCCACATACATGTACATAGATTTATGTATATATGTATACACACATAAATTTGTAATTATATGAGATATATATGTTATGTATGATTATATATATCATGTGCAGTTAAAATTTATGGTGTATGTACCTACTCACATACGTAGGTAGGTATGTATGTATTTTCTTATAAATATAAACATGTGTTATTAGTACCCAATTTACTACCCTTTAAAAACTGTATTTAATCAAGTCCTTAAAGTTTGTCTATCTTTGTCTACGAATGATACATGGAGGTGCCGACAAGAAGAAAGATAGGTGGAATCAGTAAGTTTTGAAAGTTGTGGAAGTTACCGAAGAAGCCAATAAATGAAAGGATGGTAGTTATTATAACTACTGTAATGTCCCCGTTTTTCAGACTTTGGGATTAGTTTGGTTTGGCGACCCTCGCAAGCTAATCAGGTGTTCAGAGTGGGTCAGATTGTGGAGCCAGTGTTGGGATTTCATTCTGGAGGTTCAGTTTACCAGATATGTTCTTCATTCGGGTCAATTTGGTCGACTTACTATTTTTAGTAAGTGGTATTTGGGGTATGGACAAGATTAGCAAGGTGTGTGCACGGAGTGTTAGATGTCTCAGGATCGAGTTTCAAAGAATCTCTAGTTTGAGAGACTTACTATTTATAGTAAGTCTATTTTTAGCAGTTGGCTATTTTTGGTAGTGGGTCATTTCTAGTAGGGCAGTTGGCGTTTGAGGCTCTGGTGTCGAAAATGAGTTTGTACAATCAACGGGATTCAAAGGCTTTTGGTCTTTAAAGTTATCATTATTATATTAAATTATTTTAATTTAATAACTTTAATACTTTATAACTTTAATGTTATAAAGTGAAGAGGTCATTTAAAAACCTTTTTAATGAAAAAAGTGAAATTGTGCTTTTTCCGAAAAAGCTATATATTCTACTCGAAAAAGCACTTTCAACCATTCATTGTTGATTTGATAAAATTTATAAAGTCTCTTGGCTGTGAGAAACCGGCTAGGGTTTTGAGGACTAATTCCTCTTATGGCAATTTGAGCCATCACAGATTGGTGGTGAATTTTGCAGCTGCTGATTCTGAATTAAATCCAATGTTGATGTATACTGGGTTTATGAAAAGTTTGTTCTGCAAGCAAATCAATTTATTCATTCTGGGGTTTGATTTTTCTTCCTACTGGAGTTCTAAAATTGTTTGGAGTCTGTGTTTCTTCATTTGGTAATTGCATTCGAATTTGCTGAGGTTATTTTTATTGGGAAATCTGTTGTTAATTAATTGCTGATGCTGCAATTAATAAATTGGTGTTCGGGTTTTTTGGTGAAGTTATTTCTACAAGCGAATCATTTGTTCTTAAGGATTCTGAATTGTTTCATGGCTGAGGTTTAATAATTGATTGAGAGATTGGCAGAGATCTTCTTGTAGATGTTGAATTAATTATATTGAGATTGAATTCACAAAAATCTGGAAACCCACATTAATTACATGGCTGCATTTTTTTAATTGGGAATTTGAGGAGCTTTATTGTTAGCTCACATGCCTGCTGCAGATGCTGTTAATTTGCTGCAAGGCCCTGCGTATGTATTAGAGCAGTCATGGCATGTTCTTGATATTCACGTGACTGCCAAAGACCATCAATTTTCTGTAAAGGGGCTCGCATTTGTTTCCTGGCAGCCTTGCAATCATTACGCAAGGCTGTGATACTGCTAAGGCACAGCGCGTGACATTGGGTGAAGCTGCGTCACCCTTCATACAGCTGACGTCACCCTTCATACAGCTGACGTGACTCCAAGAAGTAGTTTTCTACATTTCGGGCCTGCATTCAAATTGCCAGCCAGGCACGGGCTCAAATGGGTGGCTATCTGCATTCTACAAGGAGCTGCTGACAGTGTTTGGTGCTGCGCCAAGTTTTTTGGGAAGATAGTTATAATCTGCAAACAAATAATTAATACCAGGTGCCAATCTTTTAGCAATAAAGTATTGTGATGTTATTGGATTTGATATCAAATTTTATGATGTTTCTTCTAAGTTGTTAAAGTGATTAAAATTCGATATTTGATTTGGATGAAGATTGAATATTAAATTGCAATTAAAAGATTTCTTGAGCAAGTGCTGCAAATATTTTAAATAAAATAAGTGGATTTGGAAGAAGCCAGTTTCGGTTCTTCACAACTACAACGTTATCTTCCAAAAGATTCCTTTCTTTATAGCATAAGGACATTGCCATGATCGAGGTAGACTCATAAAATGGATTCGATGAAAATCACTTAGAAACTTTCAAGACTAGCCTAAAACACCATATGGATATGCACCAAAGCTGAAAATGTTTTCATACACATGCATGCAAAGTGCAGGAGCGTAGCTAAGTCTGCGGGTGAAATGGAAGTCTTGGAACAGGTTATGGACATCCTTCAAAGAATACGAGTGCAAAGATTTTTGGTCTAATTTAACAATTAAAATTTCCCTAGTAAACACCCAAACAAAATGTGGGATGATGAATTACACAGCTGATTTATTTGCCAAGACCACCATAAAGAGATGTCGTCTCATAGAATTTGATGACCTCGCAAAATATATTTGTGGGAATGTTTTGTCAACTTTCAAACAAATGCAAAAGTGAAGCCAGATCCTACAGTTTGCCCCGCATCATCTCTGATCTCTCTGTGCAACATGTGTACAGTACATCAGATTATTGTCATCCAAAGTATAAAGGGCCTTTTTCCAAGCACTGCAGTTGTGAATGTCAATAGACATACATGCAAAATGTGGAATCATAAACAGGGCACACAAATTAGTCAACAACTCATCTCAATGGAACATGGTTTCTCATCCCGTGCACTTGAATTGTTTTGTGGAATGCCTTCAAGGTGTAAATCCAAACTCAGCAACCTTTGGCCAACATCCTCCTTGTCTGCAACACAATGCAAGCTTTGAAATAGAGAATGCGGTCTCATCGAATACCACAACCACTCAGATTGACATGAATACAAAATGTGGAATTTTAGACAACACGCTTGAATTGTTTGACAATGTGCCTCAAAAGAAATCTCACCTCAAGATGTATAATTAAACGGTTGTAAAATTCACACAAAATGGAGTACAAATTTGGCATGGAAGACACCAATATCTCTGAGTAAAGAAAGCACCGAAAACATCCTTACATGTTGATCATGAAGTTCATTCTCATGGCATATTTCTTTATTGTGTGTGTATGAAATACCTCAAATAAATGTGGTCTCATGCAAACCACAAGGTCAACATGGATGTACATGTGGAAATGCACAAATGGATGGTAGGAAAAGTAATTTCATGGAAAGTAATGGTGAAGGTATTCCATTCTACAAAATACAACATATAGAGGTTTGACATAGTGAAGTGAAATTTTCTTTTGGAGTGGCTTTGTTCATATAGTTATTTTCTCTTAGAGTTGTTGTAATGGAAGAGGCAAGTATACAGTGAAAAGAGAAAAGAAAAACTTTAGTTGGAAGAGTGGATTATAGATGTAACCTTGCACTTGTTCCAATCATGTCAAAAGAGGTACAAAAGAAATGGTAGCATCAACTAAAATAGGCCACTTCATAAATTCTTAAGTGGAAGAATGTGAGAAAGATGATACACGGGTTGTATTATAAAATTGGTTCTTTTAAGATCAATGATATATCACATTTTTGCTACACAACAAGGAGGACAAGTTCAGACAATGGCCAATTCCACAAAGATCTTCAAAAAGTGTCTAAGGCAAAGCGGGCGGAGATTGAAAACTACCTCAATGTCATCAATTACTTGATCATTTTCCAAAGGCATAAGTTTAAAGTCATCTTTTAATCTTGTAAAAGTGGCTTGTGTCACTTATTGTAACTAAAACTACCTTTTGGGCTTTTTCAATGTAAAAGTTAGGTAAATCCTAACTTTCTTTCAAAAAGGTTGTTATTCTAAGTAGTTACAAAAGGTAGTTAGGTAGTTACAAAGAGTAGTTAGGTGGTTATACTAAGTAGTTACATGATGGTTATCAAAGAGATCCTATAAATACAAGGCTTATGTAATGTAAAGGGAGGACTTTTGGCAAAGGGGAAACAATGGAAAATTTTCATAAGAGACTTTTTGGGTCAACACCATGTACACAAGTGTTCTTGAACTTGTATATTTTCAAAGAAATAATGAAGAATGCATTTAGTCGTATGTCTTGAATGTGTTCATCAGTTGTTATTACTTACTTTCCATATGTTAAGTTACTAATCTCTTATGTAATGGTGGAATCCCATAGTCTTTCTTATTTATGTAATCAATTTGACAGAATACATTCATTTCTTGGTATCTTGTTTTGAATGTACTAGAATAGCCTATCTTTTCATATGTCAAGATTCGTTATCCATATTCTCTCATCATTGCATTTGTGCTTAAACCCCTTTTGTAATCATTATTCATTGTGAATCTCAGCTAGTATTCATATGTCTACTGTTGGGGTTCATGTTAACCATTTACTCTAGTTTTGTTTTTTGTCTCCTTTTTGTACTTTCAGGTGAAAAGTACTAAAAATACCAAATACCCCTATCATATGAGGAAGCTGCCCCTCTCAAATGCAGAGGAAGATTGCAACTTGATTGTGATTCGGTTGTAATCTCTCCAACTGTTGGTACACTTGTCACTACTCACAGGGCAAATAGGGTCAATTCTAAAGAAGCACTCACAATGACAAATTTGTTTACCAACATGCTTAAATGCAGATTCATTCTCAACTAGAGAACCAGATTTGGCTGATAACTTCAAACCAAACTCCATAGGTGTAGACACAGGTTTGCAGTCCTACATTCTGAATTTGTCCAGTAGATCTCATGCATACTTAGACTGAGAGATGAAGATGCCATGAAACTGTTGTCAAACCTCGACACCTAGGCAGTAGTGCAGAAGCCCAAGGTCTATCATGTCAAAAGACTAGCATAAATTATGTTTCATTCCCTAAATCAAAGATGCCAAACTACTAGTGATAATCAGATCATCAACATATATAACTAGAAGGATGATATCACCAGCAGTAGTCTTGACATACAGATTTGAGTCAGGACTCCTCTGGAAACCCTGATCTATGAGGTACTTATCAATTTTCATGTATCATGTCCGAGGAGCATGTTTTAGGCCATAGAGTGCTTTCACCAGTTTGAGTACCTAGTGTTCTTTATCGGCAACCTTGTATCCACGAGGTTGTGTCATGTAGACCTCTTCCTATAACTCACCATTCAGGAAGCACTCTTGACGTCCATTTGATGGACCTTCCAGCCACACTAAGTTGCCATGGGTAGGACTAATATGATGGTGCTCATCTTTGATGTCGAAGCATAGATCTCCTTGTAATCAATTCCTTCATGCTAAGAGAAGCCTTTGGCAATGAGACAAGCCTTGTACTTATCTAAAGTATCATCAACCTTGTATTTAACTTTATAGACCCATTTGCATCCAATGGGTTTCTTTCTTGAAGGAAGATCTGACAGAACCCAAGTGTTATTCTTCACCAAGCTGTGGTGCTCAATGTCCATAGCTTGTTCCCACTCAAGTATCCCTTTGGTCTCTGTGTATGTTTGAGGCTCATACACACTGTGAATGTTAGCCATGAGAGCAAACTTTACAGAATTAGAAGGTTTTCTCTTCTTCCGAGCAATTCTACCCTCGATGAGCTCATCATCATGAAGATAGTCAATCATCTTAGCCACCATTTAGGCCGGAGAGTAGAAGTGCCAACATCAAAGGCAGGAGGTGCACTAGGATCAGGTTCATCAAACAGAAGATAGGATGAATCCTGAGGAAAATTAGGTGGTGCAACTGCATGTCTAGGTGATCCCGCAAGAGAAGGAACCGGTGAAGGTGCAGGAACTATAACAACTGAAGCCCTCCCATTAGGTGGACCTAATGAAAAACGGACACCCAAGTCTTGAGCCTAGAGAGGTTGATCCTCAAAATCCATAATAGGAGAAAACTAAAATGACCCTCGTTCCTTGTCAAAGACCACATCACAACTATAGATGAGACGATTTGTCTCGATGTCAACAAGTCAGTAGGCTTTCTGATTATCACTATAACCAGTTAGCATGAGTTTCTAGTTCTTGGCATCCAACTTGGTGCACTTAGTATCAAGGATCCAGACAAAAGCAATGGAGCCAAAAAATTTGAGATCACTGATTCTGGGCTTACAGCCTAACCAAGCCTCTTTCGGAGTCTTCTTCTTGACAACTACTGTAGGAGAGAGATTGAGAAGATAGACGGCAATGTAGACAACTTCAGCTTAGAATTTCTTTGGAACACTCTTGTGTTCAAGCATAGAGCGGACCATTTCGATGTTTGTGCAGTTTCTTCGCTCAACAACACCATTTTGCTAAGGGGTGTAGGGTGTTGTTAATTGGCACTTTATGTCATGTTCACAGAAATGGGAGAAGACAGAAGAACAAAATTCTGCCCCATTGTTAGTTCTAAGAGTAACACTATGTTGACTAGCCTCTTTTTCTACAGATGCTTTGAACTTTTGAAACAAAACAAACACCTTTTATTTTTTATGAAGGAAATACACCCACATTTTCCGACTAAAATCATCAACAAACAGTAAGAAATATTTGGACCCAGTAACAGAAGGAGCAGCCATAGGAACACAAATATCAGCATGGACCAGTTGTAGTACCTTAGAAGCTCTCCAGGAGTCGCCATCTGAAAATGGAGTTTGATGTTGCTTCCTAATCTAACAATCTCCACAAACTCTGAGGTTCTAGGTATGAATCTTTGGTAGTCCAATGACAGGATCTTCCCAAACAAGCTAAGAAAGGTAGTGCGCATTTAAGTGCCCATACCGCTAATGCCAGAGTGTACTAACTACGAAGCGCTTGGCTTCCATGGCAAGCTCCGGAGAATCAAAAGAGTCAACAAGTATGAATAGACCATGATCGAGATCCACAGCAATAGTAGACTAAGTCTCTCGATCAATGACACTGCACCGATGTGAACTGAAGGTCACGTCTAGCCAAGGAGAATGTCTCAGAATTTGACTGATTGAGAGAAAGTTGAGTTCCATTTCTAGAACATAATACACATCGAAGAAAATCAGTTTCCTTCCTCCAAACTAAATCTGTATATTGCCCTTTCCGATAACGGTGTACTCTTCCCCTCCTCCAAAAATAACTATTGAGAATGGCTGAAAATCTATGTGAACCAATCCCTGCAATGAGTGAAATGGTGATAAGCACCAGAATCAATGTACCAAGCAAAACACTTAACATGATCTGCAGGTCTTTTAGCCATGAAGGCATAAAAGGCAGACTCGCTCTGCTCAGTGTGCTTCGCTACATTTGCTTTAGGCTATGAACCACTTTGCTTGGCCTGTGCAACCAAAAGTTTACGACACTCAAGTTTCATATGACCAAACTTATGGTAGTAGTTGCACTGAATGTTCTTCTTTGGGCCTTCTGATGCCAGAGCAGAGAATGTCTGTTGAGAAGACTGAGAAGGAGAATTGGTTGTGAAGGCCTATTCTCTAGAAGATGAACTAGTACCACTGTTGAATTGTTGTTCCCAGCAATCTTGCTGTAAGAGTATTGTGTAGAGATCGGAAAACCTCAGGTCAACATTAGTTGAAGCAATGTTGAGAGTTTCATCAAAGTGCTCATAGAAAAATGACAAACTTTTCAAGGTGATCACCACCATGTCTTCTTCCATTTTGCGTCTGATTGCTTCTAATTGATCTTGAATATCCTTGATTTTATTGAGATGATCTTGCGAGGACACTTGTTCATCCATCATGATCGTGAAGAGCATGTTCTTTAAGAAGAATGCACGGCTCTTATCAAAAGTTTCATGCAATTCTTTTAGATGCAACCAAATTTCTACAAGTGCTTTGCCAGAAGGAACCTACGGAAGTTGATCATCAGAGACTGAGAGTTTGATGAGCATAACAACTTCCCGATTTTGCTCATCAAATTTGCCTTGCTCCTTGCCTTCATCTGCAGGACAATCAATCTTGCCCAAAACAATTTTGTCAAGACATCCGTATTCAAAGATCGTCATCTACCCAGACATAAAACTTGCAAATTAAAATCCATAGAAGGTCGATTCCTTCTTCTCCTCAGACTGCTCTGTCACATGAGTCTGCTGCTGAGACTCTCCTTGGTTGGTCTTCTAATCAACCAACCATTGTCTGCAGAACCTCTGGATATGACCAAGCTTCCCACAATAGTGACAGGTGATCTTCTTCTTGGAACCCTCCTCAAATGTGGGTTGTCCTTTCTGCTGAGTGGACACTCCTTTATCTGTGCTAGAAAATGTCTATTCCACATTGACCACGTCACTAGTACTACCAAACTACTACCTCCACCTATCTTGTTGCAATAGCTTATTGCACAACTCATCAAATTTCAAGTCAACATTAGCGGAGGTAAGGTTGAGCGTTTCAATAAAGTGTTCATAGTACCGTGGTAGATTCTTCAGCATAATCACTACCATGTCCTCTACTTCCATCTTGCAACCAATAGCGTCCAGTTGATCGCGGATATCCTTAATCTTCATAAGATGCTCCTGCAAAGACATCTTCACATCCATTACAAGAGAAAACAACATATTTTTCAAAAAGAAAGCTCGACTTTTATCCGATGTTTCATGGAGACTTTTTAGGTGCACCCAAATCTCCACTACAAACTTGCCAAATGGCACTTCTGGAAGCATCTCATCGGTGAGAGATAACTTCAGCAACATAACCACTTCTCGCTTACATTCATCAAACTTGTCTTGGTCTTTGCCCACTACTGTAGGACGAGTAGAATTACCCAAAGTAAGCTGGTCCAAGCACCGGTACTCAAAAATCGAAAGCATCCTCTGCTTCCAAGTATTGTAATTCCTGTTGTTGAACCGTTGATTTCCCTCCGACATGATGTTGGTCAACGACACCATCCCTCCCGTTTTCCTATGCAAAAAAAACTAGGTAAACTCAAGCTTTACAAAATATTGATTTCTTTGTCAAAAATCAGTAAAAAACCTTCAGTGAAGAGCTAGCACGAATCCCAAGACAAATGCACACCAAGTACAAAACTTCGTTCCAAAAAATGTTAAAACCCCTTTTGCAAACCTAAAAACCCTAGATTTTTATACAAAAATCATTAAAAAAATTCTTCAAAACCCTAATTGAAACAAGAACCTGCTGCACCATAACAAATCTGCAAAAACAACTTAATCACAAAAACTCAGAAAACAGCAGCATGTGAAAAGCAAGAAATCCATGATTTTTCAGAATGTCTTCACAAAAAATCAGCAAGCCCTAGGCCAAGGTTGCACATACCCACAAAACACCTTACAATTTTAACTGAGAAATCGCACAAAATCAAAAAACTCCTCACGAGTCTGAGAAAAAAGCACACATGAGGAGTAGAAAAATGCAGAAACGGCACCCAAAAATCTAAAAACCAACACTCAAAACCAGTCTACAACTCCTTCACAGAGATAAAGGAGGTCGAAACCCTAGCTGCACAAGTTGCTTTCAACGAAAAACACCAACAAACAGCGAGCGAAGAAAACCCTCGAATTTGTAGACCAGAAAACCTTCAAAAATTTGCAAATGATTTCCCTAAAAGACAACACGATTTTTCCTAAAAAATCGAAAAAAAACATCTCGAAAAAAAATTGAAGGTAAAAGCTATGAATTTTTATAAAAAAAATTCACTAAAAACTGCCTAAGCTATGATACCACGTCATGAAAATATATATTCATAAAAGATTAATTACAATATGGAGACAAAGTCTCCTTATAGAGAATAACTGAAAATGAAATGGAAACTTTCTAAAAAGCTAACAACGGAAAAGTTTCCATATTATTTAGAAACTAACTAAAAAACTAAAACTTGCCTAAAAGACTAAATATCTAAATATCTAAATTGCCATTAATATTAAATACTTTATTAAGTTCCACTTGATTCAGGATTTGGTTCTCCAAGGAAATAAATTAATAATCTCTCAAAATTATGTATTCATTTATGCAATCAGCATTTTTTGTTGTGTAAGCCTTGGGCGGGGTCCCTTGGCAAGGTGTTGTCTTTTGAGGTTTTCAAAGAAAATTTAATAAGGGCGGCGGGGAAGAATGTTGGTGTAACTATTTTAAATATTACCTTGTCCGCCAGTTTGAATACTTGATTGTTCGGTTACTTCTTTAGCAGTTTGTGTTGTGGAAATAGCTTCAATAGTATTTAAGTCTTCAAATGCTCGAAATATTATCTGGAAGAGATATGAGCTTATATATATATATATATATATATATATATTCATGCTGAAGAAAATACAGTCGAATGAGATCAGTCACAACGGTTATCGTGACTGTGAAAACAATTATGAAATCATTACATACCGTGATTTGTATCAGTCACGATATGTATATGTATCGTAACTGTGATAACAGTCACGATACATATACATACCATAACCTACATTACTGCTATGAATACCAGTCACGATATGTATATGTATCATGACTGCAGTCACGATACATATACATATCGTGACCTATCACCAAAGTTAATAATCACGATAATACCTTGAATTATATTAAGTGTTAAAACAGAAATTTAATGTTATAATTATAAAGTTGATTGATAACAAACGATTATCGCTGTGGAAAGGCATGACCCTACGTGACTGTCCAGTCACGTACGGTCATGTCCTTTCACAATTATAACCGTTCGTTCTTGTACTTATACAAGATCATATCTGCTGTTTAGAAATCAATCACAGTGGCAATTATCTAATACAGTAGAAGTACGATTAGGAAAGAGCATTACATTTCTTCTCTATTCTGATCTATATTCTTTAACATGGTATCAGAGCAAGGTTATTCGAGAAGATATATACTTTTTATTCTTTATAGACATCTCATATAAACATAATAAAAAAAGTTATATTTGTGTATATTATAATAACAAGAAGAAATGGCTCACGGTATGAGAATGGAAGATAGACTTGAGGGTGCATCCAACTTTATATCGTGGAAAACTAGAATTACTTCACTTCTACTAGAACTCGAATTGGAGGACTATATAGAGAAAGAGCCAAAAATACCTGAAGATGAAGTAGAAAAATTCACTTGGAAAAGGCAAAATAATAAAGCCAGGAAATTGATTACTGACTCTGTCAAAGACTCTATACTTCCTAGCATTTCAAGATTAACCACTGCCTTTGAAATATTCAAAACCATTCAAGACACATTTGAAATCAACAAGGCTAGTAGATTATTGACTCTGAAACAACAACTTATGAACGTAAAAATGAACAAAGGGGAAACAATCACCTCTTACTTTCTAAGAATTTCAGAGTTAAGGGATCAACTCCTTACTATTGGAAATAATATGGATGATCTAGACCTATCCTTAATTTCTCTAAGAGGATTACCTATCTCCTGGGAATCATTCATTCAGTGCATAAGTGCAAGAGCTCCATTACCAAAATTTGAACAACTGAAAAATGATTCCACTCCAGAAGAATCAAGATTAATCTCAAGAGGAATAGGACCCAGCAAAGAAAGTGAAGTTTTGGCACTCCATACAATCACGTCTAACAAAAAAAAAAATTCAAAAGGACGAATACTAAAACCTTCAATAAAAAGGATCTTTCAAAAGTACAATGCTACAAGTACGAGAAATACGGGCATATTCACAAATTTTGTCTAGAAAGGAAGAAAATTCAAGCTGCACTAGCTGAAGTCAAAGAAATGGAAAACCCACTCTTCTTCCTAGCTTTGTCAAGTGAACTGAACTGAAATAAAAGTACTTGGATAATTGATAGTGGAGCCTCCAAACATATCACTGGATTCAAGGATCAATTCGAAACTTTTAAAGGAAACTCCTCAGAAGAAGTTACAATTGGTGACAATTCTACTTATCCCGTGAAAGGAATTGGGACCTATTCAATCAAGATAAGAGGACTGACCTTACAGTTAAAAGTACTATATGTACCTGGAATAAAAAGAAACTTAATCTCCATATTAGGACTAGCTGATCAAGGATATAGGGTCACATTCAATGAAGATTAAGTTCATCTCTGGACTAAAAATTCTAACATCAAGAATGCCATTCCTATAGGATCTAGGGAAGGCAATCTATATAAATTATGTGGTGAACAAAAAATTGCTTTAAGCCATTAAGTTCAAAACAATAATAAGATATGGCACAAAAGGTTAGGCCATATTAGATATAGTGCTCTTCCAATCCTAAAAAGAATCACCTCAAGGATACCTCATCTTAAATCTGAACATTCGGGTATATGCAAAGGTTGTGCCTTAGGAAAAAATACAAAAGGGTCCTTCCCGACAAACGAACACAAATCAAAAAATGTATTAGAACTTATTCACACGGATCTATGTGGTCCTATGTCAACACAATCCCTGTCAGGTGCCTTATACTATGTAATCTTTGTTGATGATTACTCTAGAAGAACCTGGATGTACTTCCTAAAACTAAAAGAATCCAATGAAGTTCTATCTAATTTCAAAGAATACAAAGCACTAGTTGAAAATCAAACCGGCAAGAAAATAAAAACCCTAAGGTCTGATAATGGAGGTGAATATACATTTGATAGTTTTAAAGAATTCTGCAAATCTGTTGGGATTAAGAGGGAGTATATTGTACCATATAATCCTCAACAGAATGGAGTAGTGGAAAGAAAAAATAAAACCATTATTGAAGTAGCAAAAGCCATGATGCATGACCAAAACATGCACATCTCCTTCTGGGCCGAAGCTGCAAACACCGCAGTATACATACAAAATAGGTGTCCTCATGCTATCCTAGAAAATACTACACCAAAAGAAGTATTTACAGGAAACAAACCAGACTTAAGCCATCTAAGAGTGTTTGGTTGTCCTGTTTACATTCATGTTCCAAAAGAAAAGAGAACTAAACTAGAACCCTTTGGGAAGAATGGTATACTCATAGGATACAGTGAGGATACTAAGGGATATCGAATCTATATCCCTGGCCAAAGATCAGTAGAAATCAGCAAAGATGTAAAGTTTGAAGAAAACTTCATATCCACAGACACTAAGGATGATTCCATAACAAATCTAGATAGAGATCTTACAACTGAGAATGAAAGAGAGAATAATACAATAGATTCGGAACCTACATCTTCAAATATTGAGCCTACACCTTCAAATATTGAGCCTACACGTCCAAATGTTGAGAATAATGAAATATCAAATAACAAAAAGAGACCCTTATGGGCAAGAAAGATGTTTGAAGAAAATAATGTAGAGCCAGATCAAATATTCGGAGAAAACAAGAGAACAAGAACACAAAAATGTTATACTGCCCTTCTAACCGAGCTTACATAATCTGAACCTGACAGTGTTGAAAAAGCCTTGACAAAACAAGCTTGGAGAGAAGCCATGATTGAAGAGTATCAGTCCATTCTGAAAAATGATGTTTGGGATGTTGTGGCCAGACCTAAAGACAAATCAGTTGTCTCTTCAAAATGGTTATTCAAAATCAAATATGCACCAGATGGCAGCATTGAAAAACACAAAGCCCGGTTTGTTGCCAAAGGATTCTCACAAAAGGCTGGGATTGACTATGAAGAAACCTTTGCTCCCGTAGCTCGATACACCTATGTAAGAACCATTCTTGCAATTGCAGCATCTAAAGGATGGAAGGTACACCAAAAGGATGTCAAGACTACTTTTCTGAATGGGAAAATTGAGGAAGAAGTATACATAGAGCAACCAAAAGGCTTTATCACACATGATAAAGATCAATATGTATGTAAGTTAAAAAAAGCTCTTTATGGCCTTAAACAAGCCCCCAGAGCATGGTATGAAAGGATAGACAGCTATCTCACCAAACTAGGGTACTCCAAGAACATAGCAGACCCTAACATCTACTTCAAGGTAGTAAAAGGTGATATGATAATACTAGTCCTTTATGTTGATGATTTGCTTATAATTGGAGAAGATCACCAGATTATAAAATGCAAACAAGACCTGGTAGTTGAGTTTGATATGAAGGATATGGGCCTACTACACTACTTTCTAGGTCTAGAAATTTGGCAAAAGGAAGATCACATTTTTTTAAATCAAGAAAAGTATACCACTGACATCCTAACTAGATTCGGAATGATGGATTGTAAACCATTGGCTACCCCAATGGAAACAAATCTACACAAGCTAAAAAGTGAAGCAGAAGATTCTGAACCTACAGATCCCTCTCCATATAGACAAATTGTTGGATCCCTCATGTATCTGGTAAACACACATCCTGACATCTGTTATGCAACAAATGTACTAAGTCACTTCATGTGTGAACCTAAGCAAATTCACTTAATGGCTGCTAAACACATATTGAGATATTTACGAGGGACTATTGGACTTGGTTTGAAATATGAAAAAGTTGAAATCCAACTTCAGGGTTACTCAAATTCAGATTCAGCAGGCAGTTCCACAGATCGCAAGAGTACCACAGGATGTTGTTTCAGTTTAGGATCAGCAATGATATCTTGGTTCAACAAGAATCAGTCAATTGTTTGCTCAGAGTTCCACTAAAGCAGAATACATGGCTGCCTCTATGGGAGCTCAAGAAGCAATTTGGTTAAGGAAGCTATTTTTTTTATCTCTTTGGAAAACCCTTAAAACCTACCATTATTCATTGTGATAATCAAAGCTGCATCAAACTCTCAATAAATCCAGTCTTCCATAATCGATCAAAACACATAGAGATTCCTTACCACTACATAAGAGACATGGTTGACAAGAACATCATTAAACTGGTTTATATCAGCACTGAAGAACAAAATGATGACATATTTACCAAACCTCTTGCAAAATTAAAGATAGATTATTTCAATAGAAAAATTGGTATGACTAAACTTTAAAACTTGTTGGAATGTAATTCCTACTTTTGTACTTTGTATTCATGAATATATAAATAAAGTTATATTGAAATATTTCATTTGTGTTCAAAGAAGATGACGATCTTCTGTGTAAATAATAGGGGTTACTATTTCAAGGTGACGATCTTGACAATAGTTACCAAGCTTCAAGATTGACACCCGAACAGGGTTGTCCTAGACTATGCCGGATATCTTGGTGCTTATGTTATTACTTGATTGTGTAATAACTACTGTATCATGGTTGACACCCTAACAGGGTTAACCTGGATTGTGCCGGATATCATGATATTGAAATAATGAGTATTAATCATGATTAATGACTTCTTTATGTTGTCCCGAATTGTGTCGGTAATCATGACGTACTATTACATTGAGAGACACAACTTAAATCCTCTCTTACTAAGAGGGAGTGTTGTGAAAATAGCTTCGATAGTATTTAAGTCTTCAAATGCTCGAATTATTATCTGGAAGAGATACGAACTTATATATATATATATATATGCATATCAGTATTGATATGCATATATATATATGCTCATATCATAAATATATATATATATTCATGCTGAAGAAAATACAGTCGAATGAGATCAGTCACAACGGTTATTGTGACTGTGAAAACAGTTATGAAATCATTACATACTGTGATTTGTATCAGTCACGATATGTATATGTATTGTGACTGTGATAACAGTCACGATACATATGCATACCGTAACCTACATTACTGCTATGAATACCAGTCACGATATGTATATGTATCATGCCGTAACCTACATTACTGCTATGAATACCAGTCACGATATGTATATGTATCATGACTGTTATCACAGTCACAATACATATACATATCGTGACTGTTATCACAGTCACAATACATATACATATCGTGACCTATCACCAAAGTTGATAATCACGATAATACCGTGAATTATATGTTAAGTGTTAAAACAGTAATTTAACGGTATCATTATAAAGTTGATTAATAACAAACGATTATCGTTGTGGAAAGGCATGACCCTACGTGACTGTCCAGTCACGTACGGTCATGTCCTTTCACAATTATAACTGTCCGTTCTTGTACTTATACAAGATCATATCTGCTGTTTAGAAATCAATCACAGTGGCAATTATCTAATACAGCAGAAGTACGATTAGGAAAGAGCATTATATTTCTTCTCTATTCTGATCTATATTCTTTAACAGTTTGGTTACTCAACTGTCTTACTGACTTCTTGTTTATATGCATGAGATCTAATGAGAATATGACATAATTCTCTTTTGGTTTCTAATCTACTCTCTCACACAATTATGTTACCTGATTCAGTCAACAACATGCACATTTTTCCTAACATTCATCTGAAAACCAGATGAGATATAAGAACAACATGAACGAACAAAGGAAGTGTAAATAAGAAGGGAAAGAGCCAAAAAATTACTTGTGAAAACAAGATCTGTAGGACTTCATAGAATGTGTCTGAAACCTCTCCCTCAATTCTGTAAGGACAGACTGAACCTGCACATGGCTTTGCCAAGGACAAAGCAACTAAGATGAAAGCATTCAATTGGACTAATGGCAAAAAATCAAAGGAGAAGCAAGAGCTAAAGAATTAAAACTTTTATATAGAGCTGTCCTCTTCCATGTCTCTGCACTTAATAAATATGGTAATAAACTTCATTTTGATAATAAAGAATCATTGCGATCCAAAATCTAAATACCTCCAGCCCTGTAGTGAAGATGAGGGGGATAAAAGTTCAAGTGCTAAATATAACATAAATATTTTCAATTTTGAAATATGAAGTTTGTCTTGCTCATACCGATGTTAGACTAGCATATTCTGAAGCAGATAACATTTCATCAGACGACTTCACCAGCAAGTGCAGCTGAAAGATTCAAAAGTGATCAGAAATCAAGATACAAATCGGCAAAGAATACATACTAAGAACAGGAAAATTACTCAATCAATATAAGACCATAGCATCAACACCATTTATGTTTCTCCTTCAATATCTATGCACTAAATTGTTCTTGGCTAAAAATGTAGCTGTTCCTCAGCAATTTTACAAATATCCTAAACAAGAATTGAGTTAAAAAAACTTATGTGGCATAAAGGATGCACAAATACATGTGAGAATAAGCAGACAAATGGCTGAAAGCTGATAAATTATCATAATAATGACCACTCAATGAGTCAACGTGAAGAGTTTGTAATCGGATATTTTAGAATTCCTTTTAGATTCTCCATAAATTCATGATAAAGACGGATAATATATATATATATATATATATATATATGCTCTACCCACACAGATTGCCTATAATAAATAGCATTTATCATAATTTTGAAATATATGCCTTTACCTGACCAAAAGGTACGTAATTAGGGAAACTGGGAATTCTGTGCCATTTTAAAGTTTCTCGACCTTTCATTTCATTTGCTCCAGCAACTTCATTCTTCCTGAAGGAGCTTTCATCCACATTAGGAAGTCTAACAGACACGCCATCTGCCCCTTCTTGAATTTCTAGTGATTGTACTACTGGTGAAGAAGATTCTTTCAAACTTGAACCCAAGTTTCCTTGTTCTGAAGTCTTGGTCTCTTTTTTACTTCTTCGAAGCCAATCCAGTTGTTTCTGAACTCTTGATAGAGGGACCAATCTGGAAAGTCTCTGTAAAGAGTTTTGAACAGGACCTAGACCCAATACCAAGTTTTCATCCTGAGTTTGCTTAGATTTTTGCAGCCTTTCTCTCTCAACATTTGACTGATTACCAGCATTTTCTGAAGAAGAATTAAAGCTACCATACTGAGAATTATTTTCTGATAATTGTCCAGAATAATGTTGAAAATAAGCTGGTGACAAAATTCGAGGTACTACATCTTCGGGAATGCAGTATGTCCGAAAATGACATTGCCAACATTTCTCATGAACATAACTGAAATATACCACAATGATTCAGTGCTGGCAATTTCTTTTCATGTTTTAATTTGCAATATAATATAGGAATGTGAGTGTCGCCCGGAAATAACATAAAATTCCACAATAGATGTCAACCACAAGAGCAGAATACTTACTCTCGAAGTTTAGCATTTCCAACAGGAGGTTGTGAAAATGTAATGCACTTGACCGGGATGTCATACCCATTTTTCACTGATGAAGCTGATGGAAAAGCCCTTAAAATATCAAGTGTCACCAGCACTGCAACCTGCAAAGATGGAACATGCTGACAAACAAATCATAGCGTGGAAGAAAATAGCCTTGCTTGTCAAAGAGTTAGAACTAAGGTATTTGTGCTTACTGCTCCACCCATGGAATGCCCACAAAGAACAAGCTTTAGATCCCTCTTTTGTGCAAGTCTGTATAGCTCTACAGCCGGAATACCTTTGGCACGGCCGAGAAAACCCTGCCACATGATGCTGGCTAATTATGGATCTAAAGATGAAACAATTTACTCTGACAAGGAAATTAAATTAATTCCTGATCATTAAATCTTCCTATAGCAAAAATGATAGAACACAATCAAACATGGATCAAGTGAGGATTAAAAATAAAACACATATCAATGTTTTAATTGCTATGTAACATTTGGAAGTAACATACCCTATGGGCAGCAGGTTTGAAACCACCTTCCTGTTCCTTTGTGTGCAGTATGGATCTCTCAGGATCTGATCCTATCTGACCACCCTGATACAATGTCCCTTTTTGGCTACCAGCTGTAGTGACTTTATTTTCTTCATTTGATCGACCTTCTTCATTTTGTCGATTATCTTCCAGAATATCATCCTGAAAAACAGCTCCTTGGAATATGTTTGCATCTGTTATTAAATCCCTGCACAGACATAATAATAACCAACAGAATGAATGTGAAAAATCATGCAGCAATGATCATCCTACCGAAGTATTGCAGTGAATGGCATAGAATACAATTAAATTTAAAAGATTTATCATGAATATATATGTTGTGGTAACTGGTTCACCTGTACTGTTTTGTTCCAATGAATGAAGCAAAAAGGGTGTCACCTGCTTCTGCCAATAAATACCTGCGAGTGACAGAGGAGCAAAACAATTTAACTTGCAGTATTTGAAAAATGTCTGAAAGAATGCTGTAGTGACCAATCCACAAGATCTTCCATGAATATTTAAACCTAAGTTTAAAGCTCCTTATATAGATTTACAAAGACAATAATTCTAAAGAAACAATCGTGAACTTAAGACAAAAATAGAAAACTACCTAATAAACTAAAGACTGAGATGACCATTAAAGAAACATTACAATATTCTAATACCCTTCCTTAATGGTCGTCATCTAACTACCCTATAGAAGATTGTACATGTCTTGTGGTCATAAATTCTTTAGAACATTCTATTGCTGCTGAGACCCTCCCTAGATCTGCAGAATGTTAATGACCAAAAGTAGCCAAAATTCATCCAGAAAAATAGAGAAGGCTGCCCCCTTCTTTAGAATGTTGTGCAACAAGAGACAACAGTCTACCACTGACTCTGCCACTAACCCTCTCAGAATCTGCAAAACTTCGAACCAAAAATCATCACAAAACATCCAACCTGATGTTGGATAACAAAGTTGTCCCTCCCTGTAGCCAAGGACAAACTGAGAACAATTGCCATGATTTTGAGGAAAAATCAGCAAACCCTCCAAATTTTTGCAGAAGAGCACAACACCCCAGAACAGACTACAAAAAATCACGATTTTTGAGGAAAAAATCGCCAAACCCAAGATTAAAGGAAAAAATTATGAAAACCCTTCAAAATAATTTTAAAGGGAAAAATTTATGAAAACCCATCAGTGAAACCTTCATGCGGCAAAACACGAGATTTCGCGTGATAAACAGCTTATGCAGGAACATGCAACCCTCAAAAATCAGAGACTTTTGCTCAAACCAAGAAATCGCGCAATCAAAACTCTCAACCAAGCTTCCAATTTTCAGCAAAAATCTTCAAAGATGAATCACAAAATTTTCATAAAATACCTCCAACGATTCTTATTTTAAAAAATCAAAAATCAAATTTCTCGAAAAAGATTTCAGATAAGAGGCTTGAATTTTTCTTAAACAATCGTCAAATTTTATGAAATCTCATCGACCCGCTTTGATACCATGTTATCGTAAATCGATGTTGTATTAAATAGAGGAGATGAAAGCTCCTTATAAAGATTTACAAAGACGATGTTTCTAAAAGAAACAATCGTGAACTAAAGACGAAAATAGAAACTAGTTAATAAACTAAAGACTAACTAGGATGACCATTAAAGAAACATTACAATATTCTAATACGGGGCATGTATCAAGTACAGGGATACTTTTTGGCTATTTTTTAGGAGACCAAGGGGGAGCTATTAAATTATAGGAATTTTTTTATAAACATAAAACCTGTCAAATATTCATATCATAACATTGATAAAGAATTCATCATAGGCAGCATGGAAGTTTAATACATAGTATTAGATTTGAATTGACATTCATATGAGAATTGACAAATGGGACTCGCGAGGCGAGTCCAGGCGAGTTGACTCACGAGCTTTTGCCTTGCACTCGTGCGAGTCTTTCATCGGGACTCGTGAGTCATTGACTTGGACTCGCATCGTCCACTTAACACACCTAGCACATGCATAAAGTAGTTCTTTTTTTCATTTTTCCTCTCATTTGCTCTTTGTTATTGCTCACAACAAGGTTTTAGGGTGTGGAGAGGTTGAAGAATCAACATCAAATCTGCAAACTACATCTAGGTAAGGAATTTTTCTACTTATTTATTTTTTTCCCTTCCATTAGAAATGAAGAAAATCTTGAAAAACAAGGGAAATGCTGGCAAATTTTTTTCTATTTCTCTTTTTGACTGATTTCCTTGCATTTTTATCTTATTTTTTAATACTATTGTTATCAAATGATTCATTATCAATTTTTGGTTGTTTTTCTATAAAACCCTATTATTTATTTAATTTTTTTCATGTTGTAACAGCTATGGGAAAAAGGAAAGATGGGGCATGGAAGTATGGAATAAGGGGAAGTAAAAAGGGAGACGTGACTTGCACGGAATGTGGCGAACCGATGACAGGTGGAGTGAATAGATTAAAATACCACCTTACTAGAATATCCGAACAAGGTGTGGATGGCTGCCACAATACAACTCCAAAGGTTATTAGACACATGAAGGCCCTTCTTGCTAAATATGACAAGCATTGGTGCAAGAGCACACCTAGGCTAACCTCCATAGTTAAGATGTTTTGGCTTGTATCTGGCATTGGCCAAGTCAGAGTAGAGTGAGTTTGTTTTAGACCTTAGAAGGTCATTGCATTGTGGGCTAGGTGAGTTAGTCATTAGGACTAAGGTCATCAAAATAGTCATTGTTAGTAGTTTTTAAATTCTTAGCCTTAGAAGCTTAAAGGTTGGATTAGAGTCTTCAATGTGTCTTAAACACATGAATGATGTTAGGAAGATGCCTTGAGGCCTTTAATGATGTTGGTTCCTCAAGATATAGGAGGTAGAGGTCCTAAGAGTTAGGAAGATGGCATAGTGACAAAGATGCCAAAAGTTGTTAGAAGTTGTCATGACAACATTTGCAATAATGGCAAATGTTGCATGCAACTCGGTTACATAGGATTCCCTAGAAGATAGGACGTGGGGAATAGACCAACAAGCCCTAAAAACATGGGAAATAGCATCTAATGTAAGGGAAGACTCGAATCTCGAGATTAGACATTATTGTAGCAAGTTTGAGTAATGAGAAAGTAGCTCTGCAATTCTGTTTTGTGAAGAACCCGAGCTTTTCAATGTGACAGTGATATGTAATGGATTGCATGCCCTGATTTAGTGATTGAATAGTGTTCTTTGGATAGTTCTAAGAGTTTTTCATTCAGTAACCAAGTTGTTTTGAGGTTGTTTAAGGTCTTGTATTAATTGTTTTTGGTTTAGTAGTTCTCCTAGTCCTGTCCTGACCAGTCAGTCATTTCATGGCTCCCCCATGAAAACTAACCATGGGATATTCCTAAGGGTGGTTGGAGATGATAGGGGAGTCATTAGCCTGTATATATTTAAGATTAGGAGTCATGAGCAGATGGATAGCTATTTTTAGTACCAAGCCCTAGGCGAGCAGATAGTTCTCGGTTAAAGGTTTGAAGATGAACAATTGAAGATTTCTTGCAGGGAATGAAAGTACAGTATGAGAAAAGTACAGTTATAGGTGTGACATGTTAGAATCGTGTTATGTTAGAAGATTTGTGAACCCACCAATCCATTTGGTCGAGGTTAGAACAAGAAACCAATGAGGTCCTAGGAAATAGGTCTTTTAGGCCTATTAGGCCTAGAATATAGGAATCTTGTGTATGGATGACCTAGGAGTCAAAAACTTGCAGAATCCTTTTGTAAAATCCAAAAGGGTATCCAAATCCCTAATTGGTTTGGTAAGTGTTTTGGGAAGTTTGGTCAAGACGTGACAAAAGGTCTCTGCAAAAGGCTACAAGGAAATAGACCTAATTAGGCCTCCTAAAGACCAAGTCTTGAACCCAATAAGGATAGGCTTGAAGATCCTTCTAAATGGATCCAAATGGAAAAGATATGAATGTCAATGAAGCATTAGACATCCCTGCAATGAATTTCATGAATGGAGAGAAGTTGGCACTTAGATCCTTCTAAGTGTAGGAGAAGAATTGAACTAACTAAAGGGTGTTAGTCTTTCAAGGTGAGGCACAAGGTGTAGGACTCTTGGAGAAGAGTTGGATTAGGTCTTAGTTAATCATCTAAGCCTAATCAGGACCTAGAGGAGATTAGGTTCCTAGAAGAAGACAAGGAAGTTCTTCTTAAGCAAGGCGTGCAAGCAAACCTTGGAACACTCATATCAAGCATAAAGAAGGGAAAAAACAAAACAAGCCATGATAGCTACAATGAATCCAAATGCATCCAATTCAGCTCCCCTTCATTGCACAAGAACACGCAAAAGGGCAGCCCCCTTTCATCATCAACTAAACTCATCTATTGCTGACAATGAGGATAAGGTTATTGAGACTCGGAATCCTCCTTCATCAGACCCAAATTTTTTTATTGTGTGCAATGTTCCAGGAGCACAACCTTCACTTGAAGGTACTGGATGGAATAAAGAAAAACATGAATGATAGCAGCAGAAAAATTTTGGTACTACAATAATTTGCTTTTCAATGCGGCAAGCAGTCCATATTGGGAAGGTTTGCTTACCGCATTTATAGTTGTAGGCAAGGGGTTTAACGCCCCAACACCTTATGACTTTGTGAGCCATTGCTACAGAAATCAATGGAAAGTACACAGGTTCTAGTTGATGATCAAAAAAAAATTTGGAAGACAAAAGGATGTGCCATCTTATCTAATGGATGGACAGATGGGAGAAATAGGACTCTCCTCAACTTCTTGGTGGCTTCTAATGGTGCAATGGTATTCCTCAAGTCTATAGATGCCTCAAAGGAAATAAAAACTGTCAAGGCTATGTGCAATTTGTTAGATGGGGTGATCCAGGAAATTGGAGTTGAGAATGTTGTCCAAATTATCATGGACAACGCAGCTACATATGTATCTGCAGGTAGAATGCTTATGGAGAGGCATCCCACAATTACATGGAGTCCTTGTGTTGCACACTACTTGGACTTGTTGTTAGAGAACATTGGAAAGATTAGCTAGTTGAAAAGGGTGGTTGAAGATGCTAAAATTGTCAACAAATTCATCTACAACCATACTTGGGTCCTCGCTTTGATGAGAAAACACACAAGTGGCAAGGACCTTGTGCGACCAGGAATGACACAATTTGCTAGCCATTTCCTCACATTACAAAGCATTTTTAGTGCCATTCCTCATCTTAGGCAAATGTTTGTGTCTGATGCTTGGGTGCAGTCTACATATGCCAAAAAATCTGAGGTTGAGAAGATAGTATTATTTTTTATGATGGGTTCAACAAAAGCGGAGACGAGTTGATCAAGGTAAGTAACAAACCCAACTATAAACTTTATACAAGAATCTACTTGCTATTTTTTTAGGGGTTAATTTTGTAATAATTTAAAATTTGTTTTCATGTTTCTAGGTGACAGAACCTTTGGTAAGGGTTTTTTGAATGGTGGATGGAGAGGGAATGCCAATGGGTTTCATTTATGAGGCCACAAATAGGGCCAAAGAGGCCATTTCACATTACTATGGTGGAAATTCAAAAAAATGAACTCATTTGGCACATCATTAATCGTAGGTGGACACACCAGCTCCACCAACTGATACATGCCTTGGCATACTACTTGAACCCAAGCTTCTACTTCTTTGATTCATTTAAGGATGATAACGAGGTCATGGCAAGTGTTATTACATGCATTGATAAGATGGCTCCTGACCATGACTTGAGAGACAAGGTTCTTGATGAGTTGGAGGTGACACTTGGCATCTGTTATATCTTATACTTTATTTATGATTCATGAATTTGGAAATGCTCATTGTTGAGTTTGAGTCTTTGACAATTCTTATTTATGAATTTGGAAATGTTCATTGTTCAAGATCTACAAGGGTGCAGAGGGGAGACTCTTCTCTTCACAACAAGCAATTGACAAGAGAGAAAAACAACAACCAAGTAAAACATTTTGTTCAATACTAGAAGAAAAAATTAGAAACTTGATAATGATTGTTAATTTGTTACAAACTTACATATTTTATTGAATTCTAATATTTCTAAATGTTTTTTTTGTAGATTTATGGTGGGAGAATTATGGTGCTAGCACGCCTAATCTTCAAAAGATAGTCATCTGTATTTTGTCTCAGCCATGTAGTGCTACTGGGTGTGAATGGAATTGGAGTACATTTGAGAACATTCACACAGAAGAGAAATAGGTTGAGCCAGAAGAGACTCAACAATCTTGTCTTTGTTCGGTATAACCTTTGCCTTCGCACTAGAAAGGTGGAGGGTGTTTCACATGAGTCCATTGACTTGGACGAAATTGATCCATATGGTGATTGGACTGTCAATGAACAAGATAAAGTGATGATGTCCTCCTTACTAAAGAAGATATTGCAAAGTTAGAGAGAGGTGCAGCAGCAGAAGCAGCAACATTGGCTGATTATAGTGAGATGGAGGATGACGAAGACAAGAACTTTGATGTTGAAGAAGAATAATCAAATCCTTTACATATCACAATGCCTACTAGTTCAAGGCATCAAAAATTGAGTTATATTAGAAGAGGAAAGAGGAGGATGTAGTCTTTAGTTTGTTGTTTTTCACATTTGGACATATCATTATATCTAATTTTGTAAACATTTATAAACTTATGTTGTTTTTATACATTTTAAAGTTTGCAAATATGATGATATTTCATATATTGAGTGTTTGAGATTCATATGACATGTGTAATGTATCAATTATGGTTCTTATGTTCTTTAAAGGCATTAACTTATGTGTTTTTATGTAAAACTACAGTTTTTTCCTTTTGCCGAGTCTTTCGCGAGTCCGAGTCCGAGTCCAATTTTTTGGTTTGTCGAGTCCATGGCGAGTCCAAGTCTTTGAACTATGGTCGATGTGCATATGTGTTATATGAGAACTACAACAAAATGCTCAAAGGTTGCAAGTTTCAACTATAAAATGACAAAAACATAGAAAATATATAGCCTTCCCTAAACAGCAAATGCATTGGGCAGGTTCGTATCAAAATCAACACTAAGAGTTTGAGTCATTCCCACTAGAAAGGGCTGCCTCAGGCAATTGGAACCCCAACCGGTCTCTCCTATATCTCTTCCCATCAATTTCTATAGCATCTTCAGGATTAACATCCCATCATAAGGCTACAGTCTAACGATACTGAGGGGTTTATCAATCCTGCATCCACAAGACACTATGTACAACTAAATATTATATGATCATCTAGAAGTAAGGTTGTTACTCTTAATTGATTAGATGAAGCTATTTGTGGACCAACTCCTCTATGTAGTTGAGGAATTGAGTACTTGTGAAAGAAGACGAATGACAACTACCCTCAACTCTAGTGCATCCCTGCCATGCCACATCCACCATCCAGTAAGGTTGATTTAAGCTATTGTAGCTCTACCCAACCTTGGCTTTGGTTTGCTAAAAGTAGGACCACAAAGATTGATAAATGCAAGCCACTATGCACAAAGTAAAGTAGATTCCTCTTCAATATACACTTTTTGAAGGGCCTTCATGAGCCCTTCTTTCACCTCTTCACAATGAGATGGAGGCACTCTTCTAGGCTTAGCTACATACCATTTGTGATTTAGAGCATAGACTGCCATATGAAGCAAGGTATTCATATGTTCCACTATAGCATCACAATGACATAATACAATCCCAAGGTATGTCCCCACTATAAATTGTTTGCTTAATTTGCCCAAACATGTTATTAAAGGTTTCATTAATCTCTCCAAGGCTAGGAGAGTCAATATCAGCATATCTTATTACTCACACAATACGCTCAATGAAGAAGCAAACATATCTGCAAATGCAAACAAGTTACAAATATTTAAAATCTTCAAATAAAATTAATATATTTGACAAGTAGAAACCATTAAAAAATTGCCATTTTAAAAATTCACTAATAAAAACCAACAATTTTCTTACCTCATTTTGGACCACCAATCATCGTCAATTTTTTTTGTTTCACACTTCATCCTTGTGCTTGCCTCCGACCCTCTACCCCACTTTGAATTATCCACCATTAATTGTAAAACCTTCTAGACCTCGAGCATCCTCTCTAAAAAAATGAATTAGCTTGCATATCTAGTATAGATGGGCTTGAGGAATACCTTTCTCAAAAATGTCCTAAATGAAGCAAGTGAAATGTGAAGACAGTAAATTCACAACTGCACATCCCTAGCCTCTAATGGCATCGCCTTCACCAAATCTATCTTCTCAATGTCTTTCAAGGTATTATTCAATGCAAGAACACATGGATTCCAAAAAATGTGCTTGTAACCACCCTCACAATCAAACCAGCTAACTTACACACACAAACTAAAACTACGTGTACAACATTAGAGGCTCAAACCCCTTCTATGACATCTTTCAAATTTTGAAATTGGACCATTGCATCCTTCCTCCTCCCTAAACAATCAAACTTGTAAAAATAATATTGATGAGTGGCTAATGTTATGATGATAGAGCATCCATCCCTTGTCAAAGTTTGTCTCATCTGTCAATGTTTAAGGTAGCTGCGAGAGAGCTCCTTCATAACTATGTTGATTATCTTCAGCAAATTTCTGTTGTGAGTTGCATATGTGGCATCGTGTAGAAGACTCCATTTATCTCCTCTTGTTTTCGTGTGTGCTTGGAGTATATTTCACTTATGCTGACTATGCATCATCGTGTCTGACCTGTATCTTTGTGTGCCTACCATTTGATGAGTTGACATCGTGGAAGCTTTCTCAGCTGCATCGGATGGTTGTATTCCAGCTGTTACATTGTGGTGATGGCTCCTATTTATGACCATCGGTGCTTATTATGTCTAATTATTCTTTATGGCCGCTCACTTCCTTTGTAACCCTCGACGCTTGGTTGAATGCACCACCTCAATTATGCTTATCATGGTGTGTTCTCTTGTTGCTATGAGAACATTAAAGTATTCTCGGTCTTCAATTTTTGTCTGGCTCGGAAAACAGAGTTTTCATTATTCTGGAAGATTTCTTAGGTGTCGATGATCATGTGTCATCTTAATTTTTCCAACAATCATATTTGGTGAAATATATGCGATATTGATAAGGGAGGTTTCTTTCTTCAGTTAGTTTTGTATATTACCATGATGTATGTTGTGTTAGAAAAGTCATTTGTATCATATTCATGCTCGTTGTATGAGCATAACCGTATACGTATTGAGTCTTTCTGTGATCTGGAGATAATACAGCAATGAGATGACAATATTTCTGTGGTGTATGAGCAGAACCATATATGTATACAGCGATGAGATATGTAGAGTATATGATTACAAAAACTTCTGCATGTGTTCACTATCAATAGATGAACGTCTAGTGCTTATGTGAGGAGATTCAGATTATTTATAATATGTTGTTTTTATCAGTGATTCTGTGATTTTCTAATCGCAAGCTTAATGATTGACTATGTGAAGACATCAATCATAAGCATAAATCTTGTATTTGATTTGAGATCAAAATAAAGGACCTAGCTTTTGGTGTGGCTGGGTTTTTCCCTCGAGTAGGAGGGTTTTCCTAGGGTAATTGCTATGTGTTCTTCTATTGCCTTGTTTTGCATTTTATCACGTGCAGATTTATATTCTAGTTCAAATTTCAACATGGTATCAGAGCTTGGACAGTGTTGACTCTCTCACTAGAGGGGTTCGTGGTCGATTTGTAATCTGTAGATGCTCATTAAACCGGTTCGATATTGAGAAGAAAAAAAAAATAAGTTTAATTCTTGAAGATGGAAAAGAGGCTTCAATTTATTGAACTATTGGAGATTCAGATCTGGTATCTATCATGGGTAGGCATGTGATGCTAATTGTTATCAAGGGATTAGAGGCGGCTATAGGGGTGTTTCGTCTTCCTAAAGTGTGCTTGAGTTGTGATGTGAGGAAGATTAGTCAATGACGAAATAAGTATCTTATGATTATACCTTTGAATATTGATCATGAATTTTATGTAGTTAATTCATGCATTAACATTGGGAATAGTGAATCATGCATGCTTCTAGCATTAGTCTGTTTGAGTCTATTTCTAATCTCTCTAAAATGCTTCCAGGATGGATCAAGGAGCACAAGGATGATGAGATATTACAGCCTGAGCTGAGTTGGTGGCTCTTGAAGAAGTACCTATTCAGATTATCTTGTGATCAATTTATTCTAAGAGGAGGATAACAGATTCAAAGGGAGCTTGTGTGGCAGAGGAAGAGTGCCAAGACCTTCTACAGAGGATCAACAAGCTCGTGTAGAAGTGTGATTGCTAAAGCTCATTGTTGGACAACTATTGGAGTCAATTTCTTGGTATTGCGATTATCAAATCTTGAGTATGTTGTCCCTGTTGAGAGGGAGTCTCGGCTGAGGGGGGGTCTTAGTATTCATATCTATTATGTTATGATAATCAATGCACTATGCTGCCCCGACTAAGGAAGAGTCTCCAATCAAAGGGAGTCTATCTATTCATCACAAGCAACTTTGGATGAGGAGGTCAGAAGGTCAATATCAGATTCAAAGGGATTTTGATTTGGAAAGCCGAAGGTTGATATCTGTCGAAGACAGAGTCTTATCATCATGAAGACTTGTTAATGAGTTCTTCTCCGTGAGGGAGAAGTTTGTTAGGATTAACAAGGCAGAAATAACAATTACATGCAAATATAACCAATATCAAAAAACAATAAACCACATATAAGAGAACACAAGACACAAAGATTTAACGTGGTTCACCCAATCCCCGGGCTACGTCCACCAACAGCGAGTCCAATATTTTATTATCCAGTGATTACAACCTGATTACAATCCGTAATCCCTTATAGCTCAATTCCGTCGCAAGTACTAAAAATCATACATCATGAAATCCCTAACCCTAAGCCATATTATAAAATATTTTGCCGCTTTAGGGTTAGAATGAGTTACAATCATGTCGGCTCAAAAATGGCCGAAAATATGTCGGCCTCAAAAAAAATTCGCCACAAGGCAAGGGTAGGAGGAAAAAATGTACAATACTTTCCTGATCAGTCACCACAAGCTAACAATCTCCCACTTGGTGACTGATCAGTATCCACACTAAAAAACCTCCCACTTGGAGACTGATCCTGTAGCAATACCGCTACCATATGAGGCTCCCACTGGATCAAACCACCCTGGACTCAGCTATTCCTTTATTCTGTTCATTCTAGAAGCCCAACTGAAGCTGAACATGAGTTCAACTTCTCCCTTGTTACTACCTTTGTAAACATATCTGCTGGATTATCATTTGTATGTATCTTTTCCAGCTTTAACTTCCAATCATCCAAAACTGACCAAATGAAATGGTACTGCAACTGTATGTGTTTTGTCTTTGAGTGCAAAGCAAAATTTTTCGCAAGATGAATGGCACTTTGGCTATCTATATACAGAAAATTACCCATCTGTGGATGTCCCAATTCTTCCATGAAGAATTGAAGCCATATCATCTCCTTGGCTGCCTCTATAGCAGCAACATACTCTACCTTTGTAGTAGATAAAGCAACCACCTGTTGTAATTGAGAAATCCAACTCACTGCTGTCCCACCAACAGTAAATACATAGCCTGTAGTACTCCGCCTGCTATCTATATCTCCTACCAAATCTGAGTCAACATAGCCTTGTACAGTAGTAGTAGATCCCCCAAAGTGTAAACACTTACTCGATGTACCTCTCAAATATCTAAGAATCCATTTGATTGCATTCCAATGCTCAATACTAGGGTGACTCATATATTAGCTAACGACTCCCACTGTGTGTGCAATATCTAGCCTAGTACATACCATAGCATACATTAAGCTCCCTACAGCTGAAGCATAAGGTACTTTAGACATTTTTGCCTCCTCTTCTGATGTCTTAGGACACATCTCCTTAGTCAATTTCAAATGACCAGGCAAAGGTGTGCTGACAGCTTTGGCATTCTCCATAGAGAAACGTTGCAACACCTTCTCAATATAATCAGCCTGAAATAAAGTCAACTTCTTATTTTTCCTATCTCTGCAAATTTTCATACCAAGGATTTGTTTTGCTGCCCCAAAATCCTTCATAGCAAAAGAATGTGCTAACTGTTGTTTCAATCCCTTAATGTGATCCATGTTAGACCCAGCTACAAGCATATCATCAACATATAAGCATAAAATAATGTAGCTATCATCATCGAACCTCTTAAAATAAACACAATGGTCAGAATGACACTAAGTGTATCCATGCTCAGTCATAAAAGTGTCAAATTTAATATACCATTGCCGAGGAGCTTGCTTCAAGCCATATAAACTTTTTTGCAATTCGCACACCAAATTCTCCTTACCCTTGACCTCAAATCCTTGTGGTTGTACCATATATATTTTTTCATCCAAATAACCATGAAGAAAAGTTGCTTTAACATCAAGCTGCTCTAAATGCAAATCTTCAGTAGCCACAATACTTAAAACAGTACGGATAGAAGTCATTTTAACAACGAGAGAAAATATCTCATCAAAATCAATACCCTTTTTCTGTGCAAATCCTTTTACAACTAACCTGGCTTTAAATCATTTCTTACCTCCATCCTCTTCTTTTATCCTGTAAACCCATTTATTCTGCAAAACCCTTTTACCTGCAGGTAACTTACATAAATCCCATGTTTGATTTTGCAGCAAAGAGTCCATTTCATTTGTCATTGCAGACTCCCACTGAAGCTTTGTATCCACCTGCACAGCTTCATTATAACATTCAGGTTCACCAGCATCTGTTAATAAAATAGAATACAAGGAGGGAGAGAATCTGTCTGGAGGTCTACTTAGCCTTGTTGACAATCTAACATTTACTGGGGTTTGTGGTATTTGTTGTTGTTGTTGTTGCGAAGCATAAAGAACTACTGGAACATCATCTTTTGGAGTATCATCCAGTACTACATAATCATTTTCTTTTTTCTCATGCTGTTGCAACAGATCTTTGTACAACACCTTCTCATTGAATATGACATCCCTGCTTCTTACAATTTTATGAATTTCAAAATCCCAAAGCCTATAACCAAATTCATCAATGCCATATCCAACAAATACACATTTCTTTGACTTAGCTTCCAACTTGGTTCTATTTTCAGAATCTATATGTTCAAAAGCTTCACAACCGAAGGTTTTGAGAAAAGAATAACTCACCTTCTTACCACTCTATGCTTCCTCTGGAATACCACAGTCCAAAGGAGTAGAGGGGCCTCTATTGATTAAATAAATAGCAGTGTTCACAGCCTCTGCCCACATGTTTTTGGGCAACCTAGCATGGAACCTCATACTCCTTGCACGCTCCATTATTGTCCTGTTCATGCGTTCAGCCACTCCATTTTCTTGTGGAGTCCTTGGTACAGTTTTCTGCCTACGAATACCATTAGAGGAACAATAATCTTCAAATTCTGTGCTGCAATACTCACCACCATTATCAAATCTGAAACATTTTAACATTTTACCAGTCTTATTCTCAACCAAGCATTTCCATTTCTTCAAAGTTTGAAATACATCAGATTTTTGTCTAAGGAAATAAATCCACACTTTTCTTGTTGCATCATCTATAAATGTTACATAATACAGAGAGCCACCAAGGGAAGATACCTGAGCTAGTCCCCATACATCTGTATGCACAAGCTCTAATCTCTCATTTTTCTCTTCCTTCCCACTCTTTACAAAACTAACTCTCTTTTGTTTTCCATAAACACAACTTTCACAGAAATCCATATTGACACATTTCAGACCAGGTAAAACTTTCTTTCAATGAAGTAATTTCATACTTTTTTCACTCATGTGCTAGAGTCTGTTGTGCCACAATGTTGTGTCAAAATCTACAGCAACGGTTTAATGTTCTTCCTGCTCAACTGCAACCATTGATCCTGAAAATTCATTATCTTCTGAAACAATTAAAGTAGAAGGAACAGTATGACCTGTACAAAGATATAAGGTGCCTACTTTCACACCTTTTGCTACTACTAAGGAACCTTTTGAAACCTTCCAATTTCTATCATTAAAAGTAACTATGCAACCCTCATCACCCAGTTGCCCTACTAAAATTAAATTCCTACTCAGCCTTGGAACATGTCTTACCTCTTGTAGTAGCCAATGATTCCCATTCTGCAACTTAATCTTAATTTTTCCCTTTCCAACTATCTAACATGGTTCATTATCTCCTAAATAAACTAGCCCAAAATCCCCTTGGACATAATCAAGAAAGTAACCTCTATGAGGTGTAGCATGAAATGAGCCCTAGAATCTAAAACCCATGAATCATCAATACTTTCTAAAGAAAGAATCAAAGCATCCTCTTCAGATTTATTACTTACCACATTTACCTCCTTGTTACCTTCTTGTTTGTCTCCTTTATTCTTCTGAGACCAGCAATCTTTCTTCTTATGACCTGGTTTTCCACAGTACCAGCAACCATTTGGCCCTTTGGATTCGAACCTCTTTCCCTTTGATTTTCCTCTTGATTTCCCACGATTTCCAGAGTTGTTTCCTCTCTCATTGGTTCTACCTCTGCTTTGTGCGTTTAAGACACTACCTGATGTGGATCCACCTGAGCTTTTCCTACGAATTTCCTCACTCAAAATAACACCAATAACATCATCAAATTTTAGAGTATTAGAACCAGAAACAGAGTTACTAACAGCCATTACCAAACCATTCCAGCTTTCAGGCAAAAAACACAAAATCAAGAGAGCCCTGACTTCTTCATCAAAAATAACATTAACTGAAGTTAATTGACTGGTAACTCTATTAAACTCATTTAAATGATCAGCAACTAACCCACCTTTCACCATCTTCATATTAAACAAACGCTTCATGAGAAATACCTTATTTGAAGCAAAGGGCTTTTCATACAACTTCGCTAGGGTTTTCATCAAATCTTTAGTCGTCGTTGCTTGTGTAATATTGAATGCCATCGATTGTGTCAGGCATAATCGAATACTACCAAGAGCCTTTCTGTCAAGAATTGTCAAGTCCTCATCAGAAATGCTTGCCGGTTTGTTGGCTTTTCCTTCCAACGGCCGCCATAGATCCTTCTGATAGAGATAGTCCTCCATTTGCATTTTCCATAACTAAAAGTTCTGCCCATTAAACTTATCAACATTCAGCCTACCCTCGTCTGCCATTGCTCCCAGTCAACCGTGAGACTCCCACTAAACCGTGAGATCTTCCTGCAGAGGATAACTGAAAACAACCTTGCTCTAATACCACTTGTTAGGATTAACAAGGCAGAAATAACAATTACATGCAAATATAACCAATATCAGAAAACAATAAACCACACAGAAGAAAACACGAGACACAAAGATTTAACGTGGTTCACCCAATCCCCGGGCTACGTCCAGCAACAGCGAGTCCAATATTTTATTATCCAGTGATTACAACCTGATTACAATCCGTAATCCCTTACAGCTCAATTCCGCCGCAAGTACTAAAAATCATACATCATGAAATCCCTAACCCTAAGCCATATTATACAATATTTTGCTGTTTTAGGGTTAGAATGAGTTACAATCATGTCGGCCCAAAAATAGCCGAAAATACTTTCCTGATCAGTCAAGAGGGCATGAGGAAAAAGTGTACAGTATTTTCCTGATCAGTCACCACAAGCTAACAAAGTTCGAGGTGCAATCCCTTGGTAATGCATTCTTCTCTGGGAGAAGTTTGAGGTGAAAGCCCTTGTTCCACCCTCTGGGAGTAGCCATGGTAGATTCACCCTCTAGCAGTAGCTATGGTGAATATTGTTATACTGAGATAACAATTTATTGCGAAAATCTACAATGAGATTTTGTGTTGACATTATCTATGGTTGCAACTTCTTATGTTTGTCATGTTAAGAGATGGCAAGACATATGAATGATCTCTCTCTTGCTAAGAGGGAGTGTTAATGTTTAAGGTAGCTGCAAGAGAGCCCCTTCATAACTGTGTTGATTATCTTCAGCAAATTTCTATTGCGAGTTGCATATGTGGCATCGTGTAGAAGATTCCATTTATCTCCTCTTGTCTTCGTGTGTGGTTGGAGTATATTTCACTTATGCTCACTATGCATCCTCATGTCTGACTTGTATCTTTGTGTGCCTACCATTTGATGAGTTGGCATCATGGAAGCTTTCTGAGCTGCGTTGGATGGTTGTATTCTAGCTGTTATGTTGTGGTGATAGTTCCTATTTATGACCATCGGTACTTATTATGTCTAATTATTCTTTATGGCCACTCACTTCCTTTGTAACCGTCGACACTTGGTTGAATGTGCCACCTCAGTTATTCTCATTACGGTGTGTTCTCTTGTTGCTATGAGAAAATTATAGTATTCTCAGTCTTCAATTTTTGTCTGGCTCAGAAAACAGAGTTTTCATTGTAGACACCTAAAAATCCTTTAGAAAATAAAGTATTTTTATTTTCTGAAAAAACCCTGATAACATCATCATTTATTAATTAATTATTTAGTTTATTTATTTATTTATTTTTATGTCATTAAATCCCTTTACCTTAATTAAAAATATTTAATTAAGGAATCCCTCCCAAAAATGTTTAAATCTTATTTAAACATTATTCCCCTATTTATTAATTATAAATTAACCAAAAATCCCAAAATAAATTATTTATTTATTTTTTGCCCAAAACTTGGCCAATTTCCTTAAGACCACTAACCTCTTCCAGAATCTTCTAATCCTTCTTTAATTTTGATTAAAAGCTAATCCCATCATTTCCTAACCCTAATCCCAACTCAAAATATTTAATTAAGATTAAATATTTACTCCTCATATTTATTAAATTCATTTTTAATAAATATTCTCAAACCTAAACCATGGAAATAAATAAATCTTTATCTATTTCCTAAAATCCATATTTATCCTAAGGAAATTCTAGACTCTTTTAGAAAGTCCTAATCCTAATCCTAATCCTAATCCCCCCCCCAATCCTGTCACATTCCCTAACCAAGGTTAGCCAACTCCTAAGCTTAACCCAAAGTCAACAAACTTCTAGAAACTTCTCTTACATGCATTAAGTGCATTTAAGGCCTCCTTATCCCTCTTACATGCATTTAAGAAGCCCCTCACCCCTTTCTTACACCCTTTGACCTTAGGCACATTTTCCAAATTGTGCACATCTCTCCCATCTTTCAACCCAATGCCCTTATGACACTTGTCACAAGGAGGTGGCCCTGAACTAGCACAATCCATGTGCTCCCCTTTGAATGAATCTTGGCCTCTCTTAAGGATTTTGATCCTGGCCACTCATTCCCCCTTAGGAAATCCTATAAATGCTCCTCATTTCCAAGAGCAAAATATCCATTCACCTTTTATTTCAAGCATTGTTATCATGTTCATTTAGCTCTAGACTTATCATAATCAATACTAATTGTTAGTTTTTCATCATTTTCAAGCTTTCTTAAAGCACATCTTACCATAGATTTAATGGATTAACCTAGTTTCTTCCATTGTTTTGCATACGCATAGCATCATATCACATCTCTATTTGGTTTAAAATCAATCTTAGCATAAACATCCTGTAGCTTAATCTTCATTTCAGCATCATTTGGATCCTTGAGGCCTTAGGGGCAAATCAGGTGTTCTATACCTGTTTTTGTGCCAATTTTGGGGTTTTCATGGATCTCAATCCGTCCTAAAATGCATAAGGAACATGCTCCAAGTGCTTAGAGAGCACACCCACATCCCCTTAAGCAAGAGCAAATCAAACAGTGCTTGGGTGCACCTGTTTAAGCTCAATCTGAGGTGGCTTAGTTTAGAGTTTTATTTGTTTTGAATTGATTTCATGCTTAGACTAAAATCTAATCTTTGTTTGGCTTGAGTCTTTTAAAACAAGTATCCTCAAAAGCCTTGTCCACATTCTGGCACGCCCAGTGGGACCCAAACCCACAAATCAGCTTGATTAGATCATACTTTGTACTCTCATATTTGCCATTTTTCATGAATGATTTGCAGGAAACAGATGAAATGTCGCCTACACACAGTTCAGTCACGCCTATAAAGAGTCCGATCACGCCTACAAGCTCTGAATCGACGCCTACTTTCTGAAGATTTCCGTGCTCGATAACTTCTATTCTGTCTAAACTTATTTTCTGTCGCCTGCAACAGAAATAATCATGCCTACGAGATAAACATTCACGCCTCCACGTACAGAATTGTCGCCTGTAACCATTACATTGTCGCCTATAACCATTTCATTGTCGCTTGTATCAACTCCATTATCGCCTATCAGCATTTCATTTATCGCCCGTATATATTTAATTGTCGCTTATGCACGTTTCATTCTCGCTTAGGCATTTTTTAAGTGTCGCTTGTGCATGTTTCATTGTCGCCTGCCGGTATTTAAGTGTCGCCTGTGCCCATCTGACTCTCGCTTACACATACTTTGTTGTCGCCTATACATAACATGTTGTCGCCTTTTAAACATATCGTTATTGCCTATGCATCTTTCACTCTCGCCTAGGCATTTTTAAGTCTCGCCTGTGCATGTTGAAGTGTCGCCTGTGCAAAAAATTTTGTCGCCTATGCACATTTTATTGTCGCCTATTAATCTTCGCTTGTCGCTCGGAAAACATTTCTCTGTCGCGTGAAAGCATTTCTCTATCGCTTGGACATTTTTCTCTGTCGCGTGTAAGCATTTAACTGCCGCCTGTGAGTTCTTTTGTGTCGCCTGTGCATTTTCCAGTGTCCTTATTAGCTGGACAATGTCGCCGTTGACTGTGTTTTTGCCTTAAATTTTTCTCAGATTCATAAAAAGCAAAAGTCAAACAAATCTTGAATGAAACTAAGGAAAAGAACTTAGGTCCTAAGAGTCATTATCATTTTGAAAATCAAACACAATCTTGAATGATCTAAATTGGAAAGAACAAACATCTCTATTCCCTCCTTTTCAATTCAAGCAAAGCGCAAATTCAATCTTGAATGCCTTAAAGACAAAACCAAGCACTTCAAAGTTCTAAATCAACACGATAATTCAATCTTGAATGCCCAAGTCAAAGCAACTGCAAATGCTCGAAAGTCTTTTGGAAAAAGAACAAATCAAAGCCTAAACACTTGTGTCTTCAATTGTTCAAATTCAAACATCACTTAATCAAATTGGGAAAAAGAACAACTTACTTGATGTGCAATTAGGAGCTTTACTTTTTTTGTAAATCCTGTTAAAGTAAGCAATGTAGAACATTTGGACTCGGACAAGTTCACTTGTTCTACTTTTAGCGAGGCCTGTCTAGAGAGAAAAGCGCTTCCTCCTCGGAGAACGACCTCAAACCGGTATCCCCCCCGGCCGGTATATAAATAAAGTGAAGGCAAAAAGTACTCACTTATATCTCCTAATCCACGGGCATTTTGTGCCAAATGCAAATGTCTGGGGACAAGTAAATATTCCTCCCCCAACGTTGTTGGCTAGGCTCTTAAGTGAGTCACAGGCGGTCAGCATAACCGGTATGGAGACTCCACGGAACTATTAAAAACCTGATAAAATAGAGGCTACCTATCTACATCTGAAAGTATCAAAATCCTTGTGCAAGGACCGATTCCAAGGGGCTTACCAGGTCACCTCAAGATTACTCACCATTTGTATTCCCTTCTAGTGGGTACCAAGCAGTGGGCAAGCGATTTTGATACTCACCTTCCTTAGGTAGATCTGTTTGAAGTGCTTGACAGTCAAATACTCCGTGAGAACATTGTTGGAACATACACTTTCAAAGCTTTAGCAGAGTCAGTTATCCTGTTTGTATCCCACAAGGTTGCTTTGTCCCTTGTGGAGATTGCTTTTCCAAAAATCTTTGTTGAAATCTATCCTTTGCCATTGGGAAACATCAAATTGATCAACAAACCCAGTTCGAGATACTCAAGACATTTTGCAGAGAAACTCTTGAAATCAGATATCCAAAGAACCTTTTTGTCTCAAACCAACTTATCAAAATTTCCCCAAGTTATGCCCAATTTGATCAAACATCCGAAAGCTAAGTTGCCCAAATCCAAAGCTTATCAAGAGAAGAAAGTTGCAGAAAGAAACCTTAAGAGCCATCAATCCTCTATCCAAGCAACCCAAGCAGAAGAAAAATATCAAGAAAAGCTTGATAATATTGGCTATAACGCAAGAGTCAAAAAGTTTGCCTACCGATTCCGAGTGAACCATCGCTACATCAGTCTTGAAAGAGAAGATTAGATAGGATCCATCACATATCCATTCTACCTTCAGATCTCAAAATCCTATCTCGGCAGTCCTTCATCCTAGTCTCATCCTAGTTTCATCTCGGCATCATCACCAAATCCTTAGTTGCATTCTAGAGTCCTTAGCTGCATTCACCATCATCTTCCTAGCGGTATCATAGATCATCCATCTCAATTACATTTGCATCATCCTTTTAGAGAAAGCATTGTTCCATCATCCTTCACCATCTTTCCATCAGCAATCCACAATCAGAGTCCCATATCCTTCATCCAAATCCAGCATCCAATATCCAAATCAGCACTCACCATCCTTTTGCGCCAAATCCAAAGATCCAAATCCACAAGTACTTAGTGTTCAAAACCTTTGAGTTGTTTCCATCCCTTATCCCAAATCAGAAATCATCCCCTTTTTGACAGAGCATTGTCTAAAGGAAATCCAACTTGTCCTTGCATAGCCTCATCATCTCGAGCAAGAGATTAGCTTGTATTGATAAGAATTCAGTTGACCAAAGATCATTAGTCTATCCTAGGTTGGCCAAATCCTATCACTGATCCTCCATTGGGAAAAATAGCAACTCATTGTTGACACTTAGTAGTCTTCCACCAGCATCCCACCAATCCTCCACCCAATCTTGACCCAAATCAAAGCATCCCATCAAGCCTCCATCATCGCCAAGCCTTTTTTTTACCAATCTGCCACCATCTCCCATCAATCTTCCACCATCCTTGATCCAAATCCAAGCATTTCACCAATCCTTGCATTTGCATTCTAGAAATTCATCATCCTTAGAAGTTCCTTAAGCTTGCATCTATCATTCTTTAGAATCTTTTAGGAAACATCTTGCATTCATCTAGCATCTGCATTTCCATGCCTGTCGAGACAAGATCTAGATCTAGGAAGTGAAGGAACATGAATCCTTATCCAATCACCAGCACATCTGATCCCAACATTTTTACCAGTGCGATGGTAGCCTATGATCCCCAAATACAAACTGGAAATACATGGGATGATCCCAATATCCCCTCAGCTCCTCTGGCAATAGAAACATTTGTGAATCATCCAAAGAATCCACCACTAGTCAATACACTCATGGCCCAAAACCAACAAAGCATGTTCACTAACTTTGCACAGGCACAGACTTCCATTCCACCATATCTCCATCCTCGCATTCCCATAAGCACTATCCAAATCCCAGCACAAGTATACTCTCCATTCATCCAACCGTTCCTTGATCCAACCTTGCAAACATCACAAGAAACCTCCACCATTCCTCTTCTTTTGCAAGGAAGCTTCGCCAGTCCTGTAACACAAGCTGTAACACCATCTGCTCAATTCCCTATCACAGGTACTTCATCATCCGACACGGCCGCCCAAGCTCTTGCACAAATCCAACGCTTGTCACAAAATGAACTCCCACCTCTTACGCAAACCTTTACACAAGAAGTTCCACCCCCTTCCATAAACCAAGAAACACCATTCTTTCCAGGAGGGATGCAATCATCCTTCCCCCTCGCTTCACAAGTTCCCACATCCACACCTTTTATGCCAAGAGGGACGCAATCGTCTTTCCCTTTCACTCCACAAGCTTCTGCATCCATACCATCTTTTCCAGGGTCAACGCAATCGTTTCCCTCTTTCTCCCAACAAGCCTCCCCATCAGCGTCATCTATTCCGGGGGCAGTGCAACCGCTCCCCTTTCATACCCAGCAAGCTTCCGCATCAACATCACCCTTTTCATGGGGAACGCAAGCGTTCTCTTCATTTCCCCCCCAACAAACATCTACCCAGGCACAAGCCCAGCAAAATGCCTTCACCACAGGAATGCCTTCCATGGGTTTTTCAAAACCACCATTCATGTCCCAAACTCCCATCACATCTACCTTCCCGGCATCCGCTGCAACACAATTCCCACCTCACACTAGTCCTCGTTGGGGTCTCACTCAAGAAGACATGAAAGCCTTTGGAATACCAACTCACTCTCCTACATCCGTATTTGCAAACCAACAAGCCACCTTCTCACAAGCAGCACAACAGCAACCGTCTCAACCTCCACCAACCTCATCCTTCACGAGCTATCCATTCCCAACACCCAGTGCTTTTCAGCAAGTTCCTCCACCTCAGCAGCAAAGTTCATCCCATTTCGCAAGTTATCTTGCCCAGTCACCCTTTGCTTCGGGCTTCCCTACATCAGTTCCACCCTTAAGCAATATGGGAATGCACCCAACTTATATCGGTCAACCACAGAGCCAAGTTCAGCAAGGGCCATCTTACCAACAAGCTGCATCATTCCACCAGCCACCCCCACAGCAACCATACTTCCAGTCACAGCAACAAACCCCCATCATTCCCCAACAGCAACAAGTTTCCTCCTATCAATCACAGCAGCAAGTCCCAGTCATCCCACAACACCAGCAAGCAGTCTCATATCCACCACCGCAATATCCCCCTATGTTGCATCAACAATATCCCCAGCAAACATCACTCCAAAATCCACTCCAATCTACCGATCCCGCTGGGCCATCTCCATATCCCACTCAACAGTACCCACCTCAAATGGGAGTACCCGCTCAAACACCAATCAATGTTGAATGGGAAGCCATGAAGAACGCTCTTAAAGAGCTTCAAACCGGTACTGAGAACAAAACTTACAAGTTTGAGGAGGTGTGTCCTTATCCGTTTAACCGGTCCATTGCCGCTATACCTTTCCCCAAGCACTTTGAGACACCTAAGTTTGATAAATATCGGGGGAAAGAAGATCCAGTCAATCATATTAAAAAATTCTATATGGCATGCCAAGAAGTGGCTTATAGTGATAACTATCTCTTACACCTATTCCCCAAAAGCTTGGGAGGAACCGTTGTTGAGTGGTTCTACAAACTACCCTGTGGGACTATCACAACCTTTGCCGAACTTTCTGAGAAGTTCATTGCCCACTATGCCCACAATGTTGAGAATGAGTTGACCTTGTTAGATCTCTGCAATTCAAAACAGAAAGAAGGAGAAAGCCTAGCAGAATACTTGCAACAATGGCAGAACCTTACCACCAGGTTATCATACCAGCCACCTGAAAAGCATTTGACCAAAATCTTTATTGATAATCTGCATCCTAAGCTATCCCACTTCATGAGGATGAATTGTCTCCAAACCTATCAAGATATCAAGAGCAAGGGGATAGGTATTGAAAAGGCCCTCCTAGATAAAGGCACAATCCGACACTTCAAAAATGATGCCCAAAAACCCAGCAATGATAAATCCCGTTACTGGAATCGTAACAAAAATGTTGTTACTGATGGAGCCACTAATACCAAGCATGTCGAATTTGTTGTGGCTAGTCCTCTGTCAACTCCTGCATACCAACAACAACAAGCGCCCATCCATCAGCAACCTCCTCAAGTCCATCAGCAACCCACGCAACAATATCATTCTCAGAATAATCAGCAAAATTATCAACAACCAGCCCATCAAGCTTATCAAGGTAATCCAAACAATCAAGTCAATGCCGTCAATATTGCTCCCAAGCAGAACAAACCCAGAGCTCAAAATTATCCAAAGAAGACCTTCACACCGCTGGGTGAACCTTTGGATGTTATATTTCATCGAATGGCCAAGGCCAACTTGATTACATATCCACCAATTCAGCCAGCTGATGATACCACTCCCAAGCCTGATTGGTACAAAGATCACGAGTACTGTGATTATCATCGTGTCAAAGGACACACTACCCTGAAGTGTATGAGACTCAAAAACTATATCCAAAATCTCATTGATCAAAAAGAGATTCAAGTAGATACACCCGCTCAAGCCTCGCCAAATGCCAATTTGCAAATTTATCAGAATGTGTTCCCACAACACAATGCTGGGAACAACCAAACTAAAGCCAATCATCCCCAGAACCATGGCAAAGGCAGCCAAGAAGATCACACTATTGCCTATATCAATTATGACAATATTGTTGGATGTATAACCCAAGTTGAGCCCACAGTCAATGCCATCCATATCAGAGGAGCAGACAGTCAATGTGCTGTTACCACCCGTAGAGGTCGGATAACTGTTGCTGGTGCTCAACCAAGGCCAGCACATAATGCACACAATGCACAGTACAACCTCATAGAACATCTGGGGAACACACCAGCCCAAATATCCATCTTGGACCTTCTTCGCACTTCACCTCTCCATCAGGAGATCCTTAACCGAGCTCTCAAAGAAGGACATGTCCCCACAGACATTAACACCACCCAATTTGAGACCCTTGTGGGACATCTATCCGCAACCTATGCTTTATCCTTCAAAACATCCGACATACCAGACGTTGCACCTGACCATACTCTCCCTCTCCACATCGCCGTCATGGTCAGAGACTTTGCCATCAAACGGGTCTTAATAGATAATGGCTCAGCCCTGAACTTGTGTACTTTGAAATTCATTCAGCAGATTGGGTTCACCCAGGCCGATATAGCACATGAAGTAATTACTATCAAAGCCTATGACAACTTGGAGCGTACCTCTGAAGGTACCATTACTTTGCCCATTCAGCTGGGCCCAGCAACACAGGATACTATTTGCCATGTTGTTGATCTTGACCTACCATTTAATATCCTCCTAGGCCGACATGGATTCATTCCATCAAGGCTATACCATCTACTTACCATCAGTGCATCAAATTTCCACATCAAGGCACTGAGGTTACCATCCATGCTGACCCCCAACCCTTCGCATACTGTCGTGCAATGGAAGCATCATTCCCTCACTCCACTCATTGTCCTGGAACTGACATTGGTACTTCTATTGCTAGCTCGTCCCGATCCCATTGCGATCCAGAAACCATCCTCGCCTCCACCCTTTCTTCCGTCAAGATCGATAACCAGGGTTGTGGTGAATACAGCCTACATGATGCATTTGCCATAGAGGCCCTCCCACGTGATCCACATACCCAAGGGCGCCCGAGTCACCAAAGCAAGCCTATTGAAGAGCATCATGAAATCAAGAGAATGGGACCTATGACTTTTGAATCCCATGGCACATTAAACAGTCAAGAAATGGATCCTGACATTAATAGGTGGTTGTACAAAGATCCCCCACCACCTGACAAACAACTTCTTGGCTACTTCAAAGATAAATACCCACAATCGCACAAGTACACTATTGAGCAATGGAACTACCAAGGTGGTGGTCTAGGACCACAAGAAGGTGGAAGCAAAGACCCAATTACAGCATCCAAGAACCCACAACATCAGGGTCTTGGCTTTAATACCCCTCGCCTGCATATACAAGGGCCCAATACCGCAACTGGGGGCACCAACATGACTAGCGTTCCCCTCTTAAATAGCCAGGATGACCTCGTAGAGATCGAAGACATCCCTGAAGAGAAAGAAATCAGATCCTACGATGATATCTTTGACGATGACACCCTCCTGAGGACTTCTGTCCTCCAACAACTTGCCATCAATCTAATAGAACTTCCCCTCATTCACCCTCAACTCATAGACTGGGACCAACCAAGCATTGCACACATCGATGAGTTCCAAAGCACGAAAGCACTCCTAGAATTCATGGGGGCATCAGGCTCACACTCAGTTCAGGATTCAGAGTCAGCTCACATCTATAAGCTTGACCCAGAAGGATACTTCGGAGAGGAGGCAAGCTTTAACTGCAAAAGAGAAATAGAAAGAGTAAAACATGAGTCCTCATGTGAAAACCCTTCTGGGGCACATTCTGATTCCAAAAAAGTAAAAATAAAAAGCGTATCTTCTAGTGAAAACTTGGCAATTCAAGCGCTAGAAGATGAAGACTTGCCTCTTCCTCCCATCCAGGATTACAGACCTGAGCAGTCACCTATCATCATAGAAGAAACCAAGCGAGTCAACTTAGGTACAGAGGAATGTCCGAGGATCACCTGCATTGCAGCCAACATGACAGAAGGTGAAGAAATGGCTTTCACTGCGCTACTTCAAGAAGCTACTAGAAACTTTGCATGGTCATACGCACACATGCCTGGACTTGATCCTAAACTTGTTGTTCATCATCTAGCCGTAGACCCCAATGTTAAGCCAGTAAAGCAGAAGCTACGCAAAATGCATCCCAAAGTAGCTCTATTGGTAAAATCAGAACTAGAAAAGCTCCTGGATGCAAAGATTATCAGAGCTATAGATTACTCAGATTGGATCTCCAACATGGTACCTATCACAAAGTCTTCCGGCGACATCCGAATTTGTACAGATTTCAGGGACCTAAACAAGGCATGTCCTAAAGATGATTTCCCGCTACCTAACATAGACATGATCGTAGATCTTACAGCGGGCCATGAAATGTTGTCACTAATGGATGGTTTCTCTAGATACAATCAGATTCATATAGCAGCAGAAGATCAATATAAAACAGCATTCACAACTCCATGGGGTACCTTCTGCTACAACATGATGCCATTCGGGCTAAAGAATGCAGGAGCCACATATCAAAGAGGGATGACAGCAATCTTCCACGACATGATCCACAAGATTCTAGAAGACTATGTGGATGATATTCTTGCAAAATCAAAGACACGCCATGAACACCTTGACATTCTTGAGAGTGTGTTTGATCGCCTGCAGCACTATGGGTTAAGGCTCAATCCAAAGAAATGTGTCTTTGGTGTTACATCTGGAAAGCTCCTAGGTTTCATAGTATCACGACGAGGCATAGAGATTGACCCTAAAAAGGTCAAAGCAATAACGGAAATGCCTCCACCAAGAACACTCAAACAGCTCAAAAGCCTACAGGGAAAGCTTCAATCAGTGCGTCGGTTCATTTCTCAACTAGCAGACAAGTGCCAACCTTTTACGCATCTCTTATGCAAAGGCACAAGCTTCAAATGGGATCCCATATGTCAGAGAAGCTTTGATAAGCTCAAGGAGTATCTAGCTAATTCTCCAATCCTAGTACCACCAATTCCAGGATGCCCTCTCATACTCTACATCTCGGCAACCACTACAGCACTGGGGGCACTCCTAGCTCAGCATGATGACGAAAACAAAGAGAGAGCCATCTACTACATTAGTCGAACTCTTGTCGGCTATGAGCTTAATTACTCACCCATGGAAAAAGCATGCCTTGCAGTGGTTTTTGCCACTCAAAAGCTTAGACATTACATGCTCAGTCACACAATCAGGCTCATTTCAAAGGTGGACCCCCTCAAATATCTACTATCAAGGACAACTCTCACAGGCCGTATGGCAAAATGGGTCATGTTACTCAGCGAGTTTGACCTCCAGTACATAGATCGGAAAGCAATCAAGGGGCAAGTCATTGCAGATCAGCTAGCAGAGGCACCACTGGTGGATGCTTATCCACTAATCATGGAATTCCCTGATGAACACTTATGTATGATCGAAGAGCAGCCCATGTGGAAACTATACTTTGACGGCTCCTACACATCACATGGATCAGGGGCAGGAATCCTATTCGTCACACCTCAAGGTGACTACATTCCAAAATCATTCAAATTGGGATTCCCATGTACCAATAACAGTGCAGAATATGAGGCACTCATCTCAGGTCTCAAAATAGCCATTTAGTGAGATATCACAAAACTGCAAGTGTTTGGAGATTCACAGTTGATTATCAAGCAAGTCCTAGATGAATATCAGACAAAAGACGACAAGTTACTACCCTACAAAGAGCTGGTGGACAGACTGAAAGAGCATTTCCTGAATCTACAGTTCACACAGATACCAAGACTTCAGAACAAAGCGGCCGATGCAATGGCAACCATTGGATCCTTGTTAGAAATCCCACGCGATGCATCACAGTATGAATTCCTAGTCGAGCAGCTACATACACCAGCTTACGAGAACACCGATGCAAAAATGGTGTGTGTCTTGGTTGGTCCCCAGTCCCCGTGGTACCACGACATCCATGCATATCTAAAGAATGGTATCATATCTCCCCATCTCACCAATAACCAACGCCAAAACCTTATTCGCAGAGCTTCCCGCTACACTCTTGTAGCCAACACCCTTTATCGTCGAGGGTATCACAATATCCTCTCTAGGTGTTTAGATTCAAATGAGGCCGTCCTGGCTTTACAAGAGGTCCACGCTGGAATTTGCGGTGCCCATACGAGTGGCATGGTTCTAGCTGAGCAGTTGCTTCGAGTTGGGTATTATTGGCCAACCATGGAGCATGTCAACAGCATGCAAATTTGATTCATGCACCAGCACAAGATTTGCAGCCCATTGCACCACCTTGGCCATTTTCATGTTGGGGCTTTGACCTTGTCAGCTTAATCACTCCCCTTTCCTCGGATGGACACAAGTACATAATAACTGCCACAGAGTACTTCACCAAATGGGTTGAAGCGATTCCGCTCACCCTAACTACTGGTATCCAAATATCCAAGTTCATCCTTTACCACATCATTTGTCGCTTTGGCATACCATCTACCATCTTCACTGACCATGGCACACTTTTTGAAAACCAGCATGTGGATAATCTGTGCTAGACTCCACATCCATCACCGTTTCTCCAGTCCATATTTCCCTCAAGGAAATGGCCAAGCTGAGGCAACCAATAAAACTATCTTGAAAATCCTCAAGAAGGTTGTCAATGATTCTGGTCGTGACTGGCACCTCCAAATCAATCCCGCCCTTTGGGCCTACCGTACTTCTTATCGCACTCCCACAGGCACCACCCCATATTCCCTTGTATATGGTGTCGAAGCCGTTCTTCCAATCGAGGTTGAGCTCCCATCATTGCGAGTCTCCATGAAGAACTACACCACTGATGAAGACTATCGTGTGGCCCGTCTCACACAGCTAGACCTGTTAGATGAAAAGAGACAACAAGCCTATGATCACCTGGTTGCATACCAGAATCGACTCAAAAGGAGTTATAACAAGAAGGTCCATCCCAGACAATTTCAGGTCGGTGACATGGTCCTCAAAGAAAATCAGAAAGTCCAAGCAAACAGAGAAAAGAAAGGCAAGTTTGAGCCTACTTGGTTGGGCCCCTATGTTGTCACAGCATGCTTCGGCTCTAGAGCTTATCAGTTATCTACACTAGAAGGTGAGCCTTTGAATGATCCAATCAACATCATACATTTGAAGAGGTTCTATGCCTGAACCAGATTTACATATTCAGAAAATCCATAAAAATTGAAAAAAGTAGAAAAATTAAAATTAAAAAAAAGAAAAAAAGAAAAAAGAAAAAGAAAAACAATCGTCCAATGGTGAAAACTTGGCAATTCAAGCGCCTTGGACAAGTATGTTGGTGAAAACCGAGCAAACAGGCGCCATACATAGTGCACCGAGTCATTATCTATCAATCTCCCATCCCCCCATCCCAACATCCTAGTCCTTTTTCACCCATCCCCATCCCCATCCACCATCCCCCAGCATTCCTCTTTTTCATAATCCTCCAGCAAATCCGCAATCCTACCTGCACATATCTTGTACCATATCTTGTACCCTTCTCTTGTACCATATCCTGTATATCCTGTATAGCGCCATCCTTCTTGTACCATCTCCTGTATAGTGAGATCTTCCTATCCCCAATCCTGAGCTTTTGTACATATCCGTTGTATCTCTTTTCCCGTCCGTTGTACATCTCCTCGTGTCTTGTTGTACATAGTCCTTGTCAGTCCTGCAGCAGCATTTGATCAGCACACTTTGTCCTACCCCGCCTTGTACTTCAGCAACATCAATTGTCGACTATTCTTGATCACACGATTATTCTTTGACTTCATCATTTGCCAACGACCAACAACACTAATTCTCTCCTCAATCAGCGGGTCCTTGAGGATGTATCTTTCCTCCTGTCAGATCCCATCTTCCACCAATCACACCCGGTCCATGTCGATGCATCCTTCCACACATTCAGACCAGTCTTCCCACCATCAATTCAATCAACCCATCAAATCTCTCTCCTTGGCAAAGGATGTCTTTTTGGTGTTCTCATTTTGGTCTTGACTTTTGTCCTTTGGATCTTGTTAATCTTTTACAGCTTCTCATTGTTTTCTACTCAAAGTCGCCACGATCCTTTATATCATGGTGCGCTACGAATGAGGATAATTTGGGGCAAGGTCTTTTGATCTTTTACTTTTGTCTGTGGGTCAGTCGTGTGTTTGTAGTTTGTCCAGCATCGTTTCTACCATGCCTCCTTCTCGGGATCATGCGTGATGCTGGGGCAACCCTGCATGTCTTTTTAGCATCAGTCCTATGCAACGTTGGTGACAAGGCCTCGTGATCCCAGTATCCTTGGCAGGTCTCTAGCATTGCTATATTAAACTAGGTTGTGCTCTCCACATTTGCACTTGGAGCTTCCCCCAATCCCCTGCATCCTGCATCATATAGATTAATCTTGCATCTTGCATCTCTCATATAGCTGCATCCTGCATTTTGCATTCCATCTCATCTTGCATTCACCCATCTTTGCTCTTGGAAGCTTGGTTATTTATCTCCCCTTCTTCCTAGCTCCTTCCTTCTCTGTTTCCTTTCGAGAAAATTCCACAACGTTTACTCCTTGCGTTATTTTCTCGAGGGGGCACAATCTCTTATTCCTCTAAATTCTAGCCTTGGGCATCTTATTTTCTTGTCTTTGACGCCATGCCACTTGCGGCATCGCATCAAAGAGGGGCAAAATGTAGACACCTAAAAATCCTTTAGAAAATAAAGTATTTTTATTTTCTGAAAAAACCCTGATGACATCATCATTTATTAATTAATTATTTAGTTTATTTATTTATTTATTTTTATGTCATTAAATCCTTTTACCTTAATTAAAAATATTTAATTAAGGAATCTCTCCCAAAAATGTTTAAATCTTATTTAAACATTATTCCCCTATTTATTAATTATTTAATTAATAAATTGACCTAAAATCCCAAAATAAATAATTTATTTATTTTTTGCCCAAAACTTGGTCAATTTCCTTAAGACCACTAACCTCTTCCAGAATCTTCTAATCCTTCTTTAATCTCAATTAAAAGCTAATCCCATCATTTCCTAACCCTAATCCCAACTCAAAATATTTAATTAAGATTAAATATTTACTCCTCATATTTATTAAATTCATTTTTAATAAATATTCTCAAACCTAAACCATGGAAATAAATAAATCTTTATCTATTTCCTAAAATCCATATTTATCCTAAGGAAATTCTAGACTCTTCTAGAAAGTCCTAATCCTAATCCCCCCCCCAATCCTGTCACATTCCCTAACCAAGGTTAGCCAACTCCTAAGCTTAACCCAAAGTCAACAAACTTCTAGAAACTTCTCTTACATGCATTAAGTGCATTTAAGGCCTCCTTATCCCTCTTACATGCATTTAAGAAGCCCCTCACCCCTTTCTTACACCCTTTGACATTAGGCACATTTCCCAAATTGTGCACATCTCTCCCATCTTTCAACCCAATGCCCTTATGACACTTGTCACAAGGAGGTGGCCCTGAACTAGCACAATCCATGTGCTCCCCTTTGAATGAATCTTGGCCTCTCTTAAAGATTTTGATCCTGGCCACTCATTCCCCCTTAGGAAATCCTATAAATGCTCCTCATTTCCAAGAGCAAAATATCCATTCACCTTTTATTTCAAGCATTGTTATCATGTTCATTTAGCTCTAGACTTAGCATAATCAATACTAATTGTTAGTTTTTCATCATTTTCAAGCTTTCTTAAAGCACATCTTAGCATAGATTTAATGGATTAACCTAGTTTCTTCCATTGTTTTGCATAAGCATAGCATCATATCACATCTCTATTTGGTTTAAAATCAATCTTAGCATAAACATCCTGTAGCTTAATCTTCATTTCAGCATCATTTGGATCCTTGAGGCCTTAGGGGAAAATCAGGTGTTCTATACTTGTTTTTGTGCCATTTTTGGGGTTTTCATGAATCTCAATCCGTCCTAAAATGCATAAGAAACATGCTCCAAGTGCTTAGAGAGCACACCCACATCCCCTTAAGCAAGAGCAAATCAAACAGTGCTTGGGTGCACCTGTTTAAGCTCAATCTGAGGTGGCTTAGTTTAGAGTTTTATTTGTTTTGAATTGATTTCATGCTTAGACTAAAATCTAATCTTTGTTTGGCTTGAGTCTTTTAAAACAAGTATCCTCAAAAGCCTTGTCCACATTCATTATTCTGGAAGACTTCTTATGTACCGATGTTCATGTGTCATCTTAATTTTTCCAACAATCATATTTGGTGAAATATATGCGATATTGATAAGGGAGGTTTCTTTCTTCAGTTAGTTATGTACATTACCGTGATGTATGCTCTATGTTAGAAAAGTCATTTGTATCGTATTCATGCTCGGTGTATGAGCAGCTCCATATATGTATTAGGTCTTTCTATGATCTGGAGATCATACAGCACTGAGATGACAATATTTCTGTGGTGTATGAGCAGAACCATATTTGTATACAGCGATGAGATCTCTAGAGTATATGATTACAAAAATTTCTGCATGTGTTCACGATCAATAGATGATCATCTAGTGCTTATGTGAGGAGATTCAGATTATTTATAATATGTTGTTTTTATCAATGATTCTGAGATTTTCTAATTGCGAGCTTAATGATTGACTGTGTGAAGACATCAATCATAAGCACAAATCTTGTATTTGACTTGAGATCAGAATAAAGGACCTAGCTTTTGGTGTGGCTGGGTTTTCCCCTTGAGTAGGAGGGTTTTCCTAGGGTAATTGCTCTGTGTTCTTCTATTGCCTTGTTTTGCATTTTATCGTGTGCAGATTTATATTCTGATTCAAATTTCAACATCATCTCTTTCTACACACTCACCTTAGGATTTTTCTTTATTGAGGAGGGTGGTGTGTAGCTTATGTTCTCCTAGTGGAACAAATGTAAGACCACCAACTATCAAATCTTTCAACATTTGTTTAAAATATACTGAACCTGCCGCATAAAATGGTATGACATGAGCATTAAAAAACTTTGCAGTAGAAGAACAAGCCACATTTGTGATTGTATATTAAACATATCTCCAACATTAGTGGTTCTTTTCTTTCCCCTAATAGAAGTAGAACCCTCTCCCCCTCGAATTCCAACATCCACAAATCTTGTAAGCAATGACACACTATGTTGCGAACTCTGCAATGGAATTCCTTTCTTTCTTGCATCCCCCTCCATATGTAATTTAGTTGCCTCAATCTTCTCAGTTGGAGTTCTTTTTTCACCTTTCAACTCTTGACCACCTATCCACAAAAGATGACAATAAACTCTTATATAGCTACCCTTGTATTCTTTTTTGCACAAATGGCATAGTCATACTCTACTCCCTCTGAATTTTATTTCTTATCCTTATCCATTCATGATGCAAATTGTATGAAAGCTTTCTTAAGGTTAAAAGGGCTTTTTGTATAGGTCTTGATGAGTTTGGAAGGAAATTCAAATGAGTTTGTATTTGCTGGTCCTGCTACATTCTAAAGAATCCCCAATGGCTGCTTACTTCTATGAGTTCTAGCTCTACTTCTTTCTTCCATTAGAACTTCATCCTCCTCACCATCAATACTCTCACCACTACCCATGGTTTATTTTGTTAAAAATTCAAAAAGAGAGCTGTGCGTTCAAATAAAAGGAAAAAATAATTCACAATTGCCTCCCTATGTGTTAAAAATTGCAAAAAATTTACTTTAAAAAATGCAAAAACAAATGTATGATTAAGAACTTACCTCTACTGTAATAGATTTGATGCCTTAATATCCACTTTCAACTATTGTTCTCTCCTCTTTCAACTATTATTCTTTCCTCTTCCAATCACTTCTGTTTATTGGAATAGTATTAGATGTTATTAGAAGATAAGGTTTACAGTTGCAATAAAATCACTTTAGTGCAAAACTTTTTTCTATTGTTCGAGTTTGCTATTTTAAAGTTGGGTGAGTCACATTATGTTTATGCTTTTGCATGGTTCCATCCTCCAATATCTATAAGGAAATGAACCTTCTTTGTAATCAGTATCCTGTCATTTAATAGAATATTAAAATATTGTTTTCTATTAATTTTTACAATATGGTCTCAGAGCAGGTCACATGATTTACTAGTTGCAACAAAAGGATTGTTCCTCGTAAATTCCAAAGATATTTTTTTATTTAAGATAATCACAAAGTTTTTCTCAATGTGGCATAACAAACGCAAGGATTTAAAATTTAATCATGTGGGTTTATTTTTGGCACAACCTATGATAGTTTTCAAGATATATTTGCATTAGTTTCTTCCATTTAATCACACCATTATTTTCTGCTAAAAATTACTCTAGGTTCTTGTTATGGTAAATCAATGTTATATAAATAGAGGAGAGGAAAGCTTCTTATATAGATTTACAAAGACGATTGAGATGACCATTAAATAAACATTACATTATTTTAATAGCCTCCCTTAATGCTCATCATTCTAACTACTATGAAGGCACAATGTCTTTTGGTCAAAAATACAAATAAGGCTTCCCCATTCTCATCAAAACATTATGCTGCTGCTGAGACCCTCCCTGGATTTGCAAAATGTTAATGACCAAGAAGCCATCCAACCTCATGTTGGGAAACAAAGGTATTACTCCCTGCAGCTAGAGACACCAAGATGAAACTAAAACCACGATTTTGAGGAAAAATCGGCAAACCCTTGTACAGATTGTTGCCCTAGCAACTCTAGGTGCAATCAAGAACAGCTGCAAAAAACTACGAAATTGAAGTTTACAAAACATTGTTTTTCCAGAAAAAAAAAAAAAAGGCAAAAACCCATCAGAAACGATTTTTGAGGATAAAATTGAAAAAACCAAACACGATTTTTGAGGAGAAAATTTGATCAAAACTAGACATGATTTGTGAGGATTAAAATCGATCAAAACCCAAACATGATTTTTAAGGAAAAAATCGATCAAAATCCAAGACATGAGATCCCAAACACAAATCATAATACAAAACATCGTTTTTGAGAAAAAACGGTAAAACCCTTTTACAAAACGATTTTTAAGCCACACAAATTGCACAAAACCCACAATAATTTTTTAGGGACAAAAATTATAAACCCAGAATCAAAACTGGCCTTTTTTGGAATAAATGCAAAAAAACCCTCCATGATTTTTTTTGGCAAAAAATCTAAAAACCCTAGCAGCAGAAACAAATTTACAAAACAAACCACAAACCCTAGCCATCAAAATGTGGAAATGCTCCAAGAACAAACACACAAGCAACGAAACTCCATCACAAGCTTAGACGAGTTGCAAGTGCTATTAGGAGTAAAACCAAACAAAGCCATGGGTTATAAACCCTAGTTGTGCACCAAAACGAAGAGAAGAACGGTTTTGAAAAAAACAAAACACAACCCAGAAAGTCGTGCGGGTTGCAAAAGATGGAAATCGTGTACACGAGCTTTGCAAGGAGACAGGTTGCACGGGCTTGTAGAGCTCAGAAAAAACTTCAAACACAATGTCTAAACTAGACATGAAAACCGCGGAGAGGGCATGTGGGAGCTGAAAAAACATCACATGCACTTGAGGAAAACACCATGAATCTGTAACTACGCCAGAAACGAAGGCAGTCTGGAGACAAAAATCAAATAAATGTGGGCACAAGTTTGCAAAAGGAAATTGACGCAATCTTCACTCGCCTCTTTCACGCAGAAAAACACGCAGGCTTCACCAACAAAAACTTTTAAAAAAATTCAAATCTACTAACATAGAAACCCTCCTACAAAGACGTTTTTTCATAAAAAAATGAATAAAAATTTCTGGAAAAATTCCAGGTAGAGAGGGCTATGAATTTTTCTTTCTAAAAAATTTGCCAAATCCTAACAAAGCCCATTGACCCACTTTGATACCATGTTAGAGTAAATCAAAGTTATATAAAACAAAGGAGACGAAAGCTCCTTACATAGATTTACAAAGACGATTAAGATGACCATTAAAGAAACATTACATTATTTCTAATAGTTCTTAAGCAAATTTTGCAAGTTTTGTTCTTCTAGAAATCATGTTGTTTTACTAGGGAAAATTGCATCTACTTTCCAAGGAAAATTGTGACCAATTTTATTAAAAATCACAAAAAAAATTGTAAGTAAAAATCATATGGAATTTTTTTTGCAGGTCATGCATGCAACTAGGATTATCAACAATGCCTGTTTTAGTAAAGAAAAAATCAGGTGACACAAAATCCTCGCAAATTATTTTCAAGGTAAAAATCATGAGATCTTGTTTTATCAAAAAATTATCTGACGATGACTAGAGTTTTTCTCAATGTGGAAAGGTTTTGAAAGTAGTTTTTTATCAATTCATCTCTGTTTTTTTCTTAAATCTACAATAGCTAATGCATAAGGTTTCACAATTTGTTTTGTAGGGCTATGGTAAGAGATTTTCAATCAAAGGTTTTTGTGTGTCATTCAGTGCCTCACATGTGAAGAGTTTTGTGGGCAAGTTGGGTTTTAATCTATGGTTACTGTTGTCACATGAAATTGCACCTTGTTGGATTAGATCCAGCATTCCAATGACACAATGGAAACAACCTCAAGGTGTGGGACCCTTGCAGATGAGGTTTAATCTTTGGACAAGGCTGGCTTCCTCTCTAATTTAGGTGCGAGTACTGATCTAAACCAGCACTAGAAGAAAGATATTGCAGAAATGAAGGGGAGGTGATACACCAAGATTAGAATTGTTTCTCCCTGCTCATAATAGCACAGCACATCAATGAAAAAATCAAAAGACTTGCACGGTTCTCTACTTCATTAGTTTCCAGAGGCACATATAGAGGTTAGGGTTTGATAAGATGCTGGAAGGAAAGAGGTATTCACAACCAGCAACCACAGTAGGCCTTACAACAGCATATGTGCATAGAAAATAAGAAATATTTAAAACTCTAGCGTGATGCGTAGGATTCAAATTTGGCGTCGGAGCCATATTAGGTTTAGATCAACCTGTTTGGTCATGTGTGTAGGGACCATACAAAATCATGAAAACAAATTCAATTGTGACCATCAATATTATGTATTTCTATCTACTGTTCACTTTATGTTCAATTATTTTGTGGACAAAAACCCATTGGTTGCTAGGTTCAACAGCAAAAACCCTTTGGTTCTTAGAGGGCATCCTCACTCAAGGAGTGCATTGGAACCTCAAGGATTTGTAGGAGTTCAGTAAGTCAATTATGAACATTGTTTGTTATTGTTGTACATCATTTGGTGATGTGTCATAACCATAGTTTGCAAACTCTGTGAGTACTCTCCGAGTTGCCAAGTACTCTGGTTTTTTTGCTCCACAAGTTTTTACAAGTTCAACTCTCTAGTTTTTATAGTCATAGAAAAAACCTGGGTAAAAACATCAACACATGTAAAACACTGGTTAAAACAGATTGTTCACATGTTTTTTTGGCTATAAAACCATGCATTTTCTCTTTTAAGGTGTCAATTTTTTATTAAAAACATTTTATAATTGAATTTTGCAAAAAAAATGATTTTTTAAGAAACTTTAAATTTTAGTACTCTCTGAGTTGCTGAGATTTTGTCGATATTTGTCAAGTTTTGAATGAGCCAAAAAGTTTCCAAGTCAAAAGTTTAGGGCTTTTCCAGTACTCTCAAAGTCTGAGTCTGCAAACTATGCTCATAACAATCCTTTGTTGTAAAGATTGAATTATAGTCAATAGAGTTATGGTTGGAGTTTCAAATCATTTGTGCACATTTATGTATGTTAAATGTAATTGATTCTATTGTTGGATTAGTTAGCAAGGAGTGGTTAATGTTATTTGATAAATATTGTCATTCATGTTTCAAATCTGCTATTTTTAAAAAAAATAGGAAAATGAACATTATAGTGACATTAGAGCATCTTTCCTGCCAGCCTATGAATGTGTGATGATGAAGGCTCACACAAACAAGAGATAGGAAAATTTGGTATTCATGAAGGGAATGAGAAAACAGGCAACTATGGGTGATAAAAATGAAGAAGCCCACTTCAGAGAGGTTCTAGGAATTAAAAACAAACAGCTGGCTAAAGAATTTCAGTCATCCTGTTGTGACATTTTCACACCATTGCCCAATTGCAAATGGGGACTCCCTCGTTTTTCTTTGCAGTGTAGTAGTTGTCTTAGTTTAGCTCTAGTTTGGTAGTAATCCTGAGGTCTTCAGGTCAATGAGATGAGTTTGAACAACTTTGCATAGAAGTCCTCACCCGATTGCAAGTTTGGACCATTGAATGGAGTCTTGGCTGAGTTATGATCTTTATAAAAAACTGGAAACCTGATGTGGAGTTCAACTTGAAAACCTGATGTGGAAGGAATGAAACCTGATTGGAAAATGAAGATGGAGCCAATCACTTGGCAAGGCAAGTTAAAGTGGATCTAAGGGAAGTTAACATGAAAATCAAGGGGCCAAATGGACAAAATCTGAGCATGAAAAAACGAAAAATATGAGATCTTGACAATCTGATCTGAGATGAGCATGACTGAAATCAGAAAACAAGATGATAAAAGGGAAGTTTTAGATAAGCAAACGAGTGGAATTTGAGTTCCAAAAGGAAAAGGCCCCACACTTTTTTTTTTTGGCAACCTTGGAACTGGATTTCCAAGGGTAGGTCGGAATCTGACCTCCCCTTGGAAATCAAGTTCCAAACCCCTCTCCATTTCCGCCCTCCAATATGAATGCAATTCCAACACATGCCAAAATTCCACCCAAGTCTAGAAGCTGTCCAAGCATGTTTGATCTTTAATATGGCATGAAATTTAACTCAAGGATCCAAATCCAAACTTGTGGAAAGGCAAATCAACTGAATTTTTGGAGATGATGACCAGATTTCAAATTAGGGAGAAGCCAAAATCAGACCTTTGCAATTAATTAAGATCAGATCAAGATTATAATCCAAGTAAGAAGGCACTGTTGAAGAGCAAGATCAAAAGAGAGAATCCAAGCTTGAAAGCAAAAGAACATCAAAAGAGAGCATCAAACCACGAAAGATTGAAATCTTTACAATCTGATCTGAGAAACAAGACTGATAACCATGAGAAAAGGGAGATGAATTCATGAACAAGGGAAGGGGTCAACTTCAGAGGAGAAAAACCCAGCACTTCATTTTTTGGCAACCTTGGAAAATTCCAAGAGGTGATCGGAATCCGACCATGCCTTGGAAAAAAAATTCCAAGAGGCCATTGGAATACAACCACCCCTTGGAACAAGAATCCCAATCAATGGATAAATTCCCTCCAAGCCTCCATTGAATCCCACCCAGGTGATGGCAGTGTTTCTTCAAAACCAAGATGACATGGGTGCCCTTGAAATGTAGATCTGAGCGTTACAATAAGCAAATCTGAGCATGTAGGCAAGTAATTTAAATATTCATAATCAGGTCTGAGTCTTTGGAGGTAAAAAAATATGCAATTGAAGGGATGAAATTGACTATCAAGTGAAAGGAATGTGAAAGAAAGATGAAAATTGGAACTCCAAACTTTGAAGAGTTCGGAATTCTACCAATATGTTGGAAATTTGAATTCCAAACTAAAAGCTGGAAATTGTTTTCCAAATGCGGCTTCATGATGTCATGTGAACTTTTCTCAGATTATCTTAGTTATGCTTATGCTTATCATTTTACAAACTTAACACAAGATTTTTGTTGATGTTGCAAGGAAACAAGGGTGGAGATAACTAAAGACAAAAAGGAGCTGCAATGTTAAGGGAAGCATAGAAAATTCAAGTATCTACAAGTGACAAGTCATTCATCAAGAGGACAAGCAAAAAGAAGGTTCGAGATCGAAGATCAAGATGGAGATGCAAACTCAAAAACAAGATCAAAATTGAATCAAGAGCAAGTCAAGATGAGGAAAGATGAAAATCAAATTCAAATACCAATTCATGGAACACAACCAAAGCCGAAACATCAAGATTTCAAATATAAGCAATTTCAAGTCATTTCAATGAGAAAGTTTCCAAAAGAAGGAGAAAATGCATAACAATGAAGCAATTTGGGAATGTCAGCCATCACAATCAACTAAAGGCTTGATATTGTTGAGTATCAAGAGATATCTCTCCATCACCAAGGAATTGATCAAGTTACAAGATATACATGCTGAGGTGACACCTACTTGTTTTCAAGCAATCAGAAGACTCCCGTTTCACATGCCCAAGTTCATTCAATCAAATTGTTCCAATGTACATGTGGAGTCCACTTAATGTTTCTACCTAACCAGTTTTCTCATTGGTTCTCAAAAGTAATGTAATTTTCTCATTGGCGCACAAAGTGGTGCTTCATTGTAATTGGATAAGCAATTACTGCTTGTAAGTAGTAATTGTATTAGGGCTATGTTGAGTGAATCTTGGCCGTTGCTCTTGAATCAATCCTAGCATTTCATTGTACTTGGGGCAACTATAAAAGGCAAGGCCTTCTCATTTGTAAAGGGGGAGAGAATTGGAGAAATTGTTTCTATACTGCTACGAAAATCATTCCTAATTCATTGTTGTTAGCATGGTGAGCACTTGTGAAGTTTTGGAGTGTTTGGAGTGTTGCATGGTTTTTACATTTCGTCACTTAGAGTAGGATTTCATTAACGTTGAGTAGAAGTAAAAGTAGATGAATAGAAGATATTGTTGTTGGTGAACTATGGTGAAACTTATGTTCATAACTTTTGGTACTTGTTGATTGCAAGTAGCACTGTAAGGTTGGTCTGAACTTATTGAAAGCACCTTCAATTGGAAATGTTCATTTGGATTGCGCCATCATTGGGTATTTGAGTGAATGTCAACAATATGAAAATCATCCACGCATCCTTAGAAGATTGCACCCTCCTTTTCATAGTTGATTTGGTGAAGCAATGACTAGTTTAGTTTCATCTCATCATCAATAGTTTCTTGCATTGTTAGAATTAGCTTAGATAGTTTAAACCCATATTTGTTTGCGCTTTATTTCATTAGAAATAGTTGATGAGCTCAAATTGCCAAAATATTCATATTAGAAAGTTGATATTCCATTGCATTAACAGAGTAACTCCCCACATGGTTACCAACAAACCACATCATAAAACTGAGTAGTGTCCAGCAAGACTTGCAACCTTGGAGTCACCTCTATGATCTTTTTTGCAATCTTTAGCATGTATGGTGTCTTTGTTCAAGAGAGGATTTGGTATTTGGTGTCTCATCTTGAAATACTAAGTGTTTCATCATGCATGTTGGAGCGGTCCCAAAACTCACATCAACACATCCCTAAGGGAAAGTATGGGGAAAATGGTCAAAACCTGGAAAGAGATGCATCAACAAGGGACTATTTTGAAACCTAATCCAAATAGGGTAGAAGGATGTAACTCAACATCTTCAATTAACCCAACTTCGAAGACATTCAAAGCCAGATGTCTAGAGAGAAAGGAGACGGGATTCCTAGAAAGAGAACGACATATATCCCCACAAGAGGAAATGTTGTGCGTAGTAGACTTTAATGTCCCTAAGTAGGGGAGATGTGCCACGACAGCCACATGTCTCTGGCATGGTGGTGAGGGTGTCACCCACAACTATTAAGGGTAGCACCATGAGTGTTCCACTTGGGCATTTGAGGCTTTATGACAAGCCTCATTAAGACACATAGTCGTCAAGGCACATCTCTTGCGCACAAGGACATTATAGCCCACCACAATCCACAAGTCTCAACCTTGAGACCTCAACTCTGATACCACTAAGGCTGAACCACTACAACAAAAGACCAATTTGGAGGTGAAGGCAACACCCACAGGCATTAAGGTAGCTCCACAGTCATTCCACCAGAGAATCTAAGGCTTTACATCAACCCATATAGACACGTGGCTATTGAGGCACATCTTCCATGCACATGGACATAACAAGCCACCATGCTCCATGAGTCTCGACCTCAAGACCTTAGCTCTGATACCACTAAGGCCCAACCACTACACCAAAAGACTAGCCTAGTGGTGAGGGCTACACCCACGTGCATTCCACCCAAGCATCTAAATCTTTATGACAACCCCATACAAACATGTGACCACCAAGACACATCTCCCATGCACAAAAGCATTGCAAAACACCTAAAACTAGTTAAGTGAAATTATACTAAAGATCCTTCAGTGACCAAAGTTGATCTAGGGCCCAACAACGACCCCGATGGACAAACCTATTTAATAGATTTAATGAGTGTTAATGTTTATAGTTTTGATCAGATAAAATGATCACAATATTGTGAAAAAATAAATAAGCAATATATTAATATACATATAATGATGGACATTATTATTATATTAATATACAGACTTATAATATTGAATTAAATAAACATCAATAAATTAATAACATTGTTATTCAGATGAAATGATATGAGATAATATTATTATACATTATATACAGATATTGATATATATAATAATAATGATATTATTATATATATCAATATACTTATACAATGTATATATTTTAGTTGATCAAATCAATAATATTAAACTCATATTACAGATTTGTATGGGTTAGTATTACCGATTTGTTTCGGTCCCTCACATTAACGTGTATTAATAATACTTCTAAACTGATCGGTCTCCATGCTGCGTTGACTGCTGCATGTTATACGATCCTGCCAAGCAGTCTCAACGAGATGTTATATTAGTACCGACTGTTTTAATAACAATCAACCTGTCAAAGATGCCAATTAGTATCGGTTCATATTAGCAAATGGATATTGTTTGAGATGTGAACGTTAACAACACAAAGTGGATCGGCACCAATGAATATTATGGAAAGACATGTTGATGAATAGACATGTCTCCACGTGTGGAGACATGTCTCTTCATCAACATGCCTTCACTTATATATATAGATATTTCTTGATTGGATGAATACATAATTGAAAGAATACAGTCTTTCTTCTAAAGAGGTGCAGAGTTATAATATAATACAGTTAGATATATCTGTAATATATATGTACATCTATTGTGATTATATGTATCACACATACTAAGTTGAGATAAGAAAAATTAAAAGCCATACATTCTTGATCTAAATCTTAACATGGTATCAGAGCCAGGTTCCTTCATTGAAGTCTAACCGCTTGAAGGAAGTTTTTGATCAAAGGAAGATCAAGATCAGATTTTTTTGAAAATCTCAGAATGGCAAACGGAATGAGACTAGAAGTCAGACTTGAAGATGCCTCCGATTTTGAATCATGGAAACTTCGAATGATGTTGGTATTAAGGAAAAAGGGCAAGAAGACAAATATGGTCACAGCGTAAAAAAGTGTCCTGACAGACTTAGAATGCAAGCTTCCCTTGCTGAAGTAAATAATTCAAATGTATGTTCAGAGAAATGTTTCTTCTAAATTGGAATTCAAGATACCTTATGATTGAGAGGGAGTTCACTGATAAAGATAAGAACACTTCCAAGGTAAACTTGTAATGATTATTGATTATTATGTTAATATTATTTTATAATTATATGGGCCCTGTGTAAATCATAAAGAAGTGACAACTTCTAAATGATTATCACTTGTATTTGTTAAAGTTATTGGAAGGTGACGATCTTGCAATAACTTTTCTTTTGTAATAGATATATCTTGCTTGTGGATAGAATCGCCGATAGAGGCAATCCACACCATAGCTCATGAGTTTGTGGATAGAATCGCCGATGGAGGCAATCCACACAGGAGCTTGTGGATAGAATCGCCGATAGAGGCAATCCACCTGGGAACTAACTCTCACAATTTATGAACTTATTGTGAGTTACATTTTATCTTCTCTAACTAAGAGGGAGTGTTGATGTTTATAGTTTTGATCAGATAAAATGATCACAATATTGTGAGAAAATAAATAAGCAATATATTAATATACATATAATGATGGACATTATTATTATATTAATATACAAACTTATAATATTGAATTAAATAAACATCATTGAATTAATAACATTGTTATTCAAATGAAATGATATGAGATAATCTTATTATACATTATATACAGATATTGATATATATAATAATAATGATATTATTATATATATCAATATACTTATACAATGTATATATTTTAGTTGATCAAATAAATAATATTAAACTCATATATTACAGATTTGTATGGGTTAGTATTACCGATTTGTTTCGGTCCCTCACATTAACAATGTGTATTAATAATACTTCTAAACTGATCGGTCTCCATGCTGTGTTGACTGCTGCATGTTATACGATCTTGCAAAGCAGTCTCAACAAGATGTTATATTAGTACCGACTGTTTTAATAACAGTCAACCTGTCAAAGATGCCGATTAGTATCAGTTCATATTAGCGAATGGATATTGTTTGAGATGTGAACGTTAACAACACAAAGTGGATCAGCACCAATGAATATTATGGAAAGACATGTTGATGAATAGACATGTCTCCACGTGTGGAGACATGTCTCTTCATCAACATGCCTTCACTTATATATATAGATATTTCTTGATTGGATGAATACATAATTGAAAGAATACAGTCTTTCTTCTAAAGAGGTGCAGAGTTATAATATAATACAGTTAGATATATCTGTTAATATATCTGTAATATATATGTACATCTATTGTGATTATATGTATCACACATACTAAGTTGAGATAAGAAAAATTAAAAGCCATACATTCTTGATCTAAATCTTAACAATGAGGTTATGTGCGAAAATGTTTTATTCAAATTATGTAGAGTGCAAATCAAGGAAGGCAAAAAAGACAATCAAAAACATAGGTAGCACCATATGAGCAAAAAATGTATCATGCAAATTTTGTTCAATATCTATGAGAATAGATGTGTGATACCTATGCCTTTGCTTATTTTGGTACAATCTTCTAAAAATGTCTAACTACAAATAATAGCAATGTACATTAATTTACAAAGAGGGAAGATGACATGCCAACTAGAACCAATATGTTTCACAATTGCCTCAAAATGATTCCTAACCACTAGATAAGCATAATATTTGAGTTAGGACTTGTGGTGTGACGCAAGGTGTTGAATGGGATGAGGATCTTGCTGACATGATCACAAGAACTGTTAAGCAACTCCAAAGATTTGCAATAAGATTTGGTGACCCATATCCTCCAAGATCAACTGCCCATCCTTAAAAGGCAATGGTCCCCATTACATACGATTCAAAGCATAAAAGTGTCGAAACAAATTAGCAGCTTGCAGTTTCGAATACCTCTTTCTGAGTTAGGTAATTTACCTTGCTTGTCAATATGTCTATTTGACCCCAGCATCAATGTATGGATCCAATTCTCCTGGAATGCTACAAATTGAATTAATCTTTGACTAAATCTATCAAACAATGTTGGAAAGTAATGATGCAAGAGATTGACATTGAAGACTAGATGCAACCCAAGGTAAGAAACAAGAGTAAGCTCGAAAATGTTGTTTGGTGATTGTGTTGGGCCTATACTAACGGGAGGAAGCTTACAATAAGGTCGTGTTAGTCTTTTTGTAGGTGTAGCTAGACTCAATTACCAACATAATGGAGTGCAGTGCCCTATGTTTATCATGACATTGCTTGTATTTTACATTAGCCTACTACATAATTATCTAGACTTCTTGTTGAATGTGCTTAATAAATTAAACAGCTTTGTAAACTTCCTTTTGAGTTGAAGGAGTTGCTTATATTGAAGGTGAAAGAAGATAAGCTAGATTAATGAGTGCCTGAATTTGGAAACCGAAGAAGACTTAAGATGAGTTGTGTGTCATAGAGTTGTGCCAAGCTTTCTTGTACTATGTTGAATGAAAGAGTAGGTTTCATCCTAACCATGATGCTTCTTCAAATTGTATGCCCTAAGGATATGTATTATCTATTTACTTCTTCCATCTATCCATCAATCTAAGGAAGGAATGCAATGGACTTAATTCAACTTTGTGTCTATTGTAGACCAAAGCACTTTCTGGAAATTGCTCAAGAACCTTTTGTCACTATCAAACAAGATATTCTATTGGATTCCAAAGTGGATCCATAAATGCTGAAAGCATAGTTCAATTGTTTCTAGAGTTCTGAAAGATTTCCAACAAGTAATGAAAATTGCAATCTATGAGAGTCTATCGACTATAACATAGACATAATCATTACGGTGCTTAGGAGAAGGGTAGCTTGAGAGTACGTCAATGGAGAGAAATTCCCACAATCTCGTTGGAACTAGCAAATGTGTGTACAAACTTTGCTTCATGTTAACCAATTTAGCAATTACACACACAATACAAGAATTTATGTATTTAGTAACATCTGACCTAAGTGTGGCCAAAAGCAATACTTTTGTAACATGACAAGAATCTTTTCAAGTGTACTAAAAGTTACATACCTTGCTGAAATGAGCCTCCCATATACAATGCACAATGCACAATGTACAATGCACCAATCCCAAGAAATGGATACAATTCTGAATATTTGTCACTTGATTTCTTCATTCTCTAGAAATCATCTACAATATAAAGAAGCATTAAGTAAAGGCAGTCTAGGAACCAATCAATAGCATGCCTATACTTCAAAATAAAATTTTGCTCTAAATCATGAAAATCTGTTGTAAGGTATTCACACCATTGCCCCATTCCAAATGGGACCCCCTCTTTTCGCTTGGCAATGGAGTTGTTGTCCCAGGTAGTCTTAGTTCAATGGCAATTTTCAAGTCTCCAAGTCTAAAGGATGAGTTTGAGCAACTTCGGCTCGCTAGGGAGTCAAGTCAATCAAGGATATGAGTGAGAGTTGGGCCAACCTTGTCAAGGAGGTGAAATTGAAGTCAAGGGATTTGTGAAGAAATGAGTAAGAATCCTTGGAAAATCCTTGTTTCAATATCAAATTTATATTGGAAAGTCAAGAAAAGTTGTGGAAGATAACACTGATGGAGGTGTGCCATTCCTAAAATTTGGCTGAGTCTGGAATTTTTTTACAATTTCCCAAAATCTAAGATCTCCTTCATAACTCCTATGAACCTAAAACCACTCTAAAAACATCTTGACAATATTTATATAAAATATAACTTAAAGTATAAGAATATTTTATATAAAACCCTCCGCCCTCCAAATAGCTAGTTGACACTTAGAAAAAAAAATTGACTTTTCATTAAGCCCAAGAGCAGGTCGGAATCCGACCACTCTTGGGGCTTCAAGCCCAAGGAGAGGTTGGAATCCGACCCTCTTGGGGCTCCATGCCTCACATCGTGCATTTAAAATTGAATTGCAAGTCGAATTTGATAAGGTAATGAAGAAACTTAGGCTTTAAGAAGAATTTTGAACTCTTGGTCAAGCCCAAGGAGAGGTCGGAATCCGACTCCTCTTGGGGCTTAGAGCCCAGGTTCAGATTTCCGACCTCTCTCTAGGGCTCTATTATTGGCACATGTATACACACTCAATGCCAACACGTGAACAAAAGAAACCCAATGCGATGCCATGTGCCAAGTCGGCCTTGAGGTGAAACCAATTATTGGCAAACTAAAAGCAATTCCATTTAATTAATTGGCAATCATGAAAGAAAGAGGTACGAATCTGAGTTTAAATGAATTAATTACAATAATAGGCCAAGTCAGCCTTACCTAGGGACTCGCACCCCTTCACCCAAATGCCTATATAATGGCAATTGAAATTTCATTTCAACCACAATCATACCAAACACAAGCAGTTCAAAATGCTATCAAGAGCAGCCTTCCCCTTTCAGCAAGCGAATTTCACCTATGAGGGCAATTTAGAAAATAACAATAAAATAAAAAATCGGGAATTATTGAAATCAGATTTGGGGAAACATCAAGGCCCAAATGCCTTGAAAAGATCAAAATCAGATCTGGCCTTGAAGAAAGAACTGCAAACTGTAGGCCTGTGCAAGAAAAGTCATAGTTTAGGACTGCACTATATCATATTCAAAACCTAGGTGTCCAGATTTTGACGTTGGCCAGCAAGGTAAGTCTCTTGTGATTTTGATGATTGAAGCTATGGGTAGTGAGAATCGCCATATCTTGGTAAATTAAGACTCGGTCTGCAATCAGATTTTGCTGAGTGAAGTAATTATATCCATTGTTTCTTAGATTGAAATGAGAAGAAATGTTCATAAAAGGAATGCAATGATCATAGTTTTTTAGATTCATTTCTTGATAGTGTATTTTCAGATTTCCAAATGCAAATGTCTAGCTAAATGCAATGTTTGGCAGGTTAAACATGGCTGGGGTCAAAGATGGAGGACATTCAAAATCAAAAGCAATATTTCTCAATGATGAAGCGGGCATTAGTACATGTTGTGAGGTTTTCACACCATCACCCCTTTGCAAATGGCGACCCCCTCTTTTAGCTTTGTTGTAGGTTAGTTAGGTTGCTTTAGGTCTAGAGAGAGTCAAGTTGGGCAGTCCATTTTGTCAAGGAGAGAGTCTAGTGAGGGTAGAATGAGCGGGAAATCAGTCAAGTCTTTGAGTCAGAAAGTGAAAACTTCATCAAGGAAGTAGGCATGAGGATAGGGGTGAAATTGTATAAGCATGGGCAGCAACATTGAAATCAGAGATCAAGTCAACTGAAAATGGAGGCATAAACAACTTCCACAAGCCTAGTTTTAATGAGAAATCACCAAGCAAGGGATAGACTTGAAGGTAAAAACTATGAACAAGTATTGGATGGAGCTGCACCTTTTAGGGGTAATCCTGAGAACAGGTCGGATTCCAAACTGGACTCAGGATTCATAATCCTGACTCACCCCATATTTCCGCCCCCTCCTAAGTCAAAATCCCAACTTCCCTCTCAATTCCGTCCAAGTGTGAGGCCTGGCTAAGGCAAGGTTTCAACTTTAGATGATGTGTGACGATCAAATTCAAAGGAGAAGAGGATGAAAACCAAACAGAACTTGAGAAAAGAACAAATTTTTGGGAATAAGCATGAGGTAAAAAATCAGATTTCAATTGTCCAATGCAGATCAGATCGAACTACACAGGAAGTTACCTTCGAAAATCAGATTGAATTGCCAATGGAATTGGGAATACAAATTGGGCCCGTAGACTTGTGGTTTAGAAAGGCAAAGGAATAATCCCAAGGAAGCGGCGGAATCCGCCCTCATGTTGGGATTCTTAATCCCAACTTATATCAAATCTCCACCCTGCACTTCAAAATCCTGAATTATATATAAACTCCGCCTCTCTACTAAGACGAGTCTCATGAGAAAGAGTGAGGTGCAAATCAATTCCATTGCCTACAAGGTGAAGTGCTCGAGTGGAGAATGGATCTAAGGCCTCAACAATGAAGTTTTTCAACTTCAATTACATCATAAATCAGACTGAAATAGAGCAAGGAATCAAATCGTTGGGTGTAATGATCTGAAGTAGATACTGTATATATATCCCAAGCTAGATTCAAATGGAATTTTTATCAAATATTTAATCTCGAGGTTTGCCTGTACTAGCTTCTCGGAAATGTTTGGTGTGAAGGAGTTTTGGTTTATCAATTAGAACTATACAAGTCAATATTTTAACCACTTAAGTGCAACATTAACATTTCATTGACAAACTCACATGAGTAATTTCCAGCATATATATAAAACCAGTACATTGATCCAATCTTACTAATAGAACTTAATACATTTAGAGTTCATACAAGGAGTGGTAGTCACCACTTACAGGTGGCCTCCAGTAAGATGCGTTTGATTCCAGCACTCATGACAAGGTAGCTATTCTGTCAACGTTTTGGGAAGCTGCTGTTGCTGATCTCCTACTCTCGTGAATCCAAAGTTCAAGCCGTGGCTCCCAGCTTGCCTCACGCGAGCACCGTCCCAACTTGACACGGCATGTAATCCAAGTATCCTTCAGCAACTAGACGTTCAATGTTCACACGGTTGGAATGAGGGTGTTCTCAGACAATAAGACTGTTGTAGCATTCTCTATTCACCCCGACCTGTATGCAGTTCATATCCCACGCGAACATCAGCTCCCGCATATATTACAGCATCCATACAACCCAGTCAAAATCCACAGAAAGATACAGACCCGCGTGCTGCAGCCTACTCCACATAAAGACCCAGCCACACATATGCATATGATGGAGTTTGGGAACTCCACCAATCTGCTCCACATCCACTGCGTTTACCACGGAAGTCACCAGCAGTCACCCCCAATGCCTCCCGATATGCAAGACAGCAATGCGAGTTACAAAGGTTTCCAGTTACACGACCAGTATGTAACGCGTTTTCCACAGAGAATGAAAACTCTTCCAAACACACGGGGCACACAGTCCACCATAATATAAATATCCTTTAAACGCAGTGCATGTGTAATCTTTCACCAATGCAGCCACCACACTATAAGTTCAATCTTGATGCCCCAGGATACAGACGTTATGCAGCCAAGGATAAATCTTGATGCTCAGTATTCAGATGATTTCAAAACAACAGCACTCACGTCACCCAAGCTAAGTTCGACTGAGATAAATAAGTCTGGATTTGACTGAGATAATAAAGCCTTCGAATACAAAACTCTGAGATTTCTTAAATGTGTAAAGCCACTATTTTAATGATAATCATGGATTCTGGAAATACTTATCTTCTTACTTGTTGGGACTTGATGTTCAGAATACATACACTGAATTCCTTTCTCACGTTTTGAGCTCTATGTGAAATCTGTATGATCCCACCAATAACGAGATGCTGGGGCTAAGTCCAACCTCTCAATTTCCTCAAGGGGCTACGTCCTCAAGAAAAACCAGTCACAAATGTAACCACAGATTTGTTTATCTTTCTTTTTATAAAATATGCATGGTCCTTTTCCCAAGGAGTGCCTTTTGCTTATATAACCTCGATATGAGGGAAAACACTGAAAACTAAGCAATGTGGGATAAAGTGCACTCACTTAAGTCACTTAAGTTACTTTTTAATATAAAGTGACTCAACTATGGAAAAAGGGTCCCAAATATTTAAATTCACCCAACTGAAGCCTGTGACTGGCTGGCATCCTCCAGAAATAGCCATTAGTCTACCCGGATGGGAAGATAGACTAATCAGGTGTCATACCTATCGCGGAGAAGGGGACATTACGTTGGGAGATTAAATCAGAACATGATGACTTTGCAAATGTGAAAATGTGAAAGGATAATCCTATAAAAGGGGGTCGGAATCCAACCACCTCTTGGGATTCTTAATCTCGAGAAAGGGTAAATTTCCGCCCCAATATACTGGCAAAATCGCGACTTGCATGAGAATTCCGCCACAAGTTTGGTAATGTTTGAGGTATATCCTAAGCACCTAATCATTCAAAATGGGAGAAAACGAAATTCCAAAGCAAGATGGCGATGAGACTTGTAGAAATCCCAATACATATCAGAGCAAAATCAGATTAAAAAGGACTTCTAAATGCTCAAATGCAGATTGCAAATTGATGAATTCCAATCAGTAAACCAAGAAGGAAGTTTGGAAAATGAGTTGAGGAAGTGAGGCTGATTTCAACTCGAGCAAATGATATTGAACTAATCCCGACTAGGGGGCGGATTCATAAGGAAGTCAGGATTCATAATCCTGACAAAGCCCAAATCTCCGCCACAAGTATGTGAGGCGACAAGCATGTAAGTTGAAAACATAATCCTCACCTCCCCTTGATTTCCGCCTTGACTTTATGAGGTGGTGATACGGACGTGGTAAGAAAGGATCACATGACATAATTGTATGGTTTAGAAAACATGCCTTTTCATCCTAAGTGTAGTTGGCCTTGGTGGGAGATTAAATTTTAAATTCAAATGATTTTATTGGCCAAATAAAAGGCATGTCAGCCCAAATTGGGGTCACAACTCTTCATTTTTTAAATCGCCTATATAAGGGAAATAGAGACAACTCATTTTCTCATCAATTGCAAACAAAATCTCTCTCCTAAAGGCAGTGAATTGGCTAAAAAGGCAGATTTACCTGTTCCAAGGGGCAGCGACTTCCTTCAAAAGGCAGCATTTTCCCCTTTAGCAGTGATTTTAAGAATTGGAGAACAATTTTGGGGAGGTTTGAAGTGAGATCATCACTGATTTTTCCATAAAATCGGAGATAAAGTGCTGAAAAGAAGTTAAATCTGGGCATAATAGGCCTCAAACTCATTTAGATCCCACAGTTTTGAAGAAGTTCATTTCAAATCAAAAGAATAAAGCTATTTTGTCAAAATCAGAATTCTAAACATTCAAATATTGAGATCTAAAACTGTAAGACATGCCTTCAATTCAAGTTATTAATAAAAATCGTTTGAAATGCTATAGGATTGAAATTGAAGTTGTCTTAAATAGAGTTCTAGTTGGCTTAAGTAAATGGATGAAGAGTGGATTCTTGAGGGATTATTTTAAAATCAAAATCTTGCTTTCTAATCCAATTTTATAATGCAAAACTAATTGTGGATGTTGATTGCAAGAGCAAGGATGTCAGGAGCTAAGGCTGCAAATTCGAAGAAGGATAGACAACTCCTAATAAAGAATGATACGAAGGACATGATGTCAGCGACAAGCTTTACCATGAAAAATAAGAAGATCAGAGACACCAATCTAGGACCTGTCAACATGTTGCAAGTAAGAGATAGGATGTTTAGAGGAAATCCTTCGAGGATGGCAAAAAGAATGGTAAAGAATGGAATTGTTCAAGCTGCTGCCTTTCCTCCTACAATGCAATGCACTGAACTAGTACTTGAGTGTGTCATGCACTACAACCCACAAACAAAGGTAATCCATTATGGGAAAGAGAAGCAAGTGTTGACTCTCCTTACTGAACGGGCAATTAGAGAAACTTTCAACATACCTTATCACAAATTGGGTGTCTACATGACAAAGGAGCAAGCACTAAAACATTACAATGATCGAGTGGATGCTTGTGCTATGAAGATGAATGAAGAATGGCTAGTTGAACCTAGAAGCCATCACTCCAAACTATTGAAGCTAACCATAACTAAGTCAGATTTTAAGGAAGATTATGGCAACCTTATCATCAAGTTAAGCAGGGTCATGGGGGAACCACAAGGAGCCATTTTTTAGCCTTGGATGTTTTATTTCATAGACAAAATATCTACAGGATAGGTTATGTTTGAATGGGCCAAGATAATCAGTGACAACCTTGATCTCCAATTGAGAATAATAAAGAATACTAAGGCGTTTCATATGACTTCATATTTGGTCTACATGTTGGCCATGGTGTTCAAGTATCCAGGATTGACTAGCTTGGGGTGATGTGGAACTGGAGCAGGAGAATTCCTTGTACATAAGTGCTACCCACAGTTACATGTTCATAACAACAAGCACTTTAAGATCTTCAATGATGCCATTGCTATGAGAATTGTAAAAACACTACAAGAGGCTAAACATAAAAGATTATCCAAGGATTCTAAAAAGCTAATCAAGAAGCATGGATCATGGTATATATTCAATATCCTAAGTTCACATACATTTGAGTGTTGGGGAGTACGTGTTGTCCTCGAAAGCTCCCAAGGTATCCTACCAACAAATTGGTGATCATGGAAGTGGCAAGGCAACTAATTGTCTATGACAAGATTCAAAAGCACAAGCACAAGCCAAGGGTTGGATTTCAATTTAAACTTGGAAGCGAAACTTGCACGTCTCTTGCAGCAACTAAGGCCGCAGAAAAGGAGTTTGAGTTCTATGGTTTGGGATATTATGAAGCAAGAGAGAACTTTGATCAAGAGAGCACATGTAAATAGATAGCTTCACATTCCACACATAGAAGATTATTGGGCAGATGCAGATGATGATCTAGAGATTAGGAAGAGGATGTTCTCAAGGCTAATAATGGATATGATCAGAAAATACAAGTGGAAGCAAATTCAAGTTCCTGATCAATTAGAAGAAGATGATAAAGTCACTAGGGGAGATTTTGAAACAACTACAAATCAAGAGTTGGAATCCATCAACTGGCAGGATGAAAAGGAGATCAACCTTGAAACTTTGATGATCCTCTTTGCACTTTTCAACCAGGAGTGGTTGGATAGAAAAATGGCAAGTTTGGTAAGGCGAGGAATCCCACTGACTTATGAGAAGATGGAGGTAGAGGAAATTGAGGAAGAATCATCTGAAAAACCCCAAGCATCAAGCAAAAGGCAACAAGATGAAGCTAGCAAAAAGAGGAAGAATGTAGAAAAGGCCTCACCAAATAAGAACTCAAAAGACAAAGGGATAAGGATTGAGGAGCAACAAGCCAAGAAGCAGAAACCGAATGCTCCATCCAAAGAAAGTGCCACTTCTAAACAAGGAAAGACTATCCCAACAAAAGACAAGGAAGTGAATCAGGATTCCACCTCTAAATCAGAGGATAGTGTTAGCCAAAGTTCTTCCAGATATTTTCCTCTAAGTCCAACAGAGATAGCAGGAAGCCTTACTCCACAAAGGGGAAAATGAATATGAAATGATAGATATTGACGATTCTCCTGAGAATGGTGAAATTCCACCTCCTAACGAAGGCCCAAGCAAAGATGTAGCCATCATACCAGTTGAAGAACAAGATAGAGGAGAACCTAATATTGGATTGGGAGAATGCACAGCACCTACCTAGTTGAGGGAGATGTTGTATGGGAAAGAAATTGTAGACCCACAACCAGTTGAGGACATTGAGAACATCATAGAGAATCTTGAGAAAGAAAAGGAAAGTCAGCCTACAAGGAGGTTAGATAAAGTCACTAAAGATGATTCAGGATCCCGCAAGGTCCAAATTGCCATTCCTAGAGGAAATAAGACAAGGGATAGCATCCTCCCTCAAGACTATGATATCATTGAACATGATATGGGAGTTACTACAAAGAAGCGGGAATTTGAAGATGCACATGGAGCCATTCAAGTTTTATAGGAAAGAGTGAATAATGAAGTTGGGAAGAAGAAGAAACACAAGGAGGAAAATTGAAGATTCAAGGAATACCTCAAGCCTAAACTCAACCCTATTCAGCAGAGCAACCAAACATTTGCACCATCTCTCACCCTTGAAAGGGAATCAATTGACAATTTGGAGAGTATGAAGATATCATTCCAAGAATCAAAGGCATGGATGGGGGAAGTTGTGCAAGAAATAATTACCTTTCTTCGAGAATTCCTAAAACAATATCATGCTTTCACATCAATTAGAGCAAGACTCCAAGCCCTAAATGCAATTTGGGAAGAATTTCAGCCTATCTGAGAGAAAACCATCCCTTGATTGCAAGCAATGATAGAAATTCCTGAGCAGCTATTGGAGAAGAGCAAAGTAGTAAAAGAAAATGGAATGAAAGATGTCAACAAATGGTACTTTGCTTTGGTTTTTAGGTAGGATACTCTTGAGAAAGTAAGAGGTGATTGCTATAGCCTCCATGCCACCATTCGAGCCATTCATGATGAGGTCCAAAAAGCAGTAAGGGTGACATTTCGATTTATGAGTGAAAAGAGGAAAATATGAATTTGGAAACTTTGAAGGATAGAGTGAAGCATCTCAGCTCCAAGGATTATAGCACCATCAAAAGAGAGCAATTGAGAACGTTCGCAACTTTCAAAGCTTTCATGACTTCAGCACAAGATAACATGCCAAATTTGGAGAAAACTCTTTCTTCAAGTGCAACTGATTTAGACATGGCTGATTGGAAGATGCAAATGACGCCTATGCCTCCAATGGATGAGCTTAATAGCATTTTGTCCAAGTTCATTGAATTAGCAAAGAGAGAGAGAAGAGCAAAGGAAATTATCTTCTAAAGGAAGATTTGATGTAAGCCTATGTGGCATATTTCCTCACTGGTTGATAGTTTAGGTGCTTAATTTTGATTGGCCCACAGTTTGGTGCCTTTTGATTAGTCAATAAAATTTTGTAGTTTTGTTATTGGCCCATATAGTGGTGCTTTCATCTCATTGAATAATAGGGGTGGCAACCCTAATTAGGGTTTATAGGGATTAATTTGGACCATTGATTTTGTTTAATCTTGACCATCCATTGTAACTAGGCCCCCTCTATAAGGCTTGCTCTCCTCATTTGTAAGAGAGAGTTGTTGGAGAATTGTTGCTAAAATACTGTCAAATTTGCTCTATTATTCATTGTTGTGTTTTACATGGTGAATTATCATGATCAAGTTGGAAGTATTGCATGGTGATCTACATTCCTCACTTAGAATAGATTTGATTTCAACTTGTTAAGTTAGAATTTTCTTTAAGTAATTTAGTTGGATAAGAGTAACTGCGAATGCATACTTGCTTGACTCAATCATAGACCAAACCACTAGCTACTTACTGATTGTGAGTCTTGCCTTGTGTGGTCAAATGGCATTCGAATGCACTTAACTTTAATTTATACTTGATCTTTAATTTGCATACATTGATGGGATTGAAGAAAGGGTATTGATTTGAAAATCATTTGGACACACCTTAGAAACATGCACTATGTGGGTGGAGTCACTGACAAGACTACATCTAGTAGAGTCCAAGTGTATTCACTCTTCCTTTCATCCTTAGATAGAAGTAGAAATAGTTGAAGTTAGCAAGTTTAAGTTTAAGTTGAATTTCATAAGTTGGAAGATCAAATATATTTTCATTGAACATTATGAAGCCAAACCAATCGAATCAAGTTGACAAGTCTTAGAAAACAGTGTAAGTCCCCTTAGTGATCTAGCAAATCACATCATTTCAACTTAGCGAGTATCCACATTAAGAAGGAAGCTTGAAGTCCCCTTATGATCTTTCATTGCAGTCTTAGCATAAGAAGTGTCTTTATTCAAGAGAGGATTAGATATTTGGTGTTTCACTTCGAGACATTGAGTATTTGATTTTGTATGTTGTAGTGGAGCAAAACTCACATCAACAGTACAAAGGTTGGGGCTAAAGATGGATTGAATTCAAGACAAAGGAGGCAAGCATTGTTCAAACATGATATTCATGACATTGCTCAAGCATTGATGAGCTTAAGGGGCTTTCTAATGAATGGTTCATAAGGCACAACACTTGGTGAAGGTTTTGCAAATGGGGTTGCAAGCAGAGTAGGTTTAACCATAGAGGAAACTCAGTAGTTAAGCGCACTCAAGCTGGAGTAGTACTGGGATGGGTGACCTCCCAAGAAGTCTCGGTGCTTCACCTCTGTAAGCATCACCTAGATCCAATGAGTGCTAAGTGTTCCATTCATTCTCATGAGAGATGGGTTCGTGTGAACCACTACTCATGAAACATGGGTCAATGAGTTTGACTCAAAAAACTACACAATTGAATCCTGATAGCAATATCACAATTTGACTTGTGGTGGAAAATATCTCCTACTTATCAATTGATGAGCTTAAGGTGCTTTCTAATGAATGGTTCATAAGGCAAAACACTTGGTGAAGGTTTTGCAAATGGGGTTGCAAGCAGAGTGGATTTAACCATGGAGAAAACTCCGTAGTTAAGCGCACTCGAGATGGAATAGTACTAGGATGGGTGACCTTCCAAGAAGTCTCGGTGCTTCACTTCTGTGAGCATCACCTAGATCCAATGAGTGATAAGTGTTCCATTCATTCTCATGAAGAGATGGGTTTGTGTGAACCACTACTCATGAAACATGGGTCAATGAGCTTGACTCAAAAAACTACACTAATGAATCCTGATAGCAATATCACAATTTGACTTGCTGTGGAAAATATCTCCTACTTATGAATTGATGAGCTTAAGGGGCTTTCTAATGAATGGTTCATAAGGCACAACACTTGGTGAAGGTTTTGCAAATGGGGATGCAAGCAAAGTGGGTTTAACCATGGAGGAAACTCCGTAGTTAAGCGCACTCGAGCTGGAATAGTACTGGGATGGGTGACCTCCCAGGAAATCCCGGTGCTTCACCTCTGTGAGCATCACCAAGATCCAATGAGTGCTAAGTGTTCCATTCATTCTCATGAGAGATGGGTTCGTGTGAACCACTACTCATGAAACATGGGTCAATGAGTTTGACTCAAAAAACTACACAGTTGAATCCTGATAGCAATATCACAATGACTTGCTGTGGAAAATATCTCCTACTTATCAATTGATGAGCTTAAGGGGCTTTCTAATGAATGGTTCATAAAGCACAATACTTGGTGAAGGTTTTGCAAATGGGGTTGCAAGCAAAGTGGGTTTAACCATGGAGGAAACTCCGTAGTTAAGCGCGCTCCAACTGGAGTAGTACTGGGATGGGTGACCTCCTAAGAAATCTCGGTGCTTCACCTCTGTGAGCATCACCTAGATCCAATGAGTGCTAAGTATTCCATTCATTCTCATGAGAGATGGGCTCGTGTGAAGTTTGAACCACTACTCATGAAACATGGGTCAATGAGTTTGACTCAAAAAACTACACAGTTGAATCTTGATAGCAATATCACAATTTGACTTGTGGAAAATATCTCCTCCTTATCCTCCAACCAGTTTCACATCGAAATGGAGGAAAGTAAATGACACCAACCTTGGGCCGTTTAACATGGATTTGGCGAGAAGTCGGATGTTTTCAAGTAATCCTTCAATATGGGTAAAGAATATAGTGAAAAGTGGGTGCAATGTCCCTGTCATTAAATAAATAATAATATTTGTATTTTGGGTGCCGATCGATTTTGTTTATCTCGGGCCCATCTTTTATTTTGGCGTAGGTGTAGGTGTTGCTATGTCAACTCTATTTGTGCATCCTCGAGAGTTGTCCAACGGGTATTTATGACTGGCGTGTAGGATGAATTTCTCAAGTTGAGTTTTGATATTTTATTGTAATTGCAGATTCCTATTGGGATTCCGATGTCTACCATTTCGGAGGTGAAAGACCCTCCCTATTTGGTATTTTTGCAGTTTCGGTGGGAGTAACTCCTCACCCTATTCCGCTCTTCTTTCCATTCAAGATTTGTAATCTGAAGTATTATCATTATTCAATCTACTTCTGGTGTGTCGCTTATTTTGGCTATCTGGCGCTATCACTCTAGCATTTACATCACGTGGTTTCAAGCTATTTATCTTAGTATCCAAAAGACTCACATCGTACGGCCTACATACCGTATGGACTGCATGTTGTACGGTCCCCACACCGTACGAACCACATACTGCACATACCGTATGGCCAGCATATCATACAGCCTCCCACAACTTGCACATCGTACGACATCTTTGTCAAACCGTACAGTCTCAATTGTATCTGCAATCACCGTATGGCCTCCCTCATTTACGTACGGCATCCTCATAACCATACGGCATTACCTCATCACCGTACAACAGCCCTCACCGTATGGCTTATTCCAGCTTCCGAGTGCTATACAAATCAACCTGTGTAGCATATTTGCATACGGAGGTGACTAACGACAAAGGTTCTTGTGTCGTACTGCTAGTTACCAAGGCCTTCGAGATATTACAGTGTTTGTGAGTCATGTACTACTTCGGGACATTACAGTAGGATTGTGCATGCAGTTGCTTTTTCACCAACATTGCAATAAACAGAGTTAGTGGTTGAATGCGCCAAGAAGTACAATTCAAAAGCGAGGAAAGTAGTTACTCCAAAAGCAATCATTGTGATAGCAATAACGACAGAGGATGTAAGGGAGCTGTTTAATATACCTCATTATAAGGATAGCATCTGTAGGACAAAAGAGCGAGCATTAGAGGAATTCGATAAGAAATCAAATAACTATATCACTATTGTCAACAACGAATGGCTAGCAGGGCCATGGAAGCATCATTCTAATCTTCCAAAATTAACAAAATCAGATTTCAAGGAAGACATTGGAGATCTCATCCTCATGTTGAACAAGGTTATGGGAAGTCAACATGCGGCAACCTTTGAACAATGGATGTGCAACTTCATCGAAAGGATAACTACGATAGGTGAGGCATTTGATTGGGCTACAATGATCAGTGATAATCTGGATCAACAATTGAAGACTGCGGAGAAGTGAAAAACATTCTGCATGAGTTCCAGCATGGTATACATGATGGTTTGACTTCAAAATTTCAAAGGATTGAATGCTTTTGGCAAACTGGGGACGAAGACAGGAAAATACATGCTATATGATTGTTACCCACAATTGTGTCTCACAACAATAATGATTTCAAAATTGCAAATGATGTTTTTGCCATGCACACAGTAAGGGTATTACAAGGGACTCCTCACAAGAGGTTGTCAAAAGAAACAGAGGATCTAGTAAAGAAACATAGCTTTTGGAACACTCAATTCCCAAAATTCACTTATATCAAGATAAAAGGAAGCACAGTATGTCCAATGAAACTTCTAGGGTTCCCACCAAACAAGTTGGTAATAATGGAAGTAGCCAAACAATTTCTTGCATATGACAAGATCCAAAAGCATAAACACAAGCTAGCAATGTCCTTTCCTTTCCACATCGGAAGTTCAATTGAAACTTGCCCATCACTCCTAGTGGCAGAGGCAACTGAGAAAGAGCTCGAGTTTTATTCATTAGGCATACACAATGCTCGCCCCCATTTTGATCCATATCATCAAATCAAGAAGGCCTATGGAGTCAGGTTTAAACATGTGGCACATGTAGAAGACCATTGGGCAAATGCAGTTGATGACTATGAGATAAAGAAAAGGTCATTTTCCCGTTTGTCGACAAAGTTAATTAGAGAAAGCAATTGGGTTTACATTCCAGATCAGATTAAGGATGATGGGAGGAGTGTCCAAGCTGATTATGAGTCAACAAAGAAGAATACGATCCCTACCATTAATTGGTTAGACAAGGATGAAGGAAGTTTTGGTGCAATAATGGTTTCAGTAACAACATTCACTCGTGCATCGTTAGATAAACAAATGGCCAAGTTACAAGCAGAGAGAAACCCAATGACATACGAGCTAATGAAAGATGTGGAGGAAACTAAAGAAGAGTCATTTGGACCACCACCTGAGGCTTCAAACAAACAGGAAAGTGAATGCAGTTTGAAGAACAAAGGAAGTGACAAGGCATCACAAACGAGGGGAGTGAAGAAGAAGGAATTTATAGGCCAGGAACCTCCTCAAAAGAAACAAAGATCAGAAAATGAAGTAACACCGCAAGATGGGGATGGATCAAAAGAAATAGAGAGTTTGAGTTTTGGCTCTTCGCCCTTAGGGCCTTATCCCAAGTGACCAGGAGGTAGATTCTCCTCAAAAGGTTGAGGAGAATCAAGGAGAAGATGTTGTAGTAGACATCAAGGCCATTTCAGATGATGAACAAGCAAGACCTCAAGGGGAAGATGTTAATGAGGAAGTCAATATGGACATCCAAAATCAGCGTCAAGAAATGGAAAATCAAGAGGATGAGCTACGTGAAATCAACACCCCAACATGGTTGGTAGAGAAGGTGAAAAGAAAGCAAATAACAGTGGTTCAACCTGTCAGGAGTGTGAAAGAAATCGTGAAGGCGAGTGATAGTGACAAAGGAAAGATGCCTGTCACTAGATTTTCTAAAATTGCAAGAGATGATTCAAGTGCACGCAAGGTGCAAATTGCTGTCACAAGAGTAGACAAGACAAGAAAGGAGATACAATTACAAGACTATGATATTGAAGAGCGTGACTTGGGACCAACCACTAAGAGACAGGAGGTTGAAGAGGCTCATGGAGCTATTCAGGCTCTCAAGGATAAACTAAACAGGAAGGATGCAAAGAGGAAACAGTACAAGGAAGAGCTCAAGCAATTGAAAGAATACATCAAGTGTATGATGAATCCAATACAACAGATGGATCAAATGTTTATACCTCCTATCACACTTGAAAAGGACACAATTGATCATTTAGAGATCATAAAGGCATCAATTCAAGAGGTGAGAGCATGGATGAAGTCTTCAATGAGGTGGATGCTTTCCTTCCAAAATTCATCGAGAAGTATAACATGGGCGTTTCCATTAGAAGGACACGGTCCTTGTACACAAGTTATGAAGAGTTTTAATTCGTTAAAGAAAAGACCATCCCACAATTTCAGACCTTGAAGGATACTTCTAGACACGTGTTGGAGAGGGCCCAAGTGATCAAGAGAGATGAAGCAGTAGACTTCCATGAGTGGTATCTTGCATTAGTTTTGAAGAGGGACACCCTGGAAAGGGTGAAGTGCAATTGCCAGTGTTTAAAGGAAACAATCATGGTACTCCAAGATGGAATTTTTGAAACCTTGAGGACAACCTTTCAGTTTGAAGGGAACAAAGAAGAAAACATAGATGTGGAAGTATTGAGAGAGCGGATGAAGGTGTTTACTTCAAAGGCACCAATATCATTAAGAGGAAACAATTGAAGGCACTTGTGTATTTAAGATATATTTATTATACGATGCATGAAAAAAGTTTTAAAGCCTTAAAAATCTTTGAATTTCTTGGGTTTTTCGATTTGTCGAGTTTGGGCGCCAAGTTCGAGTCCGAGTCCAAGTCAAAAATCAGCTTGCTAAGTCTTGTAACTACGGTTCAAATACGCCACTATACCACTCAAAAACGATTTTAAGTGTGTAAGCTTTGATATCACTATCGTACAGTAAATTTGACCCAGAAACTAGGTTCCTTTGAGAGCCAGTTTCACAGCACACATTCAGATCTCCAACTAATCAAAGTTGTGAAGGTGTACACATTCAGATCTCCAACTAATCAAAGTTGTGAAAGTATCTAATCACAAATAAGGAAAATGAAGATTTTGTTTATAAAAATGGAAAGAACAGATGACAGAGTGTCTTTAGTCCAAATTTGAGCATCTCGGCCAAGGACGCCAATGCGATGCGCTATAATTTTGTACAAACCATGACAAAGTTACTCAAAATCTGACGAAAATCCAAGTTAATACTTTAAATAACCTACAAAACCAGAAACTAGAAATGTAACAGCAAATATGAGATAATAGATATAAATGAAAATGACAAATAGATACTTGCGAACTTCCATGAAGTTGAATGCCCTTAATAAACCTGCACATGCACAAAAGAGGAAGAATGTTTGGGGCTGTTTGGAGACTTGCCTCAGTCAAGTTCTTGTTTTAGTGTTTCCACCTCCACGGCAGCCAAATAGATAGATCAAAAAGATAAAATAGATATATAAACAATTGCTGATTTGATAGATAAGGGATGTGATAAATCTTCAAAGATTCTCAAAGGATCAAGATAGATAGAAAGATATTACCAAATAAACTTGCAAAAGCCGAGAGAGCTATGGATATGATTGTGAGTGATTGTTGTAGCAAGCTATAGAGAGTTGTAAGAGAGAGAGAGAGGAAAATGCAAGAGATTTTGTGAAAGGATTCAAGAGAGAAGCCAGCAATATTGAATGGAGTGAAAAAGTGGATTTAAAAGTGAGAAGGGAAAGAAGAGGCTAACAAACTGTTTCAGAAGATTCTGAGCTGTTTCAACTGACCTGTACAGGTGACAAGTGTCAAAATGTCCAGAACCGACATTTGAACATTAAGATGTTGAGGGACACATGCATGGCGCAGGGACATCCGCACGGCATGCTAATGTCCAGACAAATCACACTCAAAAATGACGGGAGACAAGAAAGACACATCATTAATGCGAAAGTGACACCAAAAGGTAGCTGCTGAAAAGGTGTCTTTAGCATCCTGAGAGGGAAAAGGCTGACAAAAGGGCTGAAATGAGCCTACTCAAAAGTTAGGGAAAGGACACTAAAGTGGCTACAAAAGAGATTAAATTTGCAAAGGGGCATGCAATTTTCGACTATGCAATCACCAATCCAAGGCCCAATGGATAACCCAATGGACAGCACCAATTAAAGAGATTCAATAAGGGTATGTGTGGAAATGGTTTATGTGTGATAGAGGTTCAATCTATGCAAAGTGCAAATCAACAAAAGCGGAGAAGACAACTGACAAGTTGACAACAGATGTAGAACTGTAACAACAAAGTTGTATTATGCTACTTCTATAGAATGTTTGTGAGAACAAATATGCAATGCCTATGTCTTGCTTATCTTTGTACAATCTTTTGGGGATATCTAACTACAAAGGAGAGCGAATTACATTAATATACAAAGAGGGAAGTTTAAAAGCCGGTAGGAAACAAACTATTTTGCATAAGTCTTACAATGGTTCATAACCACTAGAAAAACATGGAAATTGAGTTCAGATTTGCGGTGTGACATGTGGTCGCTAAATACAATGAGGTACTTGCTGATGAAACACAAGGGTTGTTGAGCCATACTCAAGATTTGCATTAAGATTTGGTGACCCAGATCCCCAGAGATCAAAAGGTCAATCAAACTCTTGAGTACATTCAATAACAGGTAAAGGACTCTTGAATTTAATTGTAGTGTAACAAGACAACAAAGGGAGAAAATCCTACCTCCACATGGAACGTGGTGATCTATTTCAACACACAACCAATGAGAATGCACTCTTAAATAGCCAAGAGGGATCCTCGTGCTATTCGAACAAGCATGTTGGATACACCTAGGAGGAATGATGGTGCCGTTAAAAATATACAAAAAAACGTTTGACATAGGGAGCCATTCTGGGGCTAAGAGATTATATGAGAGAAGTCTAGAAGTTTTGAATATACTATCTGCGTTTATCCTCTCTAGCCACCCATTAATCGGCTTGGTGGGTAGACAGAACGGAGAAGCGTCCAGCAAGTATTTGAAAGAAGGAAGCTGATAAATAAGCTAACGAAGCAAACTAGTTACAGAAATTGATTCCATCGACACCTAGTGACGCCTAAAAACGGAATTATCTCTTAAAAAGGCCAAATATGGAGAATACATGCATGCCGACGAGTCCTAATGAGGGAATCCTCACAAAAAGCCATAAGTTACAACAAGTTCAACTTTAGGATCGAAGAAGGATTAGGGAGAGGATGGACCTAAAAACAAAAAAAGTGTTCCACGGATATAACCAAAAGAAAATTGATTTGGTTTTCCAGTTTGGACGAGCCTTTGAGACAGGTTTTGCCCCCATATAACCATACCAGATGACCACCAACCCCCTTTAGAACTATAAATTGCAGCGAGATTCCTGAAACTAGCTGGCTGACAAATGCAACGGAGGAGGAAACACTTGTGTGCATCAAGTGTACAACATTTTTGAAATTCACTGAGACCAGCCATTGGAAGGAGGAACACAGTGTGTTAGAAGAGAGAAGTTTAACTACAATGATGGTCTTAATTATGCTAAAGATAGTGAATAAACAGAATTGAAATATCGTGATTCGCCAAACTTAATGAAAATTTGGAAAATTACAAAAGAAAAGGGAAATCAAGAGCAGAACCTGTGAGGGACGTGGTCTAAGCACGGCTGAACTCGTTTCAAATTTACAAGGTACCCGCCAAACTCTTCCTTAAATTTATTAAACGCGTCGATCATAACTGCCGCGTCCCTCTGTAAGCTGATGGGATCAGAAACACTGTTCCAAAGCTCGAACATGAAATATATTTGAAAGCAACAGATTCAAACCTTGTAAACGCATTCCGAAAGTACCATGGAGCACAAAATATGCTGCAAATCGGAAAATCCATCTGCTTTCACGGCTTTGCACAAGGCCTGAAGCTCCTCAAGTATTCGATTACACTCTTCCTCCAACTTTTGCTCCGCAACCCTTCGATTCTGTTGTTCCAATTTTCCCTTCTCTTCGTCAGATGGCAGGATTTCTAAACCAAGTTTCCGTCGGAACCATGCAAGCTTCGAGGTCTCCATGATTATTATTTAGAGGCATGAGAAGGCATAAATGTTTCAGGGCAACAAATTGTAAGCTACAGATATCAAAGATACACCATGCGTGACAGCTTTGCCAAGCAATTCGACCCGATTACCTGCTTTTTCAATGGCACTAGGCGGTCGGTCATGTGAGCCTTATATATGTTCTTCGATGTCAAGCGTTTGGTTTCTCCCTGCTAATTTAAGCCGTTAGTTCTAATGGCTTTTTCCGGTTGTTGTTTCGAGGCAGGTTACTGTAGAAGTTATTTAATTCAAATAGTATTTTTTAAACTAGTAATTGCACCTTGGTGTCTAATAGGTACCTTGAATTAATAATCATAATTTAGTATTTTCTTATTTTGTTAAAAATAACATATATTCTATAGTCTAAATGTTAATTTTTTAAATTTATAATTTGTAAAAATTATTTTTTGATGATATGATTGGCTAATACATTTGAGCTCTTATTACTGGAGTGAACCAATTAAAATGTACCACGTTTGTTATTTATTGTACATGAAAATCGTGCATTTAAATAATACAATCTAATTTATATATCATACCTATTAAAATATTGATAAGTTTTTCCTTATATTAAAATAATATTTCTATTTTTGTTATATTATAAAATATTGAATATTTTTTGGATTTATTTTAATATATATTATATAAATTTAGATTTAATAGAATAACATTATAATATTGTTGAAAAAGAGTTATTTGGACTAAATAATTAATATTAAAATTAATTATAAGTAGAACTATTTTACAATTATTTATAAAATTAAAAAATATTATTAGAACTATAATTATAATAATTTTATAATTTTTTATAATTAAATAATTACTTTACATATAAATTAAAATTAAAATTAAACTTAGCTATAAATTAATTTATTTAAAAATTGACTTTACATATAAATCAAAATTAAAATAAAATTTATTTATAAAACTAAAGGCTAATTAATTTCAGCAAGTACTGGCCACTATGTGGCACTTGTTATTTCTAAAACTAATATCATATCCATTTATATTTAATCTCTAAACAATCCCATTAAATAGAAATCTAAATTAATTAATCTCTAAACAGTCCCATTAAATACAAATCTAAATTAATATTTATATTTGTGTGCAGGATTAATATTTTCAACATTTATTGTTTTCAGGAACAGACAAAAATATATAACATAGGATTTTTTAAAAACACGACGAAACAAGCTTATATTTATTTATTTATTTGTATATTTGTAATTTTTGTTGTAAAATTTGTAGAGTTTATGATTTTGTCTAGTTGTCATTAGTTATGTAATATATTTAGATTGTATTTAGTAAATGAATCATTTAGTATATTAATTTTGTATTTCTTTTAATTATTTTTAATTCATAAAATGTATTCTTAGTTATAAAAGATCAATCAGGACAATATTTGGTCCATTTTTTTGTACATGAAGTTGAGAAACATGTCATACAGCAAATGATTTTGTTTATAAAAGTTCAAGTCAACATTGCTAGATTGAAGATTAATTTCCATCGCTATTGACTTCCTACAACGTGGATTCTAACCACCTTGGATTTGATGTATTTGTGTTATATATATTTACATTGTATTTAGTAAATGAATAATTTAATATATTAATTTTGTATTTGTGTTAAATATATTTAGATTGTATTTAGTATATGAATAATTTAGTATATTAATTTATACTTAAGGAAGCTATTAATGTAAAAAATGAATTTATTACTTAAATAGTTAAAATTATACATAAGAAAGTTATTAATGTAAAAAATGAATTTATTAAGGAAGTTATTAATGTAAAAAAATGAATTTATTAAGGAAGTTATTAATGTAAAAATGAATTTATTATTTAAATGATTAGAATTATACTTAAGGAAGCTATTAATGTAAAAAATGAATTTATTATCTAAATAATTAGATTTTAGATCTTATAAATAATATCAGTTACTATCTAAAATTTATTTGAATAAAATATCAGTTAAAATTTATTTGAATAAAATATTAGTAAAATAATATAATATATACATTATATTTCTCTTTAATTTTTTTTGAAATGTTAAAATCCACGCAACATACTTGACATTTATGAAAACTCTGAAACATATACAATTCGAACACCTAAATTTTAGTATCTACCACACGACATAAAATGCATGCATGTTATGTCATGAAGATGATAAACCCAAAAAGAAGATAAATGAGATGGAAACTAAGAGTGTGTGTTATGTGGGTACTTGTAATTTCGGCTGCAAAATGCCAAGTCTCTTCAAAAGCCATTTAAAAAATGTTTTCCTCTCTTCCCGCAACCCAAAAGAAAAGCAATCAATGCTTATCCATGCAACATAATAGTGAAATGCCAGTGAGGACGGAAAAAAAATTCGATGACGTCTAAAAAGTGAACAGTGTCTTATCAAAATCTTATGGCTATAGATGTTTCAATCGTCTTGCACACCTCTAGTGCATCGTGGACCGTCAATGCCTTTTTGTCAGGTGAATGCCTTTCATATAGTAACCCCTTCGGGGTAATAATCTATTAGATTGATAAATAGGAGATATTTTCCACAGCAAGGTAATTTGTGATATTGTTATCCAAATTCAATTACCCATGTTTCATGAGTAGTGGTTTAGAAGAACCCATCTCTCATGACAATGAATGGAACACTTAGCACTCATTGCATCTAGGTGATGCTCACAGAGGTGAAGCACCAAGACTTCCCAAGAGGTCACCCATCCTAGTACCACTCCAGCTCAATCGTGCTTAACCACAAAGTTTCCTCCAAGCATAAACCCACTTTACTTGCAACCCCATTTGCAAAACCTTCAGCAAGTGTTGTTCCTTATGAATAATTCATTATAGATCCTCTTAAGCTCATCAATTGATAAGTAGGAGATATCTTCCAAGGCAAGTCAATTTGTGATATTGCTATCAAGATTCAACTGTGTAGTTTTTAAGTCAAACTCGTTCATTCTAATGAGAGATGGGTTCTTGTAAATGCAAGGAATGCTAAGTGTTCCATTCATTCTCATGGGAGATGGGTTCTTTTGAACCACTACACATGAAACATTAGTCAATTAGTTTGACTCAAAAACTACACATGGCCTAATAGCATTCATTTTGGGTTTTGTTTCTTTGGATTGTGACTATTCATTTGGTGTGTTTGGAAAAGTATTACTTTTATAGGCAAATCGGTCGTTCTAGGAGGTCATACCATCCTCATTGCCTCTAATTTTCAGCCTGAACTCAAATCTGCATTTATCAAAGGTATACAATCTTCTATTTGAACCACTCTTGCATTATGGATTGACTTCTTAATGCTAAAGAGCAATTGGGGATAGATTAATACTTGTGCCAAGTCTATTCTAGAGCAATTTGAATGAGTTTGTTGCTCATTTTGGGGGACTAAAAATTCATTATTTGTCTTGCAATCAAGTCTATTATTAATTTCCTAAATTTTATTTTTAGATTATTGTTCAAACTTTTTAATATTGTAATTGAGATGATAAATGATTTGATGCTATGAAAGTTTATTCTCTTTCAGTTTTATGTTATAATTGATATATGCAACCATAATGATGAAATAAACATGAAAGGCAAACAATTTTGGAATCTTTGTCTTATCCTATCAACAAAACAAAACAAAATCAAGTGTGGATATTACAATGGTATTAGAGAAAAAAAATTTCATCAACCTGTATTAAACATCTACAATCAAATTGTTCACCTTCTATGAGTGAGAGAGAATAGAGACATTTTACAAGGGAACAAAGAAAGAGTCATCAATGTCTCCATAGGTTCTAGAAGGCAAGACAAACTATGGTATCTTACACATGCATCGAGAAACTCCCACAAATAGTGAGAACATAATAGGAAACATGGCAGAGAGGTGAAGAGAGAGCTCATTCTTTGAGTCCAAATACCTAGATGTGAATGAAGTTAGATATATGATGGTATGATGTCTCAAATGGTTAAAATTGGATAGAGTATGTTGAATAACACACAGGGAAATTAGAGCATCTCATAGTTTAATCAAAAACAAAATGATAAAAGCAATTCTACAAATTAGAAAAATGACAGTTAGAAGAAGTGTATAGCAGTATTATAAAACATTTTTTCTAGGCTTTTTCAACCACATCTATGTACAGAGAGGCAATACAAGTTGTTATTGAGAATCCTCAACTGTTGGTGGATGAGTTAAGGCATGCCTACACAAAGTATGACACCCTTCTTAAGAAAATTAAGTACAATTTAACCTTCAATGAATTCATAGATCAAGAGACAAAAAAGGATTGGTGGAAGAGCTAATCACAAATGGCCTGCAATTCAGAGGGACTTATAGAATGCTTTGGGTAAGGTTACTCTTGATCATTTTGATAGTAGTGATAAGTGTTCAACTAGAGCCTGGATGCATATGCTAGACAACTATTTAGATCTTAAAATTATGGCTAACAGTGAGATGATTTAGTTTTCCACTTTGCATCTGGATGAAGTTGCAGATGAGTAGTGGTATTGTTACTCATTTTTCACCTACTGGCTCAAAATTTGAGTAGAGCCATGACTACTAGACTTACTAGTGATTTGAATGTTATGATTATGTTTTTGGTTATGTAAAAACTTGTTATTTCATTAATATAAATTACATTTTATGACGAAAAGAAAAAGCTATCACAGAAAGCAAGCATATACCAGATATCTTTTCTAAAAATGTAACTTTATTTATCAAGTGCTCATCTCGTTTCACGTAGGCCGTGAAACTAACCAAAGATAGAAAAATTAAAATCTGATCTATAAACATAAATGTAAATGCAGAGAATAAATGAGTCATGGTTGCCAGCCATTGCCTGGAATGACTGGCTACGTTGAAGATCTTTCAAGCCTTTGATTTAGTTGCTTTGCTTTCCATGTTCCTGCTCTGAATCCTGTAAGTAAAAATGAGTTAGATCAAAATGATCTAAGCAATGGCCAACAATCTCATCATTCTATCTTCCACATACGCATTTACATCCAAAGTCCAAGAAGAAATCAATTTTATTGCTAACATGTTTGCTCCTTGTGCAGCGTCCTATTTCTAACGGGTACACGAATATAACCGTAGGTTCCCACAAGGGTTATTCAGCCTAACATACCAATTAGAAACAGGAACTATGAAGCTGATCAAAATAAGTACAATGAAGTAATAAAAGGGATGTATTCATATATGAAACCTTTTGCTTCTAAAATAGATATATCTTCTAGCAAGTTCAACAGAGACATTAAAGGGACAAGTCAATATCAGCTTGAAACCTTTTGTACTAAATACAATAGCAGCAGGATTCAAAGGATAAGCACAGAGCAAGCACTAAGAAATGGATGAATGCGAGATGTTGTAGGATACTAGCAAGTAGCTAGAATTTATGGGAGGAGGTCAAGAGTGCATTATGTTTTAGCCAACAAATCTAAGCTTTCAGTTTGAAAAGGGGAAAAAAAGAATAGACTAATCATTTATGATGAACAGTCAAGATCATCAACAAAGTGTCAAAATTTCAGAATATAATACAAGGCTAAAGGAAGCGAATATATGAGAAAAGTTGTGAGGTTACAGAAATCCAAGAAGAAAAACTATGTAAAAGGAGAAACCAAATCAGCATTAAATATGTTGCAACTACACCAGAGCTATCAAATTCAAATACAAATGCAAAGTATGTTTTTAGCTGGAAATAATCAAGAAAGAACGTTCATATCCAGAATGAAGGAAGGGTTTGGGAAAATGATAGATTAAGATCCACATCCCATACAATAAGTTCAGGAATTTCTGCAAAATATATAGAGATATACTAGAAGAATGTTGAACAGAAGCAAAGAAAACAGTGCATTAAAGAAAAGAATGTGTTCCAGTAAGACAAGATATTTTTTTAAGTTTTCAGCAAACATAAATCTTCTAATGGCAGCTATCACAGCCATTGTTAAAAATACATAACAAAGATTCATGGAATTTTGCAAAGGAATACATGGTATATGTGAAGAAAGCTTCAGAGATTTATTGTTGAGCTCAAAGACAAACATACCTTTATTTTTGGGTAAGCCTGCATATTTTTTGTTAAATCCTTTGTGTGTGATTTGTGTGGTCTTAAGATCCAGCAAATAACAAAGGGAAACAACTCCAAACATCAAGAATGGTGGCCATAACAAAGATAAAAGAGCCATTTCAAGCATCAGTAAAGCCTTGACAGCAGTGGCCATGGCACCAACATAACCTAGAATGTTGCCAACAAATAGCCACTCAAACCCCATGGAAAAATAAAACCCAATGACTCCAGATCTCACCATTTGGCAAGCTCAAGCCAAGAAAAGTATGGTAGAAGCTCCAAAAAATGGCAAGAAAATGCATAGTCATATTCCAGATTTCCAACGAAGTGAATAGCAAGAAGAATGAGCCATTAAAGCTCCAGTCGAGCCCACAAATGTACAAAGAAATTGTAGGAGGAAGTGCTTGTGCTTCAACATTAAACATGTCAAACTCCAGCCTAATACTTCAATCAGTGTGCAAAGCCTTCATTCATGGTGGCGGTGCTCAGCTCAAACCCTTATCTGCACTCAAAGCGAAAAGAGAAATAATGTGAAGTGTTTTAGGTTTGGAGGTTTTGTTGACCCCTTAAGTGCATTATATTATATTTCAAGTCCAATATGCCACAACAACATTTCCTTTATTGTTTGCAGATATTTTGCTGGGGTATTTTGAAATTACTAATAATATCTTTTGATTTAAATTCAAAACCCATCCTATATACTTATCAATATTAAAACATGATTAAAATTCATTTAACAAATATAAGTTTTGATTTATATTTGTTAAATAATTTTTATTTTTATTTTTTTAAATATGGGTAAGTATGTAGGATAAGTTTTAAATTTAATTATGATATTATTGTTTTAAAATTTGTGACATATTTTGTGTTTTGAATTTAATATTTGGTGCCTTATGAACCAATTATTAAATATCTTAACGAGATGTAAATGGCATGTGTGGAGATGGCCAAGTCTTCATGACTTATTCATAAGTTTTAATGAATTTGAGAGTGTTTAGGGAGATGGATTAAGTCTTTAGACATCTTGAGGGAATATAAGGCTTGTTGAGTCCTTTTAGGAGAGTTGGAAAAGATTTAGGGGGTCGGATTGAACACTTCAAGGAGATTTTTAAGGTCATTTATTGGCAGTTTGAGTCTTTTGAGGGTAGTTTTGGTGAGTCACCAAGGTGGTTAGTGACTTGGTTGGACTTTTTCAATGTGTTATTACTTTTTGGAGGGAGTTTGAGTCCTATTTTTTAGGCTTTATTGTTGCATCCGACCTAGGGTTGTGGATTGTATTTAATGAGTTTTGGACTCACTTTTTCATCAGTTCTAATTATGCATAGGAGGGCTTTTATGACATTCTTTTGTCCTTAGCAATTTTATGCAGAAGTTTGTAACTCATTTTGGAGACTGAATATATAGTGACATCATTTTGGAGCAACAATATTATATCAAGTTGAAGCCTTCTTTCTTTATGTGACTATGTGTCAAGTACATGATTGATAGGAATAGTAAGTGAGTTGATAACTCCTTGTTGTTCTTTTGTCTCAACTATTACCTAGTTGCAGGAATGTATTTTGTTTGCAGGTTGTAATTTGTGTCCAAGAACTTATAGGGTTTTTCTTGCGAAGAATTTTCTTCCTGGTTAATGCTATTAAGGACCTCTTTATGAAATATTTATGCAAACCTATATAGAAAAAAAAGTATTTTATTCATTGAGGTGGAGTTTATAGTTTCAGGATCTATCATTATCAACCTAGTTTCTTACTCTTTGGTGAATCACCTAGTTTTCTTAAGTTTAGTTTCAGTTTGCAAGTTTATTTCTACATTTTCTATCTCTTTTCCTAGAAAGTTTAAGTTAGTGTTGAGGAGTTATAGGTGATTATCCAATAGGAACCGGCCTAGAATCCAGAGGTTTCATTTTAAGTTATGAATTTCCCACATGCAGAAATGAATCCCATGTTAGGCGAAATTGTTAAACTTGTATAATTTAACAGGGTGCAAATTTTAAGCCTTAACAGTTTTGGCACGCCCGGTGGGACATATAGACAATAGTTCTGTAATCTTTTATTTGCTGGTTTTATTGTGCATCCTGTAAATTTTCAGTCTTTTCAAAGAAGTCTTAAAGCACAGTTGGCGACTCCATAATAGTATCAGTGTTGATAATTGTTTTTAATGAGAAAAATTGAAACAAGAAGCTCAAATACATTTGAATATTTGCAGTTGGATACACCTAAAAGGAAGCGCAAAACTCTCAAATGAACTCCACATACAAAGAAGGTTCAATGTTCACCTCCAAGAGTTTACATAAGAAGGGGAAGGCCAAAGGAAAGAGAAAATTCTTTAAGGCATTCAACATCACCAACTATAAGAACAAAATATTCTAATCCTTTTGAGACATCTGTATCACAGAACAATTTTGGTACTATTTTTGCTTCCGCAGCAAGTACTTTTCAAGCAAGTTCCAGTGATGTTTTAGCAAGCGCCTCGGCACAAGTTAGTGCAATGGTTGTTCCTAGAGCCTTTGCTTTTGTACCATTTTATCAAGGCAACCCCTTGAACCTTGTTGTGCATAATGACATACCTTTAGCAACTTTGAAAGGGTTGCCAGATTTCATAGGGGAGAGTCAAACAATCGCTTTTGAGCACATTAGAGATGTGGCTTCCCTCTGTAATGTTCACCATGTGACACAAGATAATGTTGCAGTCAGATTATTGGTGGCTTCATTCAAAGGAAAAGCATTGGAATGGTTTAGGAATTTACCTGTGGCCTCCATTTCCACGTGGGATGAATTGGGTGATGCCTTCACCAAATTCTTTGAAGACAAGTCAAACCATTTGTCACTTGTAGAACAGTTAACAATTATTAAAAGAGCTCCACAAGAGCAGATGACAGATTTCAATTCCCATTTTTAGAAAACATGGAATAAAATACCAGTGGCGGTGAGGCCAAGTGTAGACTATACTTTTCTATAGTACCTAAAGAGCTTGAACAATGATATATCGATGATGATTCAGTCTATGGGAGGTACTTCATTACCATAAGCTTTTAATCTTGTTGTTAGCACTAAAAATAGCCTTATACAGGAAGGTAAAATAGCCCCTAGGCCTCATATGCCTTACTTTCCTAATATCCAATCAAATATGCCTATTAATATACCTCCAATGGCCCCTTTACCTACTATTCCAGATGTTTCTACTACTGGAGGTTATGAAAATATAGCAGTTGGTCCATCAAATGAGTTGCAAGAAATTAAGAGCAGCCAGCAAAAGATAGAGAGTATATTGCAGACTTTGGGTAACGAACTAAAAAGTATGAAAAAGCAGTACCAAGGTCCTAGGCCAACTTTCCAACAACATAATCAAGGTTTTAATCAGCAATATCAGAATCAAGGCCAACAATTTCAACAAAATAGGCAACCCTATCAGAGTAATTTCCAAGGTGGAGGCAAAATGTTAATTAAAGGCCTTTTCAACCATATAATCCAGCACCATTAAATGCTACAAATCCGGTTAGAGATATAGTACCTACTCAAAATAACTTGATATCAGAGGCAAATAGGTGTTAGCTGTACAATCAAGCACATGATCAGTCTGCATGTTCGAATGGGGTGATCAATCAGGCTCTCGTGGTCCAAAATATTGTAAGCTCACAGTCGAATGCATCTCCTAGTGGGCTTGAACAATCACAGAATATACACACCATGGAGACTGGGTTCCTTAACTGGAAAGGAGAGGAGTACTGTGGAATAAATGGTGATTCATCAATTGCAGCCAATACCCGAGCAAAGAAAAGAGCTCTTGAGTTGGAGCAAGCAACATGCAAAGATAAAGGACCTGCAATTGTAGATTCATTATCCACACAAATTCCAAGCATTTTAAAGAAAACTCTTGTTGTACTAGCTAAAGAACAACCTCAATGGGATGTTGATTCAATAGTTGTCAAGACATAAAATATGATGTGGTCAACTATTCCTTTCAACATTGTAGACAACATGAAGAAAATGAATGTGTCCATGAGTATGTGGGATTCTTTGGCTATTCCAGGTCAAGCGGATAGTTTGAAGAAGGCACTAAAAGAGGAGATCACTCCTAAGGTGACTTTTGCTGACAAAAATACAGTGACTATCTTGACGAATGTTGTTGTTCAAAGTGATGAAAAGAAGACCAACAATAAGGAAACGTCTGTAGTTCAAGGTAAGAATGTAAAACCTCCCCAATTTTACATTTCCCTTATTATTGGTAACAATTTGGTGGATAACTGTATGGTGGACAGCGAAGCTACATGCTTCGTTATGCCTAAGAAAATAGCTGACCAACTAGGCTTAAAGTATGAACTGTTAGAGAAAGGTGTAGTGCAGCTTGACGATTCAGCTATCAAAACAATAGGTTTTATTAAAAATAACAATTTGACCCTGCATGCCTATCCTAATTTCTCCATATTACAAGACATTTATGTCATTGATTTACCTCTGTATTTTTCCTTGTGTTTATCAAGAGAATTTATCGCTAAAATAGGAGGATACCTTTCATCTGATTGGTCAGATATGTTGTTCCAAACCAGATATAGTACCAAAGTAACCATCCAATTAGAATTGTTGTCCAAGGACCACATAGAACCATATACGCCTAGCGCCATTAATGCCAATTATGTAATTTTTTATTCTGATGAATATGTTGCTGCTCCGAAATCCAAGACTTAGGTTAGTGAAACTCCAGATATCTTATTGGATGAATAGGAAACATAAAACATCTTAAATAATGAAGCTAATTCTCTTGTGGATGCTGGTTTGGGAAATTATATGTTTCAGGAAGCTGGTTTGGTGATGCCAAATTTGGTCAAGGAGGTAGAAGGTGTTTCTAATCAACAAAATGATGTTTGGGAAATGTATTTCGATGGTTCTCGAAGCAGGAATGGTGCTGGTAGTGGTGCAATGTTGGTTTCACGTAATGGTGAGAAGTATTATGCAGCTTCCTGCTGTGCGTTTTCCTGTACAAATAATGCAGCAGAATATGAAGGTCTGATTCAGGGCCTAGAATGGGCTAGAAAGCGTGGGATCAAGCATTTGAAGGTATACAGAGATAGTGAGCTAATAGTTAATCAGGTTAGAGGCTTGAATGTAGCTAAAAATGACACATTGAAAGCATATAAGCACAAAGTTTGGAATTCTATAGAGTATTTTGAGGCTTTCAATATTATAGCAATACCAAGGAGTAAAAATTAGTATGTTGATCGCTTAGCTGCTATTGGAGCTCAATTTGACATTACAAACAACATTTCAAAAAGCCTTTCTCAGTAGCATATTAAGGTAGTTATCAAACCTTCTATACCTAATAACAATGTTAACTGGCAGGTATTTGAACATGACGAACATATTTTATAATTTTTTCTTTAAGAAGATGAGTTTGCTACTTCAAATCAGCAAAAAATCCAACAACGGTATGGAGATCAAGTCATACAGCTGAAGTCTAATAAGTTTCCTAAAGGCTTGGTTACCTTAGAATCTATATTCAACTCGGATGATCAGGCTAAAAAGGACAAAACCGGTTTGCTGGTCTCACAAGAACATTATGAAAGTTTAGAGGTTGCACCGGGGAAAAGTTTAAAATTTGGTAAGGTAAGTACTTCCTCAGAAAAGGAGTCCTATGTTCAACTTTTTCAAGAATTTGCAGATGTATTTGCATGGGAGTATGGTAATTTAAAAGGTTTTAATCCTGAGTTAACACAACACACTATAGAACTTGAGCCTAATGCCAAGCCCATAAGGCAAAGGCAAAGACCTGTCAACCCCAAATTAGAGCCATTAATGCAAAAATAATTTTTTAGGCTGATAGAGAGTGGCATCATTTTCCCTATCAAACACACTAGCTAGGTGTCAAATCTTGTCCCTATTAGAAAGAAGAATGAAGAGCTAAGATTGTGTGTAGATTTCAGAGATTTGAATAGAGCATCTTTGAAGGATAGGCATCCCCTTCCTTCTATGGAACAAATACTTAGTATGTTGTTGGTTCAGAACACTTCTCTTTGTTAGATGGTTATTCGGGGTATAACCAAATTCTGGTCAAAAGTGAAGATCAGTATAAAATGACTGTTACCACTAAATGGGGTACCATGGCATACAATAAAATGCCCTTTGGTCTATCAAATGCAGGGGCAACATTTCAAAAAGCCATGGATATGGAATTTAGTAATCCGATGCATCAGTTTGTGTTAGTATATCTTGATGATATCACAGTATACTCCAAAAAGGCAACAGATCATCTTAGTCAGTTGACACAGATCTTTGAGCATTGTAGAGAGTTTGGTGTCTCATTAAACCCCAAAAAATGTGTTTTTGTTGTTCACGAGGGTAAATTATTGGGTTATGTTGTTTCCAAGCAAGGGGTCACAGTGGATTCGGAAAGGATAGCAACAATTTTAGAGTTACCATTACCACACCATAAGAAGGGATTGCAGTATTGGAATAATTAATTTTGTAAGGCGTTTCTTGCCTAACATTGCAGATTTATTGAAGCCATTGACAACCTTTCTTAAAAAGAATGATGTTTTTAGTTGGACAAAAGAAGCCAAGGATACTTTTCAAGTTATTAAAGAATCCCTGGCAGCAACTCCTACTTTAGTAAATCCTAATTTCAGCAAGGACTTCATTATGTATGTGTATGGTGGTTATGAGACTATTTCTACAATGTTGGTACAACAAAATGCAGAAGGATTGGAGCAGCCAATTACCTTTTTCAGCAAAGGTTTAGAATATTATGAACATAGATATAGTTTTGTTGAAAAGCATGTTCTTGTCGTCATTAAAAGTTTAAAGAAATTCAAGCACTTGTTGTCTGATAATAAAATTCATTTGAAAGTAGCCCATCCAAGTGTCAAATAATTTCTTCTTAGCAAGGATTTGAATGAGAAGAGGGAAGGTTGGATAGCCAAGGTCATGGAGTATGACATGAGCATTCAGGTCACTAAGCTGGTCAGAGGTAAAGGGCTTTGTGAATAGTTGACTCATGAAGAAGTTCCAGAGGTAGAACAGGCTGAAACAACCCTAATACTTCATTTAGCAGATAGAAATGATGGAATAGTAAGCTGGTTGAAGGATATGATTCATTTCCTCAAGATAAGTCAATGCCCGCTTGGTCTAGATAAGGCAAAACAAAGATACTATAGGCTGCAGTCTATTCCATATGTGTTGGTCAATGATGTTTTATACCACAAAAATCATAGTGTTGTACTTCTCAGGTGTGTTGATTCAGATCATATTGAAGAAGTATTACATGAGTTTCATGACTAGCATTCAGGAGGTCATTTCTCTCCAAGGACTACTTCATTCAAGATCATGCGGGCTGGTTACTATTGACCTAATATTTTCAAGGACAGTCATGCATATATTAGAAAATGTGCCAAGTGTGCTTTGTTTACTGGAAAAGAAAGGTTTGCAGCCTTACCTATGTAGCCTGTTAAAATAGAACAAACTTTCATCAAATGGGGAGTTGATTTTATAGGTCCTATAAATCCTCCATCTAGCACTGGGCACAAGTGGATAATCACAATAACTGATTATTTCACTCACTGGACAGAGGTAGCAGTATTAAAGGATGCTAATGAGACTAATGTTTTGATTTTTTATGATGATACTATTCATATATTTGGAATCCCTGATTCTATAATCTCTGATAATGCACTTGCTTTCATTGGTCTAAAGGTAACTGAGTGGGCACTCAAGCATGGAATTTATCTCAGCAATAGTTCTAACTACTATCCACAAGGAAACAGATTAGCAGAGTCTACAAACAAGAATTTGATTAGAATATTGAAGCAGAATCTACAGGAGAATCAACGTGAGTGGCATTCTAAGCTAAAAGATGCCTTATGGGTTGACTGAATCACACCTAAGAAGATCATTGAAAATTTACCTTAGATGATAATTTATGGTAAAGAGGCGAAGTTGTCTATTTCAACCAAACTGCCAGCTCTTGACCTTGTGAGTCAGCTTGTTTTATTTGAAGAAGGAGATCCTATGCAAGTGTGTTATACTCAGTTGATGGAATTAGAGGAGAAGAGGAGAAAAGCAATGCAAACTATGGAGTTTCAATAGATGCAAGTCAAGAAAAGTTTTGACAGAAAAGCGAGAGTGTGGGACTTCAATGTGGGTGATATTTTTCTCAAATGGGATGGGCTAAGGAGCAGGCCAGGTAAACATACTAAGTTCAATTCTTTTTGGGGAGGCCCATTTTTTATTACAAAATGCAAGGAGCACAATGTGTATCAGTTGTCAACTATGGAGGGAAATGTGTTGCCTATACCAGTTAATGGTATTCACCTTAAACAATGTTTTGAGGTATGATCTACAAGGTTCTTTGTAAATATTAGCGTAGGTTGCAAATAAAGTGCGCCTACACTATTGTTTTGAGTTTCTATTGTTTTCCCTAAGTGTTGCCATACATAGTTTTCCTAGGTTTTCCTAGTGTTTTCCTACTTTCAATAAAGGTTTCCAAGTCTTCATAAGAACTGTAGAAAATAGAATAGTCCTACTTGCATGCAAATACAATAGCCAACTAGGCACATTCATACATGTGCTCATAAATAGCAAGTTGAACAAATTCATGCGTCCTAATACAACATATATATTGTTGGTGTAATTAAGTATTTACTAATTACACTTTACTTAAGTTTACTTAGGATAGTGCATTTGCATAATTAGTTGTCTTTGAGACACCTAGGAGTTTGCATTTCTTTTTAGCACATGGTTAGGAGAATCTCCACTTTAGGTGGTCATAGTTGTCTTCTCATACCTCTTTGTGTGTGAGATCCACCTTTAGTGATCTTATCACATTATCATCCTCTCATTGTTGCACATGTTGCACATACTTTCATGTACAATGGAGGATGATCCACCTTTGGTGGACATGTGATTCCACCATGTCTAGTTGTGATCTTATCACTTGCATATCTTCTAGATACCATGCATTGTCTATATATTGAGGCATCTACATTATATGTAATTAATCAATCATTCAATCTATTATCTTTATTTGATCATTTGATCATATCATATTTTGTCTCTCTTGTGCTATCTCTTGAGCTTCTAGATCTTGGTTTCTATTATTTTCCTTAAGCAAATTCTTACATGGTATCAGAGTGATATCAAAATTCTTACATATATAAACATCACTACCTGGTTATGATACCTACATGCATCTAGCATTTCTCTGTTTTGCACAATCCTATTGTTTAGGAGTTTTATGAAGTTGAGATGATTCATCCCTATTTTCAGCCAAGCGTCATGTACATCATTCATAATGATGAAGGGGAGCCTACTTCATCATTATGAATCATGCAAATCACACGGGACTGAAAACAACAATCACCCATTCTGGGGGAGTTTTTTAAAAATCTGAAAGTGACTCCAAGCCCAATGAAATGTTTCAGGCTACTGGTTTTGTAATGTCTTACAGGAAGACATATAGCAGATGTCACCAAAATTGTTACTCATTTTTTACCTACTGGCTCAAAATTTAAGTAGAGCCATGACTGCTACACTTACTAGTGATTTGAATGTTATGATTATGTCTTTGGTTATGTAAAAACTTGTTATTTCATGCATATAAATTACATTTATGATGAAAAGAAAAAGCTATCACAAAAAGCAAGCATATACCAGATACCTTTTCTGAAAATGTAACTTTATTTATCAAGTGTTCATCACGTTTCACACAGGCCGTGAAACCAACCAAAGATAGAAAAATTAAAATATGACCTATAAACATAAATGTAAATGCAGAGAATAAATGAGTCATGGTTGCCAGCCATTGCCTGGAATGATTGGCTACGTTGAAGATCTTTCGAGCCTTTGATTCCGTTGCTTTGCTTTCCATGTTCCCGCTTTGAATCCTGCAAGTAAAAATGAGTTAGATCGAAATGATCTAAGCAATGGCCAACAATCTCATCATTCTATCTTCCACATACGTATTTACATCCAAAGTCTAAGAAGAAATCAGTTTTATTGCTAACATATTTGCTCCTTGTGCAACGTCCTATTTCTAACGGGTACATGGATGTAACTGTAGGCTCCCACTAGAGTTATTGAGCCCAACGTACCGATTAGAAACAGGACCTATGAAGCTGATCAAAATAAGCACAATGAAGTAATAAAAGGGACGTATTCATATATGAAACCTTTTGCTTCTAAAATAGATATATCTTCCAGCAAGTTCAATAGAGACATTAAAGGGACAAGTCAATCTCAGCTTGAAATCTTTTGTTTTAAATACAATAGCAACAAAATTCAAAGAATAAGAATAGAGAAAGCACTAAGAAATGGATGAATGTGAGATGTTGTAGGATACTAGCAAGTAGCTAGAATTTATAGGAGGAGGTCAAGAGTGCATTCTATTTTAGCCAACAAATCTAAGCTTTCAGTTTGCAAGGGGGAAAAAAGAATAGACTAATCATTTATAATTAACAATCAAGATCATCAATAAAGATTCATAACTTTCAGAACATAATACAAGGCTGAAGGAAGCAGATATATGAGAAAAGTTGTGATGTTACAGAAATCCAAGAAGTAAACTTGTGTACAAGGAGAAACCAAATCAACATTAAATATGTTGCAAGTACACCAGAGCTATCAAATTCAAATACAAATGCAAAGTATGTTTTTAGCTGGAAATAATCAAGAAAGAATGTTCATATCTAGAATGAAGGCAGGGTTTGGGAAAATGACAAATTAAGATCCACATCCCATACAATAAGTTCAGGAATTTCTGGAAAATATACAAAGATATACTGGAAGAATGTTGAATAGAAGCAAAGAAAATAGTGCATTAAAGAAAAGAACACATTCCAGTAAGACAATATGTTTTTTTAAGTTTTCAACAAACAAAATCCTTCCAATGCTGGCTATCACAACCATTGTTAAAAATACATAACAAAGATTCATGGAATTTTGCAAAGGAATACATGGTATATGTGAAGAAAGCTTCAGAGATTTATTGTTGAGCTCAGAGACAAACATACCTTTATTTTTGGGTAAGCCTGCATAATTTTTGTTAAAGCCTTCGTGTGTGCTTCTTGTGGTCTCAAGATCCAGCAAATAGTAGAGGAAAACAACTCCAAACATCAAGAATGGTGGCCATAACAGAGATAAAAGAGCCATTTCAAGCATTAGTAAAGCCTTGACAGCAGTGGCCATGGCACCAACATAACCCAGAATGTTGCCAACAAATAGCCAGCTCAAACCCCATGGAAAAATAAAACCCAATGACTCCAGATCTCACCATTTGGCAAGCTCGATCCAAGACAAGTATGGTAGAAGCTCCAAAAAATGGCAAGAAACTGCATAGTCATATTCTAGATTTCTAGCGAAGTGAACATCAAGAAGAATGAGCCATTAAAGCTCTAGCCGAGCCCACAAATGTACAAAGAAATTGTAGGAGGAAGTGCTTGTGCTTCAACATTAAACATGTCAAACTCCAGCCTAATACTTCAATCAGTACACAATGCCTTCATTCATGGTGGTGGTGCTTAGCTCAAACCCTTATCCGTACTCAAAGTGAAAAGAGAAATAATGTGAAGTGTTTTAGGTTTGGAGGTTTTGTTGACCCCTTAAGTGCATTATATTATATTTCAAGTTCGATATGCCACAACAACATTTCCTTTATTGTTTGCAGATATTTTGCTAGGGTATTTTGAAATTACTAATAATATCTTTTGATTTAAATTCAAAACCCATCCTATATACTTATCAATATTAAAACATGATTAAAATTCATTTAAAAATAATAAGTTTTGATTTATATTTGTTAAATAAATTTTATTTTATTTTTTTAAATTCGGGTAAGTATGTAGGATAAGTTTTAAATTTAATTATGATATTATTGTTTTAAAATTTGTGAGATATTTTGTGTTTTGAATTTAATATTTGGTGCCTTATGAACCAATTATTAAATATCTTAACGAGATGTAAATGGCATGTGTGGAGATGGCCAAGTCTTCATGACTTATTCATAAGTTTTAATGAATTTGAGAGTGTTTAGGGAGATGGATTAAGTCTTTAGACATCTTGAGGGAATATAAGGCTTGTTGAGTCCGTTTAGGAGAGTTGGAGAAGATTTAGGGGGTCGGATTGAACACTTCAAGGAGATTTTTAAGGTCATTTATTGGCAGTTTGAGTCTTTTGAGGGCAGTTTCGGTGAGTCACCAAGGTGGTTAGTGACTTGGTTGGACTTTTTCAGTGTGTTATTACTTTTTGGAGGGAGTTTGAGTCCTATTTTTTAGGCTTTATTGTTGCATCCGACCTAGGGTTGTGGATTGTACTTAGTGAGTTTTGGACTCACTTTTTCATCATTTCTGATTATGCAAAGGTGGGCTTTTTTGACATTCTTTTGTCCTTAGCAGTTTTATGCAGAAGTTTGTAACTCATTTTGGAGACTGAATACATAGTGACAACATTTTGGAGCAGTAGTATTCTGTCAAGTTGAAGCCTTATTTATTTTTGTGACTATGTGTCAAGTGCATGATTGATAGGAATAGTAAGTGAGTTGATAACTCCTTGTTGTTCTTTTATCTCAGCTATTACCTGGTTGCAGGAATGTATTTTGTTTGCAGGTTGTAATTTGTGCCCAAGAACTTATAGGGTTTTTCTTGTGAATAATTTTCTTCCTTGTTAATGCTGTTAAGGACCTCTTTATGAAATATTTATGCAGACCTATATAGAAAAGAAGTGTTTTTTTCATTGAGGTAGAGTTTATAGTTTCAGGATCTATCATTATCAACCTAGTTTCTTACTCTTTGGTGAATCACCTAGTTTTCTTAAGTTTAGTTTCAGTTTGTAGGTTTATTTCTACATTTTCTATCTCTTTTCGTAGAAAGTTTAAGTTAGTGTTGAGGAGTTATAGGTGATTACCCAATAGGAACCAGTCTAGAATCCAAAGGTTTCATTTTAAGTTATGCATTTCCCACATGCAAAAATGAATCCCATGTTAGGCAAAATCGTTAAACTTGTATAGTTTAACAGGGTGCAAATTTAAGCCTTAACAGGTATCATGGCCTTATTACCTTGGATCATAGATCACTCACCACCTATGATGAGTGTACTATTAAACTCATTGGGATATTTTATAAGGAGGACCCTAAGTTGTATTTTAGGGAGCTAGCACAACTGAAGAAATGTGGTACAATGGATGCTTACATAGTAGATTTTTAGAAGCTCTGGGTTACAATTTTGTGAAGTACAAATAAGAGATTGGTTGTATTATTCAGTGAAGGACTTTTGGCTCAACTTAAGGGTGGACCAAGTGTAACGCCATTCCCTAGAACTTATGAGAAATTAATCTAACCTTACACTAAGTTTATGTAAAAAACAATTCTTCAACATTAAGCATACATTAACAATACAAATGGGGAAGCGAGTACAAACACAAGTTTAAGTATCATCATTGGTAAATGATAAGTCATTATATAGTAATGTGCATAAACTCAATTAACAATCCCCAAGGGCTCCAAGACATAGTTACTTTTAATTACATTAACTAAACTACTAAGATCATCCATAACATAATCACATGATATATCTTCAGTTCATTTTAAAACCTTAACTGGAATGTGAACTATCTCTTTACTTAATCATAATGAAAATAATATGAATCATAAAGTAAACTAACATATACATTACAACTCAATAATAAGATACATTCATTATATCAATATAAGCAAGGGTAAGTACAATAAGATACAATGATAAATCATGGCATAGTACATAATAATACAACTTTCATTGCACATGTCACCAGGATCACAATAATAAATCAAGTCACCAATATAATCATGTAGCATCTCTTGAATGATGTCTCAAATCAATACATAATGGAATACCAAATATACACCTCATGATGACAATAAACAATCTACAAGCAATGAACAGGAAGATAGAAGCAACAACTAGGATCATCCAAGCAAAATATCAAGAACATCATATCTCAATGGTAATAATAATCACTACCACCCAACCAATTGGAACCCGAAGGTCCACTACCACCGTGATGAGGAGATAACACCATGCCTCACTTAAAGAAACAATCAAACAAGCAAGACTAATGGAATGGTACACTGGCTAAAATGATAATAAATAGTTATAAGGTAATCAAGTATAAATGATTGAGACATAAATCAGGCATACCAAATACAATGTAGGAACCTAGGACACATATAGGGAAGTGTCATCACATATGTTTGACCCTTGGATTGTGTCCTAGTAGCCTCTTTGAACCCTAGCGCCCAAGTGACCATATGCGATACCAGTAATCCTTTTGTACAAACAAGAAAAACCAACTATGCCAGAACTCAATGTCTCTCTAAATGGGCATGCATCTTCTCTCACTCCCATCCTAGCTTGTACTAGCGCTCAAGGCATAGACAAAGCACACAATTATCTTATTAATGTTTCTCTCCTAATAAATTTATTAAGTTATCACTTTATTAAGCTACTTACAATGACTGATCCTGGTAGCCACTTGAGGGCCCCAACGCTCATTGCAAGCCACTTCCCCTCTATGCTTCTAGATAACCTACCCTGATGCTCCCAACAAAACAACCAAAGAGAAGGAAAAACCAAAACCATAAAAGACTTCTCATAAATCATCAATTCATGAAAATCACCAAAGTAAATGTTGGAGCATAATAAAGAACATTGCATCATATGAAAGAATCCAAACTATCCACTCCATAATGGACATCTCAATAAGTCAAATGCCAATTCTCGTAGTTCACCATATCATAAGATCAATTATAATCAAAAGCATCAATAGCATCTCTCCCCAAACATTAAGCAAAACATAGTCCAAAAATATCAGCATTCAGATCATAGAAAAGTCACAATATTAGAAACAAGGTGACCAAATAAAATCTCAACACAATAACGGTCGTCACCTTTTATAGTCAAATAACATATTGATCGAGACTCAAGAACACATGACATCACTCATAGATGCACCCCAAAACCACACATGAACCAATCATGACTTAAATATGGTTATGAACTTTTGACAACATAAATCTAAAGTGTAAAAGTATAAAACCATAAAAATATTTCAAGTCTCAAAAACACAATTCTCACCTAGGGCATTATTCTACCCATAGAAAAATTGTCAAAACAAGTCAACGTAACATAAGACATGCATATGGAATGCATTTGTCATCATATTAAATCCACTTGTATGATATCATTATGTTATTAAATTAAAATAATCTTATTTAATAACATACGCTACGTGATTAAATTTTAATACTAACTCCATTAATAGAATATTTAAATTTAGTTCCCAATTAAAACACGCATTAATGTTTAATTTTCACTTATTTTATAATGCCCTTATAACCCCTAATTAGTTATAATTTTAATCCAACTCAAGCTATAAATTAATTAAATAGTAAATTAAAACACTTACAAAGTTCCTTCTAATAAATTAAATCACTTAAATAAAGCATCTTATATAAATTAATTTACATCCAATTCGATAGAAATTAATTCATACTAAACAAATTAACAAATATAAATTCTTAATTAATTTATATTAATTAATTAATAATTAATAATATAAACAAATATTAATAAAATATAAATTAATTTATATTAATTAATAAATAATTGATAATATAAATTAATATTAATAAAATTTAATAAAATAAAACCATTTTTTTTAATAATTTTTTTTTTTAATAAAATAAATAAATTTTTTTTAAAAAAATTCCTTTATTTTTAAAAAATATATAATTCTTTTTTTATTTTCTCAATTCTATATATATATATATATATGTAAATCTCTCTCTCTATTATTATATATATGTGTATAGAAATATATCAAATATTTTCTTTTAATAAAACTATAGGTTTTCTTTCAAAAAGAAATCTATAAATTGAAAGAAGTCAAATATAGAAAAGACAACCCTAAATGCTTCTGAGACTGATTTTCCCTTCGCTAAAATTTACCAAAACAATAGGATGTCTTTACCTGGCAAATATCCCAAATTTACACATGCAAGATCAAACCCTCAAAGATGAAACCCTACTCAAAGCTTTCAACAAATTTTTCAAACAAAATTTAATTATCTAAATTTCAATAAGGAAGACAATTGGCAATCACAAAAAAAATCCAAACACAAAGAAAACAAGTTTTTCAAATGGAAATTATAAAAGTTTAAAACCCTACCTCAAAACTAAGAAGCAATTTGAGAAGAGAAGAGAGCTTTCAACCTAAAATTCCAACTTTGAATTAATTTATTTGCCTCCTAAAATCTCGAGAATTCTTCAACCTAAAAACAATGATCCCCTAAACTAACAATCTCCACTAATTTAAAGAGAAATCCAAAACTTAGGGTTAGACATAGAAAATCCCTAAAAACAAATAAAAAATAATTTAAAATAAAATAAAATAAAAACTCAAGATTTCCAATAAAAAATTAAAAAAAATAATTTAAGTTGCACAAATAAATTGTCATTTTATATTAATTAATATCATAGCAAAAATCTCCAAAAATATTTATAATATTTTAAAATTTGGAACCAGAGTTTTGCCCTTAAAATAGTAGGGGAGAGCTATGGAATTGAAACTAGATAATCTAGCTAATCAAAGTTCTTGCAAGTCGGTGCAACATTGTTAGGAATAATGTTCCTTTTAATAATTAAAATTAAATTTTAATTAAAATATCTAACATTATAACTTGATATTTTATTCATAAAATGATTATCAATATCTTAATTAAAATTCAATAATAAAATATTCAGTCATACTTAAATAATAGATAGATTATTATTTATTTGAAAAGATATAATGTTTAAACAATATAAATATATTAACTATCTATGATTATTAATTCATAATTAAATCATCTCTTTACTTAATTATGTTTTTAAATTCAATTTTGATTTAATATTAATTAAATCTTCAATTCTTATTTTTAGACTTATAATTAAATCATTTAATAATATAGATATTTAGTTAATACTTAATAATTAAATAGCCATATATTGATATTCCAACATTCTAGAAGGTTTAATTATTTAATCTTTATAATTAACCTTTAATAAACCTTTTACTGACATCACAACAAAATGTACCATTGACCTACATGCACACACGCACGCACACTGAAAACTGACCAATCATAATGCAACAAAGATGTATCAATCAAAATATACTCAAAACAAGAGTTCATGAATTCACATCACCTTGATGAATTTAAATAAGGTAGTCAATCAAATACTTGTCCACTCTTTTAGGACAATGATGCCTTAGGAGAGGATTTAGGCCTGAATGTTATCTCCCCTTTCTTACCATTGAGATAATGCAATAGGGCACGCTCATCCTGACAATTCAAGGAAGTTGGTGCCTGATACTTGCAAACCTACATCACAATTTCGAGCATGTACATACATGTATAATATATATGTGTGTGTGTGTGAAACATGCAATGGTAGAGATCAATACATCGTGTGGATCCCACAAGCAAGTAACTACGACTCCATCCCTCACCATATCAGGAATATCAAATAGAAATATAAAACATACACGCCATCCATACGCATGTAAGTATGGGGTCAGTAAAAATCATAAATATACATAACATCATCATCTGAAATAATAATCATCATCTAAACAACAACATGATATGCATCAAATAATTCAAGTATCAATGTTTTGCATCATCAATAGGTATTGTAATAACATCAAAACATCGTCTGAGGATCTAACACACACACACACACAATAAAAGGGTTTGACAGTATTTGGCATCACAGATAGAAATGGTAGAAAGTGGGTGGGAATTACACCAAGCCATTTCATCAAAGGCACGTGAAGTGGATTGAATTTCTTCAAACTTATTCATTTTTTGTAAAACATAGAAATGAGAAATCAAATAAAGTTGTTGATGTATTTACATGAGAGATGTTTGTGGTTTAATGAGTTGAGAGTAAGTGTTATTGATTCTGATCAAATAGGAGAGTCGTATGATGAAGATGTTGGTTTTAAAGAAACTTGGGCAATGTGTAAGACTCCAATCTAGGAGTGGATCGAACTTCATGGCTAGTGTATTTCATTAAAGAGATTTTGTTGTTTAAAGGGAAGAGATTGTGTACACACCAAGCCTCGATGAGAAAAAAATTAATAAGGAAGAAACATAATGGGGATTTAAGTAGACATGTTGGAATGCACAAAATATTAGCACAACTGGACAAGAGAAAATTTAATAAGTGAGAAACATAATGGGGATTTAAGTAGACATGTTGGAATGCATGAGACATTAGCATAATTGAATGAGAGTTATTATTGGTTAGGGATGAGTGTAGATGTTAAAAGAATGGTGCAAGGTTTCTAGATTTGTTAGCATGCTAAAGGAGTAAAGAAAAAGATAGGATTATACCAACCATTTATAATTCTAGAGAGATTATGGGCATGCGTTACTATGGATTTTGTTTTTGGACTACCACAAACATTAAGAGGTAGTGATTCTATTTTTGTTGTGGTAGATAGATTTTCTAAAAAGACTCATTTTATACCATGCAAAAAGTAGAGTGATGCTTCTTATATAGCTAATTTATTTTTCAAAGAGATAGTTTGGTTGAATGGTTTAATAGTGTGTTATTTTAGACCTGGTTACAAAATAATTTGGTCAATTTTGGCTTACTTTGTGGAAGAAAATGGGAACACAATTGGGATTTATCCCAAATTACCATCCTCAAATTGATGGTCAAACCAAAGTTGTGAATCAAAGTTTGGATAATTTGTTGAGATGCTTGGTAGGTGATAAATTCAATCAATGGGATTTGACACTGGCACAAGAAGGGTTTTCATATAACAACTTGATCGATTGAAGAAAAGATAAAAGTCCATTCCAAGTTGTGTGTGGGTAAAACCCCAAGGTTGTTAATGAGTTGAGGGGTAGTGCAAGTTTTAATAAACAAAAGTGTTGTAGCAGAAGATTCCACCAAATATACTCATGATTTGCATAAGGAAGTGAAGAAAAATTTGAAGAAGAGTTCCATTAAGAAAAGGAATAGATTGATGATCATAGGAGACTGTAGGAATTTCAGATTTGCGACTTGGTAAAGGCATGCTTATGGAAGTAGAGATCTCTACAAGGAGCATACAATAAATTGAAGAGGAAAAAGATAGGCCAATGTAAGATTTTGCAAAATTTATTCATCAAATGCATACAAAATTGATCTTCCAACAATTATCAATTCTTCACCAATAGTTGATGGTGTTGATTTGCATGTGTATTATGAAGAGGAAACCTTTGGACAATATTATATGTAATTATATTTTCCAGATGCACATCCGTGGATACATCTATTCTGAGAGAATAAGTGTTAAGAGATTGATCAAGTGATTGATTCATGTGTGGCAAAGAGAACTAGATGAAAGTGGGATCATTTGATCCATCCAGTTGATGAAGCTTTGTGGGCTAGCTCTTCATATTTAACAAATTTTGGAATTCCAGTTCTAACATTTCCAAAATATTAGTGAGTTCCAGACTCATGAAACATTTTCACACCTAGCACAATTGATGTCACACATCTTCAAAGGAAGTTCAAAAATATTGGATCAAATTTCTTTTTATAAGTTTACTTAGGAATTGCATAAAATTTGTGATCATGTGCCTAAGTTGTAAAATACAAAACTTTAGTAGAAGGCAAGGCGCCATCTCACTCGAACACAAATTAATGATTTTAAATGAAATCCATTGCAAAATAAAATGTCATAAGGTAAAAAGAATGCATTGGGAAAGAAACAAAAAGAACAATGTTGTAGATGGGAGAAGAAAGAATGTTTGCACGAGAGAAAAGACAAAAGAAAGCTATAGAGATTAAGGGGCACATAGGAGGTGAAGAGGAAATGGAAACTTAAAAATTAAGATAAAGAACAACTAAAATAGGAGGTGTACATTATAAAAAAGGAGGGATGTTACGAGCATAAAAAATAAAAAATAAACAAAATGATTGTCTAGTTGCAAACACTTGTGTAGGGCAAAGAGACTACTGATTTTGTAGTTTTAAATATATATTAAAAACAAGAGCCATAGAGCGTCAAAGTTCCTGCCAATAGTATAGTGCATTTAGAAGTAAGATTTTTGTGAGATTAGTATAATTTTATTACATAAATAAAATAAAAATATAATAGTTTATTGTATAAATGAATAAACAAATAATTATTACAAATTGAAGTTTACATAATTAAAAATGAAAAAAAGAAAAAAAAACTTGGAAGGATCATTTGTAGAAGACTAAATAAGTATGTTTAGTATTTAATTATAAGCAACATAAATTTATGACTTTGTTTCCAAAGAAGTGGTGTGATGGTATTTAATCTATTGAATTCTTAGCCTTTCTGTAATTTTAAATTCCATGTATTATTCTTTTGGATTTGATTGCATGTATTTTTATGTCCAATGTTTCAGAGCACACTCTATGATCATGTGATCTATGATCCATCATTAGGAAAAGAGCATGACAAAAGATAAGTCGTTAGGTTATTTTTATTTTTTTTCACTTCAAATCTAATTGTTGTAAATATTTTGTTATAAACAACTTCATCTATTAATCTATAATTTTTGAAAATCTAATATAACAAATTCTGAATATATAAGATAAACAACAATTTAAGCATCCAATTAAAATAATATAGTAGATTTAGTGTACTAAGATTTAAATTTAAAAATCTAATATAAAAAAGCTTAGATTATAAGATTAAACAACATAAACACCCAACCAAAAATATACAAACAACTTTTAATTTATAAAACTTAACAACAATATAAATACATCAATAAAAACTTATAAATTATAAAACTTAACAACAATATAAATGACAAAAAGAAATTTTTAATTATAAAACTTAATAACAATATAAATATTCAACAAAAATTAATTAAATTAAAGTTACTTTGGATAGCCAAAACCATATCATGGCACTTATGACATAGAGGTAATCTGGGAAGTTACGCTTGTAGTTTTTCTCTTTTTTGGTAATATTTTTTGTTTTTAAATTTAAGAAACTCCCTCTGCAATGTCACAACAAATTCCCTTCATTCTCCTCTATTGATAGATATCAGTTTTCACTCGTCATTATGCTTGAATTGTGCATGAAATTGTAAGGCATCTCACAATGTGTTAAGTAATATAGATAGCCATCTACTTAGTGGTGGAATATAATATTTAGATTTAATCTTTCAGGTTATGCACCAGCTTTGCATTCTTCTGCACATGTGTTCCAAGGAAAGAGGGCACATGACACAACATTGATATTGATTGGATGATACATATTGCATTTGTTGCACGGTATATATATTATATTAGGTGTATTGTATTAAACTAAACTCATTAAAATTCTGCCAGCTACGCCATCAATTTGTGCAAAATGCTAGCATGCTTCAAAAACCATAGTCTCCACATGGCATACATGTTATGCATTGATCAAAATAGTTGACACCTAAATTTGTTTTCTCTTTGCTATTTGGATACATGTTGATGCTCTCACCCAACTTTTTGTTTTATAATTTTCATATAAGTTACTGGATCATGAAAAATTGTATAGGTCAAAGCAAGAAGAGAAACTAGGAGCTAATTCAACTGCACTCGGTCTGTTCTACCCACTATTTCATTGGCATATGGTGACCTTACTTTTGCTACGCACAATTTCAGTGAGGATGAAGATTAGAGACCGTGGTAATTTTAGAGTGGTGAAATGTGTTTGGGACTTTGGGAAGCATACGAATCTTGATTAGGCTCAATGTTGTAGTTTACTTGCTTATACTTATATTTCTTCCAACTACTATTTTAGATATTTTAACATTGATTTGATGTTGTGTATCTGAACGATTTAATTTCATAGGATTTGATTTTTAATGGTGGAAGATTTGACTTTGAAGTCACAATTTTCCTAAAGCTTGATTTTTTGTGCTGATAATTTTTTTGGAAAACCTGCTTTCTATTTTATTACATTGATTTTATATTGTATAGCTAAACAATTTGATTTTGCAGGGTTTTATTTATAATGCTGCAAGATTTGATTTTACAGTAATAATTTTCATTTGCAGAAATAATTTCCCTAAAGCTTGTTTTTTCAAATAGATAAATTGTTTACAAAAAACAAGTTCTCTATTTTTTGACCTAGTTTTTCAGATAGGAAAATGCAGATTTCTAGTGCCAAAAAGGTTTTGTGTGAAATGGCTTATAAAGTTTCACATGGGTTCTATAGGAATGGCTAATAGATTCAACTATCTATACATACCCTCCTGAATGAATTCTACAAAAGCAAAATGAAGAATTGAATTTGGATTACCAAGACACGAAAATCAACAACCTGCAAGTAGGTAAAAAGAATGCAATTTTAGAATCATTTTCACTCGGTTATAAACTGAAATAGTTAATCAGAAAACAAAGAGATGATTAGGTTAGATGAAGATTATCATATTTGTATTTGTGAAAAGGGTTGCACGTTGATCTGCAATTACCTTTCTCAGGCTATCACAAGCATACACAAAATAAATTCCATGAATTCTTTGATGTGAATACTATAAGAGAAATGGATAAAATGACGAAGGAAAATAGATAGAAAAGCATTCTAGGTCTAGGAAATTTTTCAAATATCTAAAAAATAAACAAAGTAAAAAATAACTTTCCCCACTACTGCTTTTGCACCTTCAAAATACTTTGCATCACTTGTGGATTTGGCTAGTCCCAATGGCTGACGTGTGAACTTCGAATAGGAAAATTAAATTTAAGTTGGAATAAGTAGTTACAATATTTTAGTTTCTAATGTTATATTTCTAATTCGTAAATTGTGTCAGTTCTACTATTGCATGGGAAAATTTCAAATTATTTACTATAATTTTTTTTAGATAGACAATGATGTAAGAATATTATTTCAGTCATGAAATTATAACAATTGTAACATTAAAATAGGACACATAGATATACTAGTTCAAATGATTATTCTGTAACATTTTCCCCTCATTTAATAGAAATTCTAGATCCATAGCTGTATTAGCCTTGAAGGCCCTATATTATCCCTTTCTTAATTTCTTAAACTTCCCTTTTAAATAGATCTCCATTTCTTTAAAATTGCATTGATGTTTTGGTAAAAATTTAATAAATTGACATGAAATGCTTTTCTATTTGACTCTGGGTTTTTTTTGCAATTTGTTTCCTAATAATATGATTTATGCATTAATGAACTACAACTAATTTAGAACCTAATTGAAGATCTATGATTAGAGATCACCGAGTTGCTGATTATATATGTAATATGATTGAATTAGTAATATGTTGTCATTGATGTCAACTAGTTTGACATCACTTATTTTGTAAGTTACAATACCTAAACATCTGTAGAAAAGGAGTAAAAGAGATGAAGAACATAAATATCTACATGAGGAAGATGTATCTGACAAATGAGGATAAGGAATACATTGTGTAACTTGTTGATGAGTCTATGACCTTATGTTATTGACTTGATTATGTTTCATTCATCTATGATGAGGAAAAGAACCGAAAGACACAAGGCAGTGTGGTTGGTTGATGAAGCATTACAATATACACCAAGCAGTGTAGTGTATATTGAGCACAGTATAAACTGAGCTTGTGTCACTGACACATTTCTTTGTTAACCAAGCAGGAGAAAAGAACTAAATGATTAGTTTAGCTGTTAAGGATTGATGAGCTGTAAAGTACATCGAAATGAGAGATGGAGATAATGTTTGTTATGAAGATCAATGGCTATCATAATTCAAGGAAGATCTAAAGGATGAAATCAAAACATGTTACTGACACATCAGTCGAGGAAGGTTTAAGTGGCAAAATGGACGAAGGAGAATAAGCGGCAAAATCTTATGGAGGAGAAGAAAATGGTTTACTTGTCTATTTAAGAGACTAAGGTTTCGTTATGAAACTTATGCCGGAAGGAGACTGCAGAACTATCACATGAATAAGCTTCATGTATGCCTGATCAAATTGGTTGAGGAGAACCGAACTGCAGAGTTTACCGAGCGTTAGAAATCTATTACCGAGCGACGGTAAGTCATTAATTATTGTTGATACATAATTGATATATTGATCAGAGGATTTAAATGGGCTTAATATAGATCTGATAATCTGCAATTGAAGTTGTATTGTAATCATATCAACTGCTGTTACATTTTAACCATTGTAAACAAAGAAATCTCTTAACAAAGTGGACTAGGAAAGTCTTTTATGTATCATTCATAGAATGAACATTGTTATCCTGTCAACCCCATAGTGAATGCTGGTTGGACGATAACGATTGGTCTAAAATCCTCTAACAAGGACACACCTAACAGTGTGTTTGTAACCTTTAACAGGGTTGGGTCTTCACCGACCTCACTTTAGAAGAGTGAACATTTTTGGGTTGCCGATCCCAGGTGTTTTTTCCCTTCACAGGGTTTCCACGTTAAATCTTTTGTGTTATGTGTTCATTGTGGTGATTGTTTGTTATCATACTTTACATATTGCATGTTGGATTTGATCGGTAATCATTAGTTGTTATTAACTGGTAATCGGTAAAAGCACAGACAGTATAGTATTTTATGTTACCAAGCTGTAGAAGTTTAAGTAAATTGTTTTGGATTATACATTTTGATTTGGGACTGTGGATAACTGATTCAACCCCCTCTCAGTTATTACAACAATTGGTATCAGAGCATTGGTTGCTTGGAACAGAGTTTTAAGGACTTCAACACAAAGGTCTCAAAATGTTTAAGAGGGAAGTGCCAAAGCTAAACAAAGATAACTTCACAATATGGAAAAGTTGAATGAAGCTGCATATATCTGGGATTGGGAGTTCTGCCCTAGATCTGATGGAGAATGGATACCTTGCACCACCCAATGGTCCCTTGACCCTTGATCAACTAAGGGACAGGCATGAACATAATGTTACTATGATGGAGATTGCTTCTACCTGTTCAGATGCAAAATTTGAAGACATCAAGGACTGTACTATTGCTAAGTAGATGTGGGATAAACTAGCTCAACTTTATAGTGGTGATGCGAATGTCAAGAGAGCAAGAGCCGAAAGCTTAAGAGGAAGATTCGATGACATGAAGATGAAAGAAGGTGAAAACATTGTGCAGTACACAAACAAAATAAAGGAGGTAGTTCATGCTATTAGAGCATCGAATGGAGTTATTGATGAAGACACTGTGGTAAGCAAAATTCTAAGGACTCTATTGCCTATCTATGCCATCTAAATATCTGCAATCATGAAAATAGGTCAGCACCTAACATCACACTCACTCTTGATAATCTGATTGGAAAGCTTACAACATTTGAACTGAACAATTATGATAATAGTGTTGTACCGTCTGTTGAATCCACTTTTATGACTTCTCTAAAGATTGGTAAGTCTAGAAATAAGAATGATGATAGTGATAGCAATACTAATGATGAGCTTGATGAACTTGAAGCTCTTATGGCCAGAAGGTTACCTAAAGGTAAAGGAAGGTATAGAGGTAAATTACCTTTAGCATGCTTTAACTGTAAAGAAGTTGGCCACATTGCTGCTAGATGTCCACACAAGAAAGATAATGAAAGAACCAAAGACCAATTTGAAGGAAGCTATGGGAGAAGATACAACAGAGGCTACAAACACTACAAAAGAGATAACCGAGACAATAATGACAAAGGCAAGAAGGTATGCTACATTTCTAAGGAAGAAGATATCACTGATACCGACACTAATGATGATGTGGAGGTAGTATTTGTGGCAATGAAGGATTATTCTGAAGAAGATGAAAGGTATGTAGAGACAACACTTATCTCTAAGGTTAATAAAAATGATACATGGATTATAGATAGTGGTTGTAAACATCACATGACTGGTGATGAAGAAAAATTTGATTATCTTGAAGAATACAATGGAGGATTTGTAAGAATGGGAAATGATGCACCCTGTATGGTAAGAGGTAAAGGATCCCTGATGATAAATGACAGATTAAAATGTGAAAATTCTTATTGGGTAAAAGGATTGAACTATAATTTGGTAAGTGTGGTATAGCTGAACAATTTAGGCCACCAAGTTGCTTTTGAGAGCAAAAAGGTGAAGATATTTGATGATGGAGGAAGACTTGTTGGAACTGGTACACAATCCAAAGGTAATCTATTTTATCTTGATAATGATTAGTCTTCTTGTTTAATGATGAAAGATGAAGATGCATGGTTGTGGCATAAAAGGTTATGCCATGTGAATTTTGATAACATGATTAAGATCAGTAAAAGGAAAAGAGTTAGAGGTCTGCCTAACTTATCTAAGCTGGATCATGTTATGTGTCATGAATGTTAGAAAGGTAAGATGACTAAATCTAGTTTCAAAAGTAAAGATTATTCAACAAAGAAGATACTTGAGTTAGGGCATACTGACCTATGTGGTCCTATGAGAACTCAGAGTTATTATGGAGACAGATATTTTATTCTTTTTGTTGATGATTATACTAGGTTGATGACTATCATGTTCTTAAAAGAAAAATATGAGGCATTCAAGATGTTTAAGTGGTATAAAGCAAAAGTAGAAAAAGAGACTGGTAAAGAATTGAAATGCTTAAGATCTGATAGAGGAGGTGAATTTATCTCTGATGAATTTACTAATTTTTGTAATGAGCATGGTATTAAAAGACATGTCTCTACACCGAGGACACCACAACATAATGGCATTGCTGAAAGGAGGAATAGGTCAATTGTTGACTGTGCAAGGACATTAATGATAGAAAAGAATGTTGCTCAGACATATTAGAGGGAAGCTTTTAGCATTGCAGTTTATGTGCTAAATCAAGTACAACTGAAGAAGGACACTAATAAGACACCCTATGAGTTATGGTTTGGACACAACCCCACTGTAAGTTATTTCAAAATTTTTGGAAGCAAATGTTTTATTCTGAAAGATGAAAGAAATGGAAAGTTTGACTCAAAAGGTGATGAAGGGATATTTGTAGGATATTCTAGTAAAAGTAAAGCATACAAGTGTCTGAATAGAGTTACTAATAAAATGATTGAAAGTACTAATGTTCGAGTTGATGAGTTTGATGATAAGAATGCAGAGGAAAGCATAAAGGAACCCGAAGACTATAGTAGATTCACTTACATTGAACAACCTGAGTATCTACTGAAGCTACAAATAGTGACAATCGGTCAGCAGGAAAAAAATACCGAGGAACAAGAAAGAGAAACCGACGAGCAGGAAGAACCTACCGAGCAAGCAAATGAACCTACATAGGATGAACAAGAAAGAAGAAATTGAATAATGGCAAGTTTTGTTAGAAGACATCATCCCGAGATAGAAATCATTGGAGACAGACAAGCTGGCATGAAAACAAGGAGTAAAGCAAGACAAGGTACATGTCTAGTTTGTGATTATGAACTAAAGAATGTAAAAGTTACATTAGAAAATGATGAATGGGTTAATACAATAAAAGAGGAAATAGAACAAATAAAGAAGAACAAAACCTGGACCTTAGTACCTAGACCTAAAGACAAGAATGTTATCGGTACTAAGTGGATATTTAGAAACAAGCAAAATGAGAATGGAGAGGTAACAAGGAATAAAGCTAGATTTGTATGCAAAGGATATGCACAGGAGGAAGGAATTGATTATGGTGAAACATTTGCACCTGTTGCTAGATTAGAAGGAGTCAAAATGTTACTTGCATATGTTACACACAAAAAGTTCAAAGTTTACCAAATGGATGTCAAGTCAACATTTCTGAATGGAATACTTGAAGAAGAAGTCTACATAGAACAACCTGAAGGGTTCATTGATCCAGACAAGAAAGATATGGTATGTAGATTACATAAAGCTTTATATGGTTTGAAGCAAGCACCAAGAGCCTGGTATGAGAGGCTGCATACTTATTTGTTAAGTATTGGATTTGTTAGAACAAGTGAGAACAATAATTCGTATATGAAAGGAGATACTCATGATACTATTCTTATTGCTAAAATATTTATGGATGATATTATATTTGGAGGACAAGATCAAATCTGTAAGTCATTTGTTGATGAAATGAGAAGTGAATTTGAAATGTCTATGTTTGGAGAGATTAAGTTATTTCTAGGACTACAAGTGATTCAACAAAATGATGGTATATTCATCACACAATCTAAATATATCAAGAAATTATTGAAGACATTTGGCATGGAAGATGCTAAACCTGTGGGAACACCGATGGCTATTGGATGTAAATTGACTAAGGAAGATGAAACTACAAAGGTGAACTAGACACTGTACCGATCTATGATTGGTAAGTTAATGTATGTAGTGCATAGTAGACCAAACATAGCACATGTTGTGGGAATTGTTGCAAGATTTTCTGCAAACCCTAGAGAGACACACATGATTGCTACAAAGAGAATCTTAAGATACCTAAAGAAAACATAAGATTATGGATTATGGTATCCTAAGGAAGACAAATTTGAACTTGGAGTCTATACCAATGCTGATTGGGCTAAAAATGTGGATGACAAAAAAAGCACCACTGGAGGAACATTTTTCTTTGGTGAAAGACTTGTTACATGGACAAGTAAGAAGTAGGCTTGCATTTCTCAGTCTACAGCCGAAGCAGAGTATGTTTCTGCTACTACAAACTGTTCAAATATTGCATATATTAAGCAAGTATTGGAAGGTATGAATGAGATAATCACTGAGCCGGTGATTATATATTATGATAACACAAGTGCAATAAATATTTCAAAGAATCTAGTGATGCACTCTAAAACAACGCATATATCTATTAAGTATCACTACTTAAGAGAACAAGTACAAGAGAAGCAAGTTAAGCTAGAGTTTGTTACATCAAAAGAACAACTTGCAGACATATTTAAAAAGCCTCTACCGAAGGATACATTTGAATACTTGAGGACTAGACTTGGGGTCCGTCCCTTGTCTATCGGTCACCTATGTGATTTGGATGTTGCATTAGCCTAATCTTATCAGAAGATCATTCATGTTGATGCAGCATAGTTCACACTTTGGATCATGTCTAAGGTAGTGAAAATTCTGGAGAAGTGGAACAAATTGGCATATAAGTATACAGAGATACAGAGTATGGACCAGACAACAGAGAGTTACATAGCTACTACAAAGCTGTATGTTTATTTGTTTCTTTGGCATTATTATCAAAGGGATAGATAAACAATATGAAACAATATGCACTGATGAGAACACTGAAACATCTATCTAAGGGAGAGACAAACTGAAAGAAAGGGAGAGCACTAAAGATTAGTTATTGAGAATAGAAGAAGGAATCCTAGAGCTGAAAAGATCATATCTGTAGAATGTCAAAGCTGCATTGGTAATGCTGTTGAGTAACATAGTGATTAAACATATTAAGCTAGGGAGAGCTTGTACAACATTTTTTCAAAGAGTTGTAGAATACATGTTTGGTTTGTGTATGGTATATTTCATATTACTTGAGTTGCCATAAATGCCAAAGGGAGAGATTGATGAACTACAACTGATTTAGAACCTAATTGAAGATCTATGATTAGAGATCACCGAGTTGCTAATTAGATATGTAATATGATTGAATCAGTAATATGTTGTCATTGATGTCAACTAGTTTGACAACACTTATTTTGTAAGTTACAATACCTAAACATCTGTAGAATAGGAGTAAAAGAGACATGGAGAACAAAAATATCTACATGAGGAAGATGTATATGACAGATGAGGATAAGGAATACATTGTGTAACTTGCTGATGAGTCTATGACCTTATGTTATTGACTTGATTATGTTTCATTCATCTATGATGAGGAAAAGAATTGAAAGACACAAGGCAGTGTGGTTGGTTGATGAAGCATTATAGTATACACCGAGCAATGTAGTGCATACTGAGCATAGTATAAACTGAGCTTGTGTTCACCGACACATTTATTTGTTAACCAAGTAGGAGAAAAGAACTAAATGATTAGTTTAGCTGTTAAGGATTGATGAGCTGTAAAGTACATCAAAATCAGAGATGGAGATAATGTTTGTTATGAAGATCAATGGCTAGCATAATTCAAGGAAGATCTAAAGTATGAAATCAAAACATGTTACTGACACATCAGCCGAGGAAGGTTTAAGCGACAAAATAGATGAAGGAGAATAAGCGGCAAAATCTTATGGAGGAGAAGAAAATAGTTTACTTGTCTATTTAAGAGACTAAGGTTTCGTTATGAAACTTATGTTGGAAGGAGACTACTGAACTATCACATGAACAAGCTTCATGTATGCCTGATCAAACTGGTTAAGGAGAACCAAACTACAGAGTTTACCGAGTGTCAGAAAGCTATTACCAAACGATAGTAAGTCATTGATTATTGTTGATACAAAATTGATATATTGATCAGAGGATTTGAATGGGCTTAATATAGATTTGATAATCTACAATTGAAGTTGTATTTTAATCAGATCAACTACTATTACATTGTAACCACTGTAAACAAAGAAATCTCTTAACAGAGTGGACTAGGAAAGTCTGTTATGTATCATTCATAGAATGAACATTGTTATACTATCAAACCCATAGTGAATTTTGGTTGGACGATAATGGTTGGTCTAAAATCCTCTAACAAGGTCACACCTAACAGTGTGTTTGTAACCTTTAACAGGGTTGGGTCTTCATCGATCTCACTTCAGAAGAGTGAACATTTTTGGGTTGCCGGTCCCAGGTGGTTTTTCCCTTCACAGGGTTTCCACGTTAAATATTTTGTGTTATGTGCTCATTGTGGTGATTTTTTGTTATCATACTTTACATATTGCATGTTGGATTTGATCGGTAATCATTAGTTGTTATTGACTGGTAATCGGTAAAAGCACAGACAGTATAGTATTTTATGTTACCAAGCTGCAGAAGTTTAAGTAAATTGTTTTGGATTCTACATTTTGATTTGGAACTATGGATAACTGATTCAACCCCCTCTCAGTTATTCTAACATGTAGGTGGTGACAGTTGGAAGAGAAATAAAAGAAACTTTTGTGAAAAATGATAACAATTGTTTGTGAAAGGAACTGAGAAGTTCTCTTTGTACTTCATGATAGGGCATGGGACATGAAAGATTGAGCCAATCCATCTTTTCTAAGCCCTTATCAGTAGCTTCCGCTGGCTTTGTTGGGTCAATAATACCTAACGGGTGAGGAGGAGCATGGAGTTAACCATGTGAGATGCAGCAGGAGGGGCAAGAGGAGGTGAAAGAGGAAGTGGTGAAGGGGGCGCAGGGATATAATGGCTTGTAGAAGCATCCATATTTAAGAAATAAAAAAAGGTCAAAATCCAGTTGAAACAAATGATTATACCAAGAGTCCATAATTTCTTTTGGATGAGAAAATCAATACTTAACGAATATATGTCACGTTAGTGATGTCTGTAAAATTAAAATGAATGCTTTTGAATAAATAGTCTCGTGTCAGGGTATATGCACAAAGATGGGGGACCAAAAAGGTGCCATTTTTTTTTTTGGTCACACATCGACCATAGTAAATACGCACTAAAGTGCATGCGCTCTATAGGGCACATGCGCTATGGCTTGGGCAATCTAAAGCATAACGCGTGTGCCCTATAGGGTGCACGCGCTTTGTAAAACACTAAAAAATGTTTTTACAAAACACGTGCGCCCTATAGCGTGTAGGCGCTTTGTAAAAACACTTTATAGTATTTGCTGCATTTGGGAAGCTCATTTTGCTTTCCACAAGCCCGCGTTTTCAACAAAAAAGAGATTTCCAAGCGCGTACGCAGAATCATTGTTCTTGTTGAATCCATTTTTTTCATTCATTCATTCATCAATTTTTATACAAAATGGCTCCACGACGTCGTCAAGCTCGATCCAGAAGAAGAGGTAAGTGTTTTTACAGCCCATGCCTCTTATTTGTATTGAAATTTCAGTTTTGTTAAAATTTGTTTTGTGAAAATTTGTTTTCTTAGATTTTATGTGTAATTAAGATTTTAAAATCTAGTTTTTTTAATTGCCAGGAAGAAATAATCTCCCTTAACCAAACCCTCCACCAAACCCTTTGTCTCCTCATGAAGAAATGAATGAAGAAACAAATGAAGAAAATAACCAAGAAAATGAACCTCAATTGCCTCCACCAATCGAGAAACCTCCTCCTGAAACACAAGAAAATTTGATCAACCAAATTGAAAGAGGGAAAAAAGAATTAGAATCTTTAATTAGGAGGTTAAAAGATTCTATTGGTACAAATCCTGGAAGGGAAAGACTTGCAAAATCATTGGAAGCAATCTTGACCCACGTAGGCTCGGTTAGTGGGCAAATTAATTTATGGAAGGATAAAAGAGAAGAACAAAAAAAATATTATGTAAATAAATTATCTTATGCAGACATAAAAAAGAAAAAAATCACAAAAGATGACATTTGCAAACTCTTTAAAAAACCAAGGGACACATATACTCTTAGAACTACAACAAGGAGGTTCCCAATTCATTGGTGCTTAAATGAAGACATTAAAAACAACTTTTGGGAGAGATGGTGGATGGTGTTTGATTCCCTTCCTTGTAACAATCATGAGGTTCCTATATATTTCTTGAGGAAACTCTATTGCGGTTTTGTACTCAAGGAGGTGCCAAATCATTTTGACTATTTAGATTCTCAGGGTAGAGGAGGGGGGTCATCATTTGATAGAGCGGGGGCACATCGGGACCCTAACGCACCTAGGGTTCCTATTGGTAAGCTATAGGTGGATCATGTTATTATTCCTTCCATTGTGAAGAAACATGTAGAGTTGGACACACTAGGCACGATTAGTGCTGTGACAGAGACTCTCATTCAGTGTGCCACTCCTTTAGTTGAGGGTGACCATGGTCAATCTTCGAGGGGGCATATTTGTCAGTCACATGGATCCTTGTGCACATTTGGTACTACCGAGAGAGAGGAAGAGGATTCTGGACTGATGACTGATGATTTTTTAAATATGACATTTGGCATTGACACACAGGTAAATATTTCCAAGTTCATTAAATTGCTTTGATCATATTTCATTTATAAAAGAATAACTAATTAATTTAGTATCTATTGATTATGCTCAAATTTTAGGGCAAGAGTGTCGGTGGCGGTGGCGGTGGCAGTGGCAATGATCCTCCTGTCCCCTTCTACACATCATCGTCAATTCCACAAGTATGTATCGAATAAAATATTTTATTTAATATATTTGATTATTATGTAATTATATGAATAATTATAGCATAAATTATTGTGCATGTGCATTAGACGTTCACTGGTGGACCATCGACATTCACAACAGACAACGAAGGGCATCGTGCCACTTTCCTTGAGGTATCTTTATTTGCATGTTAATTTGATTTACTTGATTATATTTAATTAATAAATGAATGAATAATTAAATTACTAGACAAATTATGATCAAAATATAGAGGCACGATGATCACATTCTTTCACCTGGCTTTGTGACATCATCATTGAGTCCATAGGTATATATGTAATAATGCATTATAAATAACATGTCAGTAGTACGTTCTTATATGAATGGTTATCTTATAATTTTCCATGTACATGTGCACTAGTTGAATGTTGGAGCTTCGACATCGACACCACACATTGAAGGACGCGGTGGAACCTTCACGGAGGTATCATTTACTCATTAGTAGGGTTGTAAAAAATATATGTAATCTTGATAACTGCATAATATTTTTTTTGTTTCATTTTCAGTTATTGACATCAGAGACTCCTCCTTCTATTCGTGATACTTTGGATCATGGAGTAGCTGCAGTAGTAGCTAGTTCTGAAGCACTGACTGAGGTATGAAAGATATCACTTAATTTTAATTGTTATTTTAATAGTTTGTATTGAATTTTATAATGATATTCATGTATGTATTTTAATTATTATTTTGATCATTATTGTAGGGACTTATTACTCCAGATCGTTAGCATGCACCTTCGGTGGATGTACACAGTGACTATTTGCTAGCAGTAAGTGAATATTCTATTTTATGTCATTGTATAATTCAATTTTGATGTATATTAGTTATTGATGCTTAATTTTTTTTTATCAACTCGAGCTATAGAAGAGTCTAGACAAGAGGACGAGTGAGCGCACTCGAAAGACTACAACATCCACTGCATCTCCATCGATGCGATGATCAAAGACAACTCAGGATTTTTTTTCTTCCCCTGGTGGGAAATGACTAGATTAGGGATATAGATTGTATGCCTATATGGCATTAGTGGACATATTTTTTGTATATTATATAAGTGATACGTTGTACATCCATTTGGCTTTGAGGAAGCCAGTTTAATTGTATTGAATATATTCAATGTATGACATTATTGGACATATATATTTGGCTTCATGCCCTACAAATTTTTTTTTTATGTTTTAGGTATGCAATTCATGTGTTTGGTGTATTGATGTATACTAATTTATGTTTATGTGGATGTCTTATGCTTTGTAAATTTCCCATGCCTTATAGTTATGCTTGTATGTTTATCGATGTATATTGTTACTGTCACCCTAAGGAGACTAACTCGACAACATTCACTATCACCCTAAGGAGACTAACATTCCTTGTTACTATAAACTTCGACAACATTCACTATCACCTTAAGGAGACTAACTCAACTCGAGGATTCTACAAACAACTTGGAATCCACTCAAGGAATTAACCTCACTCAAGGATCTAGTTGAGTTCTCTGACTTTTTAAGTCACTCCCACAACCATACTACTCAAATTCACTTCCTTGTTTCCTTGTTCCAATGCCTTCTAGCATCAACTCTATCCTAGGCCACCTAGTGCACCTAGTGCCTCCACCATGCCAAAACTATAACTAGACCTCTCACCTTGTTCCCAACACCATAAATCATCTTATCATGGTCTATTTACCATGTTCCAACTTCCCATTCACTCACATCAACTCAACTTCAACCATTTCTCTTCTATAGCCTTTCTAGGTCTGTCTAGTAGCCCTTCACACCCTAAAATCAACAATTTACTCACAAAATCCCCAAACAACCTAGCAAGGTATTTAAATTTTCAAATACCCTTTTCAAAGTTATTAAACTCCTAACAACCTCAGGTTTCAAACATTTGACTAGTGAAGACTTTCTCCACCCTCTAGTTCTCCATCTAGACCTAATTAGCCTTTGCTCAAAGAAGCAACTCTTATCCCCGCTTATCTCCAGGAATTAAAGGCTTGAAATAGTCTTCCTAGACCTTCCAAAACACAATATTTTAAAACTCTTAAAGTCCCACCATTTATCAAACTCCCAAATCAATAAACCCTTGTTTCTAGAGTCAATAACCTAGGGTTTTAGGGAAACTAACCTTACCTGCAACTCACAACCACACTAAAGGTTCTAACACCTTCCCCTACATCCAAATAGACCATTTAAACCATCCCTTACCCACTCCCTTCATCGGGCATCTTCTAGGCATGACTGGTGCTTATCAAATACACCCTTCGTTGTATGTGTTCACCAGGCCTGCCACTGTTCCTTCTCACCACCTTTGCTCCTTCGCTGCACTTAAAGTCATATGAAATGCATGAAATATATACAAGGAATCTCCCACAAATCTATAATTAACATAGGGGTGGGAGTGCCCTTACATTTTAGGGAATTTCAACCCTTAGTTGTTGATTGTACCCCTGTACCAGTCACTGTCAATACACCAGTTAAATCCTTGGTGTTGTCAATGATGAAGGTAATGAAAATATATTATAGACAAGTAAAAAAAAATGCAAATAAACGCTCCTACATCAAACTAAACAAGGATCACATTCAGATCAACTACAACAGCTCACTGTTGTTGAATGTACCCGTAGGCCAGTGGAATACCAATGTGTAGAGAAATTTTGATTTTATTGATTCAAGCTAATACAAACTTGATCTATTTTAGATCAACAACATTCTCGCCCTGTCCACTCATGTGGATCCCTTCCAAATAGACTCTAATCTTCCAAAAGACTGACCGGAACCTACAAACTAACTTCTAACTGTCTCCTAACTAACTGATTGTTAATGACAAACACTAGAATTAGTTGTCAAGTTGACAACAAAAGTTGTCAACTCAACAACCCAACACCCTTTGCCCACTCTAACTACTTATAAAAGGTTTAGAGACAACCTTTACAAACCAAACTAACTTAGAATTCCTACTAACCCCTACTAACTCCAATTAAGCCCTATTTGGCTTATATTGCCAATATAGGCAATTTACAAGATTGTTCACATTTAGTGCTTTTAACACTATGTAAAGGCTCTAATGGCCTTAGTACATATTTATAGACCCTTATAGGTTATTTCCATCAACCCCTAACCTAAGATCAATACATAACCATTCCTAGTGACCCCTAGGTACCTTTTAGGCTTATCAGTGCCATTAATGCTTACATTTAAGATTGGGTTACAGTATGATCAATACATGGTCCAAATAATATTCCATGATCCAAATACATGATCAAATTTCAAAATGGACCACAAACCCTTTTGCATCTAAATACATATTTGCACTCATCCTCCTACTCGCTCGGGAGTGCTCGGTGGCGTTCGAACGACTGTGTGTGCCAAAAAAGGTTGTCAGTAGTGTTTACGCAACCATTCAAAGATGTTGGAACAGACGGTTCGATGCTACGATTGACGGTTTGAAAGATATGTAATGTTGGCCATTTGAACTGAGGAACACTGTGAGTTTTGACATCGATCGAGAATGTGTTACTAAATTTAAATGAACTTGAATCTATGAAAACTAAGATAGGCTATTGTAGGCCTCGACAACATGGTCCCGTAGCACCTAATATCTTGATTCTACCTCACACGAGCTCCAAGATATGACCCCGTAAAGATCATCAATTTCATGCTGAAGGGACCTTGAGGGACATTTTGGCCCAGAATGGTCGGTGGTGTTCGAGTGACTATGTGTGGAAAATGAGGTTTCCACTAGCGTTTACCTGACCATTTGGAGCTGTTGGAACAGACGGTTTGATGCTACGATTGACGGTTTAAAAGATACGTAATGTTGGCCGTTTGAATTGAGGAACACTATGAGTTTTGACATTGACCGAGAATGTGTTGCCAAATTTAAATGAACTTGAATCTTTGAAAATTGAGATAGGTTATTGTAGGCCCCGGCAACACTGTCCCTTAGCACCTGATAACTCGATGCTACCTTGCATGAGCTCCGAGATATGACCCCATAAAGATCACCGATTTCATGCTAAAGGGACCTTGAGGGACACTTCGGCCTGGAGTCGTTAGCGACGTTTGAACAACTATATGTGGTAAAAGAGGTTGCCATTAATTTTTACTTGGCCATTCAGAGCTATTGGAATAGACGGTTTGATTCTACGACCAACGATTTGAAAGATATGCAATGTTGGTTGTTTCAATTGAGGAACACTGTGAGATTTGACATTGACCGAGAATGTGTTGCCAAATTTAAATGAACTTGAATCTCTGAAAATTGAGACAGTTTATTGTAGGCCCCAGCAACACAGTCTCATAGCACCTGATGACTTGATGCTACCTTGCACAAGCTCTGAGATATGACACCATAAAGATCACTGATTTCATGTTGAAGGGACCTTGATGGACACTTCGGCCTGGAGTGGTCAGCGGTGTTTGAACGATTGTGTGTGGAAAATGAGGTTGCCATAAGCATTTACCCGACCATTCAAATCTATTGGAATAGACAGTTCAATGCTACGACTGACAGTTTGAAAGATACGCAATGTTGGCTGTTTGAACTGAGGAACACTTTGAGTTTTGACATCGACTGAGAATGTGTTGCCAAATTTAAAGGAACTTGAATCTCTAAAAATTGAGACAAGTTATTGTAGACCTAGGTAACACGGTCCTGTAGCACCTGACAACTCGATGCTACCTTGCACGAGCTCCGAGATATGACCTCGTAAAGATTGCTGATTTCATGCTGAAGGGACCTTGAGGGACAATTCGGCCTAGAGTCATCATCGACGTTCGAATGAATGTGTGTGGCAAATGAGGTTTCCACTAGCGTTTACCCAACCATTCAGAGTTGTTGGAATAGATGGTTCAATGCTACAACCGACGATTTGAAATATACGCAATGTTGACCATTTCAACTGAGGAACACTATGAGATTTGACATTGACCGAGAATGTGTTTCCAAATTTAAACGAACTTGAATCTCTGAAAACTAAGATAGGTTATTGTAGGCCCCGGCAACACAATCCTGTAGCACCTGATGGCTTGATACTACCTCGCATGAGCTCTGAGATATGACCTCATAAAGATCATTGATTTCATGCTGAAAGGACCTTGAGGGACACTTTAGCCTAAAGTTGGCGGCGGCATTTGAATGAATGTGTGTGGAAAATGAGGTTTCTCCTAGTGTTTACCTGGCCATTCGAAGCTATTGGAATAGACGGTTTGATGCTACGACTGATGGTTTGATAGATACACAATGTTGGCCGTTTGAACTGAGGAACACTTTGAGTTTTGACATCGACCGAGAATGTGTTGCCAAATTTAAACGAACTTGAATCTCTAAAAACTGAGACAGGTTATTGTAGGCCCCAACAACATAGTCTAGTAGCACCTGATGGTTCGATGCTACCTTGCATGAGCTCCAAGATATGACCCCATAAAGATCGCCGATTTCATGATGAAGGGACCTTGAGGGACACTTCGACCCGGTGTGGTCAGCGGCGTTCGAACAACTATGTGTGAAAAATGAGGTTTCCAGTAGCATTTACCTGACCATTCAGAGCTATTGGAATAGACGGTTTGATGCTACGACTGACAGTTTGAAAGATATGCAATTTTGGCCATTTCAACTGAGGAACTCTGTTAGATTTGACATCAATTGAGAATGTGTTGTCAAATTTAAACAAACTTGAATCTTTGAAAACCAAGATAGGTTATTGTAGGCCACAAAAACATGGTCCCATAGCACCTAATGGCTTGATGCTACCTCGTATGAGCTCCGAGATATGACCCCATAAAGATCTCCGATTTCATGTTGAAGGGACCTTGAGGGACACTTCGGCCCAGAGTCGTCAGTGGTGTTTGAATGACTATGTGTGGAAAATGAGGTTTCCACTAGCGTTTACCCAACCATTTGGAGCTATTGGAATAGACAGCTCAATGCTACGACCGACGGTTGGAAAGATACACAATGTTGGCCGTTTCAACTAAGGAGCACTATGAGATTTGTCATCGACACAGAATGTGTTGCCAAATTTAAATGAACTTGAATCTCTGAAAACTGAGATAGGTTATTGTATACCCCGACAACATGGTCCTATAGAACTTGACAACTTGATGCTACCTCATACGAACTTTGAGATACGACCCCGTAAATATCACTGATTTCATGCTAAAGGGACCTTGAGGGACACTTTGGCCCGGAGTCGTCGACGGTGTTCAAATAACTGTGTGTGGAAAATGAGGTTGACCCTCGAATTTAGCTGACCATTCAGTGCTATTGGAACAGATGGTTCGATGCTATGACCAACAGTTTGAAAGATACACAATGTTGGCCGTTTGAACTAAGGAACACTTTGAGTTTTGACATCGACTGAGAATGTGTTGCCAAATTTAAATGAACTTGAATCTCTAAAAACTGAGATAGGTTATTGTAGGCCCCGACAACACGGTCTTGTAGCACTTAACAACTTGATGCTACCTCGCACGAGCTCTAAGATATGACCTCGTAAAGATTGCTGATTTCATGCTAAAGGGACCTTGAGGGACACTTTGGCCCGGAGTGGTCGGCGGTGTTTGAACAACTATGTGTGGAAAACAACATTTCCAATAGTGTTTACTTGACCATTCAGAGCTATTGGAACAAATGGTTCAATGCTACGACTGATGGTTTGAAAGATACGCAATGTTGGCCGTTTCAATTGAGGAACACTGTGAGATTTGACATCGATCGAGAATGTGTTGCCAAATTTAAATGAACTTGAATCTCTAAAAAATGAGATAGGTTATTGTAGGCCTTGACAACATGGTCTTGTAGCACCTAACAAATTGATGCTACCTCACACGAGCTCTGAGATATGACCTTGTAAAGATCACCAATTTCATGCTGAAGGGACGTTAAGGGACATTTCGGCTCAAAGAGCAGTCTAAGACCAGTGAATTAAAATATTTGCATAAAATGTGATTTGAATTGGTCTATGATGTAAGGAATTTTCCTTGGTTTTTATTTATCTTTCCAGAGGAAATTACTGGTGTTCTTGAAAGTGACTGGATTTGGGGTCACAGTCAGTGATTGGGAGAGCCCTGTTTTGGCACCAGTCATTTTGGTGAGTGTAAATCCTTAAGAGTGGATGTTTTTATGGTGGATTATGGATTTTTGGATCCATACTAATGTGTTTGATCAACTGGTTTGATCTGGAAGAAGTTGTAAGGTTCCATTTGTGTAAGCCCTAGTTGTGTGACCCTAGAAACAAGGGTTTGGTGGCTAGAAGAATGGGCAGGTGTTGAGACCTTAAAAACTTGATTTTTTTGTTTTTAAACCTTATGAAAGATGTTTTCTTGGTTGGGATGTTGGGGAGTGAATATATCTATGAGTTGCTTTGTAATGGTGATGGAATTAGGCGCAGTTGGTGACTGCTAAGGTATTGGATCTACTAGATGGTCCAAAGGAGTCTATCTTGGGGTTTGGGTAGGATTTATAGAACCCAAAAGGGTATCTAAAACAATCAAGAGTTCCTTTAGTTGTGTGGAAGGATCGGGAGAAAAAGGCTGATTTGACATATTGGAGGCTCTAGGTGAATAGTCAATGAAACAACAATTTCATATGCTTGACTGGAACATGTTTTGGATAGGGCAGTAAAGTAAATACATTGTTGTGTTTATTATTTACATTTACATGCATTTGAATCATTATTTTATTTGCTAAGAAGGTGAAGGAATAGACTAGTGTTGGGGACAGTGATTGGGCACGGGAGTGAATGCACTTAAGGGTGGAGGTTTTTGGTGAAGGAACATGAATGTTCATATCGAATATGGTGTGTTAGAACCAATTGATTGATCTGGAGAGGGTTATGGAGGTCTTCTTGAATAGACCCTAGGTTTATGACCCTAGGAACCAGGGTTTTTTGGTAAGAGAGTTTGGTGAATGGTGGGGTGTCAAATTATGTAGTACAAGCACTAGAGTTGATTTTTTTGGCACGGGCTAGGAATTTTTTGTATATCAATATGCGATAGATTTTAGGGATTTTTTAGTATTTAAATACATCTGTGGGATGTATTTCAGAGTTCAGATATATGGGAAGAATGGCTGTGAAAAATATATTTTTGTTTTTCATTCTGAGAAGATCCAAAGTGATTTTGAGTCACAGAGGAAATGCCATGATCCTTCCACAAGTTCTATTCTAACGAGTTTTGATCACTTGATGAACAAACAATTATCTGTTGAGTTGAAAATAAAATCAACAGAAGATGCTAAAAATGAAGTGAAAAAACCTAAGGTTTCTTCTCAATGTAAGTAAAATCTTTTCCCTCAATGAAAGATTGAAGTCTTTCCAAACTCATTTCTCCCAAATTATGGGAAACTCTGAACTTACCATTTGAATAACCACAAGTTTTTATTTGCATGCAGGCCATTCTTCCAAGAGTCATGAACATTTCCATCCATCTCTTACCGAAAAGGAACGTCAAATGGTGAAATCTATGAAAACAAAAATTGAAGAGATGAGCAAAGGGATGCAGAGTCATAATTTTTCTAGCAGAAGTTTTGTTAACGCAACAGAAAATAAAATGTCCCTGGAGGCTTCTAAGTTGTTCAAATAAGAAAACCCCTTTGGCTTAGTAATTATGAGGCCATATAGTGTATACCAATATTTTAGGCTTGTAAGATTCCCTGGCCTCTCTCTATGCCTGCTTGTATTTAGAAATACTGTCTTCAGATTTGGGGTGATATTCAATAATCTCTATTATATTACAGTCTCCTATACTCTACAAGTCTGTTTGACAAGGGTTCAAGAAGCCAATCTATTATTGTCTAAAGGATATTTTCAGTTTTTGTATTTTATTACGTGTTTAGATGGTTCTTAAGGTAATGTTGCTTATTTTATGTGAAAATTTATTCTACAGACAACACCAAACACATTTGTAGATAAAATCAAATTACCAAGAGAAAGAAAAGTGGTGACTCTTGTGGATCCTAATAGAAGGGAATCACCTGTATGATTCCTCAAAGATCTCCTTGAAGCTTCCTTGATTCATGGATGGAGATACCTGCATTTTTGAGCGGGTAGATGATAGCAAAAACAAAATTAAACTTAATGTCCATATTTTCCCCATTGTCAAAGAATGCAGTCCTTACAATTATTTTAAAGGAGGACAAGTGCATAATAGTCTTCCATCATGTATGAATAAGAAAATACAAGTCTTATGTAATGATTTTGTCACCAATTTTCCAGCAAACGCATCTGGACCTGAAAAGGGAAAATGTGTGAAACAAGGAATAGAACACCTACAAGGGAAGAAGGTAAAACCTAGTAATGGAAGAAAATGTATTAATTTGGATAAACCAAAATGTAAACCTTCTGTTTCAGAGAGGGAGAAGTTGGAAAGGAAATGAGATAGTGCATCCTTGAATTGAGTTGGTTCCTTAAGGCTCTTCCATGGCCTTCCAAGTATTATTTGCTTGCAAGTCATTGGCATAACATCATAAAGTTTTTTATTATTAATAATGAGAAATATTTATACAACTCATCTCATTAGGAGCACCGAAGGAACGAGCTGAGTAGATAAAACCTCCGATATTGCCCCAAAAAATAGAAGAGAAAGGTTGTCATTAAATCTTATAAACTTCTCGTTATACATACATACATACATACATACATACATACATACATACATACATACATACATACATATATATATATATATATATATATATATATATATATAGAGAGAGAGAGAGAGAGAGAGAGACAGAGAGAGAGAGACAGAGAGAGAGACAGAGAGAGAGAGAGAGAGAGAGAGAGAGAGAGAGATAAGGGAGTAATGCAAGAACATCTCAGGTCCTTGGCAATCCCATGTCACCAAAAATATTTTAGAGTTTGTCTGTGTTTCTCGGTTCCTTCTTTGACCAAGTTGGTCAGTAGTTGGTTGGTTTCCTTTGGTTACTGAGTGTGGTCGGTTATCTCCTGGGTGGTCGGTTGTTTCACTGGCGCTCGGTGATGCTTGTCTGTTGCTCGGTCATCCTTGCTTATCGAGTAGTTTCTTTTGAGTTTCTATTGGGCCGACTTGTGCATTTATTATGGGTTGCAAATTTAATGTTGGAATCCATCATTGGGAAGCGCATGGTCCCATATCTAACTATTTCTTCCATTGATTGTGGATATGAAGGTCGACTCAATTTGGTAGACTCTTGTATACATGTAGTTGTTTGGTTGTATTTTAGGAGGCAGTTTTAGATAGAAGTAAGAAGATAATAGATTGGAGATTTTTAGCAGATCCTCACATGTTGGAGGACTTCTATAATTCATTGTAATATCTAGCCCTAACTGGGAAGGCCTTACAGCCTGACATGTATGATTAAATTTGATGAAAATTACTGAAAGATCCTGCATTCTCTCTCTCTCTCTCTCTCTCTCTCTCTCTCTCACTGTGTTGTTATTTGCTTCCGCATGTTGTTGAGCAGGCTGGATCATTAGGGCGTGCCATTGTTTGGCCCCTCTTGAGCCCTACCTTGCATTAGGTGGTATCAGAGCGAGGTGAGATCTTGATCTAGGTCTACGGATCTAGGTTTGTAGGTTCCTCTTGAGAAGCCCTAGTTGAATTGTTGTGGGGTGGCAGATTGCGATCTGACCTGCAATTACAAAGGGTTGTCAAGATGCTTTGTGGGAGGCGAGATGCAGATCCAGGATTGGTAGACATGTTGAGACAAATTGCTGCTAGATTGGAAGCTATTGAAACAGCCCAGAGAAGAGGCAGACACTTTGAAGATGTTAGTGATGATGAAATTGAGGAAGAATAGGTGAATGTAGAACCTGCACCTATTATGGATCAAGGTGAAGAAATATTTTTGAAGGCTTTGACAAGTCTGAAGTCTACACCACATTTCAATCCTCCTGAGTATGGTGGAAAATTGGATTCTGATGAATTGGTGGATTGGATCACCGAGATGGAAAAGTATTTTGAGTATGAAAACATTCCTGAAGACAAGAAAGTGAAGATTTCAAGCACAAAGTTGAAAAGCCATGCATCTTTATGGTGGGAACATCTGCAGCTGGATAGAAAGAGGAAAGGCAAAGTCAAAATCAAGGTATGGAATAAAATGGTGAATAAATTGAAAGGAAAGTTCTTACCTTGTGATTATTAGATTAACCTAGTTAGGCGAATGCAAAGTTTGAAGTAGAAAGATAGCTCGGTAAAGGAATATACTGAGGAATTCTTTAGATTAGATATTAGATCTGGACATGATGAGGATGATGTGGAAAGAATTGCTAGATACTTGAATGGTTTGAGAGTTTCCATCCAAGAGGAAATTAGTTTGGTCAAGTTGGAGAACATTGAAGAGGCTTATCAATTTACATTGAAAGATGAGGAGAAATTGAACAAAAGACATGAACAAAGACAAAGAGGTCAAGGTGGTAGATTCCCTAGAGGAAGAGGTAGATCTAATGGTGAAAATGGTAGATCTGAACCAGAAAAGACAAGTCTGGACAAAGGAAAGACCGAGTGGAAAGGTGAAAGTTCATCTAGAGGCAGAGGCAGTAACTACCGAGGTGGTTATAGTAGAGGAAGTTTCCAAGGAACTTGTTACAATTGTGGAGAAGAAGGACATAGATCTTTTGAATGTACACATGCTAGTAAGAAGGTTGGTAGCAGTAAAAATGCTTTGGTGCAAGAAGAGTCACCGAATGAACCTGAGAAAGAAAATAACTTGATGGTAAGGAGAGCACTGTGGAATGAAAGCAAAAAGGAAGATCCGATAAGGAAAAGTTTGTTCAAGACCAGATGTAGAGTTTCTGATAAATTTTGGAAGGTAATCATTGACAATGGTAGCTTGGAGAATCTGGCATTTGAGGAAATGGTCACAAAATTGTAGTTGAAAAGGTTGGAACATACGAAGCCCTATCAGATTTCATGGATCGAAGATGAGCATACACTCCTGGTAAGTGAACAATGTTATGTGAATTTGAAGATTGGAAAGTACTATGATAAGGTGTTATGTGATATCATGCCTATGGATTGTTGTCATATCTTGTTGGGTAGACCTTGGCAATATGATAGACATGCTATATATGATGGGAGATTGCATAAGTATACTATTGTGGATGATGGAAAGAAACAAATATTGTTACCATTGATGGAAGAACCTGTTAGTAATGTTTGCACATCTGTGAAACTTTGTTTGATGGAGGGAAGAAATTTTGTCAAAGATTTGAAAAAGAATGATGTATGTTTTGCTATGATTCCTAACAAACCAAGTAAGAAAACAAAGGATAATGTTCCTAAGGAGATTGATAAGTTACTCACCGAGTATAGTGAAATCATTTATGATAATGTACCTGATGGTTTTCCACCAAAGAGAAGCATTGATCATTATATGGATATAATCCTTGGAGCTAGTTTACCAAATAAGGCACCTCATCGGTTGACACCTACCGAGAATCAAGAATTGAACCGACAGATTCAAGAGTTGCTGGAGAAAGGTTTGATCAGAGAAAGTTTGAGTCCTTGTGTAGTACCTGTTGTATTGGCATCAAAAAAGAATGGAGAATGGAGAATGTGTACTGATTCCAGAGAAATCAATAAGATAATAGTGAAGTATAGGTTTCCTATACCGAGAATGGATGATATAATGGACAGTTTGACTAGAGCAAAGTATTTCACCAAAATTGATTTGAAAAGTGGGTATCATCATATCATAATCAAAGAAGGTGATGAATGGAAGATTTCTTTCAAGACAAAAGAAGGTTTGTATGAGTGGTTGGTTATGCCTTTTGGTTTAACTAATGCACCGCGTACATTTATGAGGCTGATGAATGAAGTTTTGAAGAAATTCTTGGGTAAGTTTGTGATTGTATATCTTGATGACATTCTGATATTTAGTAAGACCAGAGAAGAACATTTGTTGCATGTTAGACAAGTTTTGCAGAGATTGAAAGAAGAAAAATTGTTGATAAATCTAAAAAAGTGTTCAATCATGAAAGAGGAGATTGTGTATTTGGGATGTGTGATCTTAGCTGATGGTTTGAAGATGGATCCTGAAAAGGTTGAAGCTATTTTGAATTGGCCTACACCTGTGAATGCTAGTGAGGTAAGATCATTTCATGGTTTGGCAAGTTTATATCGAAAGTTCATAAGGAATTTTAGTTCAATTTGTAATGCTATGACTAAGACTATGAGAGGAGACAAAAGAGAATTCAAGTGGACACATGGAGCTGATAAAAGTTTTGAGACTATGAGTAGAAGGTTGTTGAATTACCTATTTTGGCATTACCTAATTTTAGTAAGGTATTTCAAGTGGAATGTGATGCAAGTGGAAGTGCAATTGGAGCTGTGTTGAGTCAAGAAGGTAAACTTGTTGCTTTCTTTAGTGAAAAGTTGAACAATGCTAGAAGGAAATATTATGTGTATGATCAAGAATTATATGCTATTATTCAAGCATTGAAGAAATGGAGACATTATTTGATACTGAGTGAATTTGTGTTGTATACCAATCATAAGGCTTTACAATATTTGGGTAGTCAGAATAAGTTGAATCATAGACATATGAAATGGGTTGAGTATTTGTAGAGTTACACATTTGTGATAAAGCATAAGAGTAGAGTCACTAATTGAGTTGTTGATGCATTGAGTAGAAGAAGATCTTTGATGACCAAGATGAAAATTGAAGTTCTTGGTTTTGATGAGATGAGAGATTCTTATGAGTTTGACCCTAATTTTTCTAAGCCATGGAGAAAGTGCAGAGCACCTGTTCAAGATCAAAAAGACACTAAATGGGATGAATATTTTATTCAGGAAGGTATGTTGTTTAAAGGTATTCAGTTGTGTATACCAAGAGGAGTAATGAGAACTAATTTGATAAAGGAGAAGCATAGTAGTGGTTTGGCTGGACATTTTGGTATTGATAAAACATGGAATTTGCTTAAGGAGAAATACTATTGGTCGTAGTTGTATAAAGATGTTCAGAAATTTGTGAAAAGTTGTGGAATTTGTCAAGTTGCAAAAGGAGTAAGTCAGAATACTGGATTGTATGTACCGATTGTTGTACCTGAGAAACCTTGGATTAACATCAATATGGATTTTGTTCTTGGCTTACCGAAGACAGTAAGAGATAATGATTCTATATTTGTTGTTGTGGATAGATTTTCTAAGATGGCACATTTTATACCTTGTAGAAAGACATCAGATGCAGTACATGTAGCAGATCTTTTCTTTAAGGAAATTGTCAGATTGCATGGATTACCGAGGAGTATTATCTCTAACCGAGACAGTAAGTTTGTTGGATACTTTTGGAAGACCCTTTGGAAGAAATTTGGCACTGAGTTGAAATATAGTTCTACATTTCACCCACAAACCGATGGACAAACTGAAGTTATGAACATAAGTTTGGGAAATTTTTGAGATGTTTAGTTAGAGACACACCAAGTAATTGGGATTCTATATTGGCACAAGCAGAGTTTGCATACAATAATTTAGTGAATAGGAGTACTGGAAAGACACCATTTGAGATTGTGAGTGGCATACAACCAAGAGGTACATCTAGTTTGAGGGATATTGCTGATGAAAATAAGAGAAGTGCTGAAGGAGTAAAATTTGCTGAGTACATGAAGACATTGCATGAAGATGTGAAGCTGAAGCTGGAAGAGGTAATCATAAATACAAAGACAAAGTTGATAGATCAAGGAGACATAAGACTTTTGATGTTGGTGATGAAGTGATGGTTCATTTGAAGAAAGACCGATTTCCTGTTGGAACATATGGGAAGCTGAAGATGAAGAAGTTTGGACCTTGCAAGATTTTGAGGAAATTTGACAGTGGAAATGCATATGAAATTAAATTACCTGATGACATGGACATATCACCTATTTTCAACATTGCTAATTTGTATGAGTATCATGAACCTGATGAAGACATAGCAGTACCAATGGAATATCCTAAGAAGCAAAAAGAGGAAGTTGAATAGATTTCAGAGCAAAGAATTGGCAAGAGCACAAGAGGAAAACAATATATGGAATATCTGGTAAAGTGGAAGAATAGACCGATCGAAGACAGTTCATGGATTTCATAGTCTGATTGGATGCAGCTTAGATCATACCTACCAAATGATTCAGAGAATCATTTCAAAATAACCCTAGGTGTCTGATGCAGGAGCATCTCGGGTCCTTGGCAATCTTGTGTCACCAAAAACATTTTGGAGTTTGTCTATGTTGCTCGGTTCCTTCTTTGACCGAGTTGGTCGGTAGTTGGTCGATTTACTTTGGTTACCAAGTGTGGTCAGTTATCTCTTGGGTGGTTGGTTGCTTCACTCGCGCTCGATGATGCTTGTTTGTTGCTTGGTCATCCTTTCTTACCGAGTAGTTTCTTTTGAGTTTCGGTTGGGATGACTTGTGCATTTATTATGGGTCATAGATTTAATGCTGGAATCCATCATTGGGAAGTGTGTGGTCCCAGATCTGACCGTTTCTTCTGTTGATTATGGATCTGAAGGCCAACTCATTTCAGTAGACTCTTGTATAAATGTAGTTGTTTGGTTGTAGTTTAGGAGGCAGTTTTAGATAGAAGTAAGAAGATAATAGATTGGAGATTGTTAGAAGATCCTCGCATGTTGGAGGACTTTTGTAATTCATTATAATATTTGGCCCTAACTGAGAAGGCCTTACAACCCAACATGTATGATTAAATTTGATGAAAATTAATGAAAGATCCCGCATTCTCTCTCTCTCACTATGTTGTTATTTGCTTTTGTGTGTTGTTGAGCAGGCTGGATCATTAGGGCGTGCTTTGTTTGGCCCCTCTTGACCCCTGCCTTGCATCAGGGAGAGAGAGAGAGAGAGAGAGAGAGAGAGAGAGAGAGAGAGAGAGAGGAGAGAGAGAGAGAGAGAGAGAGAGAGGAGAGAGAGAGAGAGAGAGAGAGAGAGAGAGAGAGAGGATAGGGTGGAGAGAGAGAGAGGGGGGAAGAGGGTGAGAGAGAGGGAGAGAGAGAGAGAGATCTCTTCCTCCCACTCTGACTATTTCTCCTCACAATTGAAATCTATGACTTAAATACGGTGCACGCCCTATAGCACACACACGCTTTTTAAGGCATTATAATTTACCAATCCTAAGGCTTGGATTTGCCTTGGAGATCCAACCCAAAGGCTTGGAGGATTCAAATAGGCCTGAGATGTGTTTTCTAGCAAACATACAAAAAAATGACAACTTTTTTTTTTGTGTGCTCTTCATTAGGTTTACTCATGGTTCAATAATGTAAAAATTAGATGACGTGATATTGTAGATCTCTCTATTAGCTATCTAAGCATATACATTATTTTGAATTTTGATTATGTTAAGTTTTTCATCTCTAATTTCTTTTGTGTGTATGTCCATTTTTTGTAAAAAACTAACATATAGTATTTTGGGCATAGATTTTGGCTCGTTCATCGAATTTTGCAACAAGTTACATTTTTAGAAACTAGACTCCATTCTACACACTTTAAAAAAAAGAAAATTTTATTTTCAATTAGTTTTAAATGATTTCTAGGGGGAGCACATAGAAATTTCATGTTTTCAGGATGTGTGCACTTCGTAAATTCATCAAAAATTAGCAAAAAAATCTTGGATAAACTATTTGGTGTTAGCTAACTTCTCATCGGAGTGATTAAAAAAATTCAAAAAAAAAGTTAACATTTTAGGGGGAGCACACCAGACGCTATGTTATGTTTTTTCACAAAAAAGAGGACCACATTTTGTGCTCCCTCTTTTTGAGGGCCTTAATCTACACCATTTTCAAAATAAATTAGTAGTTTAGGAACTAGATTTAGAGTATTACAACTCTTGTTTTTGTCGCATCTTAAAATTTTGAGTCTAACTATCTTCATTTTCTTGTTGAAGTTCAAAGTTTTCTGATTTCAGGAAAAAAGTGGCATCTTATACCCCCTTTTTGGTCCCCCATCTTTGTGCACTTACTCGTCAGTATTAGAAGATGCTCTGGATTTGGTAGGTGTATTGTCATTTTTGTTAACTTTGGCCAACATTTTACCAGCCTGTGCATAAATGGAAGAAGCAAATAGGGTATGGACAACCACAAAAGCTTAAAGTATATTTGAATGCATTATGACAGAAAACACACAACATGGATTGGGGTATGCAAAATATGGGTTTGTTCAAAGTGTTTTGTGGAAATGCAATACACAGACATAGAGACAAGCATGAGTGAAGAAAAAAAAATGTTGCTAATTTGGGCTTCCTTTTTTTAGTTTGGGAAAAATGTTGGGTTTTTGAAAGAGAGAAAATCTACTTGGGGGTTCTTATCATGACAAAAAAATGGTTTTTAAAAAGTACCAAGATCTTTTTACAACGTGGGTGAAATATCTTCTTACAAAATGAGGTGTGCCATTACATATAAAAATTGAAACAATACGAACGAGGAAAATAGCGACAAAAAGAACTTGTGATAGAAACTCAAAAAATAGTGATATGAAGAACTTGTGAATAATTCAGGATAACTGGATAAATTTGGGAGGGTAAATATTTCTTAGAATTTCAATGCTACATATTTTTACAAATGTAATATTGAGTAGTTGTTAGGTCCTTGAAGAATTGTTTCATAAAAGCAGGTTCTACTTCAATCTCCCGTATATCCGACCACAGAATAAAAAAGGATTCCTAAAAAAAAACAAAAAAAAAACTAACAAGGCTAAATGCATGTACAAGTCACAAAACTCAAACAATTTTTAGAATTCAAACAGACAAAAAATCTTTTGCAGAGAAACAAAACTGAAACAAACTTAAGAACAATCATAATCTTTCATCGAGAAACAAAACTAAAATAAACTTAGGAACAATCCTTACCTTTCATAGACAGATGGTCAATGGACAATGCACAAGCATATACTACCTAGAATTTTCAGATCTCAAAAGGCTTGCAGAGAAACAATACCTTGACGTTGTTCAAGCGCTTGACTTAGTACTGTGAAAAATGAGATTAAACAAATTTATAATGTACAATAGTTTTAAATATGCATTAGGATTTCAATTGGATTCATAAATGGAAATTAAGAAGATTGTACTTGAATTGTAGAGGGTCTTGCAAAATTTCTTAATTAAAATGTTCAAAAAATGATTTTTCTTCTTATGAAAATTAGTGGGAGCCAATAAAAACATGAATACATACTATTATTTTTAATTTTTAAATATCTAAAAATTATAGAACTATAGGTAAAACCAATAAGCTTAAAAAATACTCAAATTTGATTGGTCAACATTAAAAAAATTGCATCTAACAGATGTAGTAGTATCCTGCCTATGATAGGAACTAATAAATACACATTGCCAAAATGTTTGGAAATGTCGAGGTTGAGAAAAAAGTGTGAAGGAAGAAAAGTAAGGGAGTTGAATTTTATTTTTTAAATTTTTTAAAAAAAGTTTCCAATGAATACATGGAGAAATAAGTTTGAAAGTGTAGTTGAAGTTTGGTGTCTTTGACTACAAAAATTTAGAAAGAAGAGGCATGCTAGTAGCTTGAGAGGTTTTTTGTTTTTTGTTTATTTTGGATTGTGCATTGGAATAATAGATTTTGGGATTTACTTTTGTTTTATTTTGAAAATTGAATAGAGTGTGTATGATTTCATTTGATAACTCTAAAGCGAAATATAAGTTGCAATATTTCTTCTTGTATGAGTTGTTATTTTGATCAACTACAAATTGGGACAATTGATAAAGTTCTCTTGGTTCAAACTACATTATGGTGCTCTAAACTTGTAGATAGGTTATGACTTGTTGCGACAACTGTGTGTTTTAAAGAGGGTGATTTCTCTAAGGTTTCTACTAAGGTTGAGGTAGAAGGGTAGATTCAAATCAACATCCTAGAATTTCTTACTATTAAGTTATCTTCTTGGATTAGGAATTCACTTGTTGGGAGATTCCATAAATACCATATGAACATTGATATTATTAGAGGATGGGTGCTTCAAATTTGGAAACTAAGAGGTCAAGTTTAGGTATTTGTTATGCGAAATAAATTTTTCCTCTTTTCCTTTTCCAATCTAGTATATCTCTTAGGGGATCTTCTTAAAGGTCCTTGGTTTTTAGGGAAGAATGGACTTTTTCTTAAAAACATATCAATTGGCTTTAATCTGATGAATGGTATTAACTTCAAGTCTCTTAGTAGGTACCAATTTTCCACAATCCATGAGTATTAATAATATTCTCTTGGATTAAATTGTGTATTTTTCTAAATCAATATTTTATATCACACCCAATGATCCATCATTAAGAAGAGGAATAAGATGAATAAAGTGAAATCAATTTTCAAGATTCTTGTTAAGTTTAGATTGCCAAGGCTACCTTTTGAGTCTTGGAATGAATTTTTTTATGCTAATTTCCAATGACTTTGGACAATATTGTGTTGTTGATCATATCACAAAATTCAAAAAGTGTTTTCTACTTGCTAGATTTTTTGTGTTTGTGGAGAAAGATGAGGTGTTGTCTACTCAGATTGCCTTGACTTCCAAATATGATGCTTGGTTGTAGAATATTGATTCCAAAGACTTATGTTATTTGTCATTATTTTATAAAGTGGGTCATACTTATACAAGTTTCCCAAACAACAAGAAACACCCTTTTATATAGAGGAAAAAAGATCATACTCCTAATAATGAGGATGTTATTACATCCTTTGAGAGGGTACAAAAGAAAGACAATAAAGGGAAATCTCTTGGAGATAGTACAATGTTAGGTTCCTCTTTTAAATCATTGAGGCTAGAAGAGGATTTTGCTTGTGGCCTTATGAATTTTTCTTGTTCTAAGAAAAAACATTAGAAGAGAAGGATCCCTTTACTATGGTTAAACAAAATAATTGAAACAAATTTATAAACCACCTAACTTTAGGCTGATTATTTATAAGATTTTGTAATGCCCCTTCTCTTGTAGTATCTTTGTTGCTCCCCGATTATCCATTCTTGTAATATTATTCTTCTTGCTAAAACCCATTCTTACCTCAATGAAAAATAAATCATAGCACAATATAACACTAGATGCATCTTGAGAAAATATTCACAACAAAAAAATCCAACCTCAAACATTCCACTTGTTTTAATATATTATCTCCACAATAATTAAAGCATCAACCACCCTAGTTGTGTTTTTACATGTAAACAAGCAAATGCAAGCCATGTATCCTATATACAACCTACAAGAGATGTTCAACCCAACCTTAGCCAAGAAGCCAAAATTTCCACTAGCCAACCTCAAAATATACTTAGTGCTCGCTTTATAGAATTAGTTTGCACAAAACCACTAAGCGGTATTACATTAACCATGCACCTTAAAACTATGACCCTAAATTAGATAGTTTGTACTTAGTAATTGATACTTTTCCAATGCGACACCTACATTAAATATTTATCCAATATTACATACAACATAAAAGTGTCCCTAACAACGCCTGACCCACATGGTATCCATATCTTTAAGATGCACAAAAATTAACTATTCATATTTAGGTTGATCTTATGCAACATGTACAACACACTTTTCCTAACAATTTTTTGTTACTTTCTATGGTTCAATATCCTTTAAGTGTAAAAAATATTTAATTTTCATGTTGGTTGGTCAAATTTACTTTTACATTCATTTCTATGTAGCTTGCATGTAAGTCAATGTGTAGGAAAAATATAATGGTTATTATTGCATACACATGAGCTTTTCCCATATGTTTTGGTCTTATGTTGACTCTTCGAATAGTCCACTCTTGATCCCAACATTAATTATCCCAATAAATCTATCTTATGCCTTAATTTTACCACTCATTTCAATGTAATGCCCTGCCAAAGAACCCTCAAAACTTAGGTTAAAATATGCTCTAAACAATTTTTTTTGAAACATGTAACTAACACCACAAATATAAGTGCATCTTTAAACATAAAGCACAAGTCAAGATAGAAACATAAACATAAGTAAACCATGATCATCAAACGATCGTGCACAAGTGGAAGACTCAAACATACTTCCAAGGGTTCCATGACAACCACATACACTAGAAAGACCAGTCATTCATGTTCTTAGCCAGCACATGAGAGTCTAGATCACATCCACGAACCTCACATGATAAGATTGGACCATCATCTATGGTTTTCAATCAAGGAGAAAAGTATATCCTCAACATGATCCAATATTAGGTTCATTTTAAGCCCAAATTAAAAAGTGAACTAAGTGACATCAAACTGAATTAGAAAATAGAATGCAGATATATGAAAATGATCCCAAAGATGAAAGGAATTCAACCATAAAGTTCATTTTTACATAGACCCAAAGGAATATAAAACTATTGTAAATGTGTAGGAGTAATCTCTGTACAAATACATAGGAGAGGGTTTACTCAGAACAGTGCATAAATGGATGCACAGGTTTTCAAAAACAAATGTGTACCTGAATAAAGCATGAATACATAAGAATAATGGCCAAATGTACAAGAATAACAAATGAATGTGCAAACACCCTATTAAGGGGTCGGGTTGGGTTAATCCAACAACTGAGAAGAAGGAGGTGGTATGGGACAATAGCAAAGATGGTTGGTTTAAAATAAATTTTGATGGAGCAACTAAAGGAAAGCCAAGGCCATTAAGGGTTTGGGTTATTATTTGATATTGACAGGGTAGTGTAGTAGTGCTTGGTGCTAGAATATTAGAAGAAGGAACCAAAAATATTGCAAAGGTGAAGGCAACCTTGATGGCAGTTAGAATGGGTAAATATTTGGATTTAAAAAGAGTACACTTGGAAGGGGAATCTTTAGTAATAGTCCAAGAAATCATGAATGGTATCTCAATTTCTTGTCATTCACAAAACTTTATCAATGCAATACTGGAGGAATTGGTGCATTTTGAAGACTTCTAAGTGAGTCGTGTGCATGGAAAGGGAAATCAGAAAGTATACTATTTATCAAAAAGAGCTTTATCATTTGAGGAGTGTGGAGAAGTCAAGATGGAAGCTATTTGAAATCTTACCATCCAAGATTAAGGTGATGAATATTGGAGGACTAAAGTGCGACCAACCCCATACATTGTTTGTCCATCTTTATATTAGATGTGATGATAATGATTTGAAACAATAATGTGATGTCATAACCCAGTTAGTGGTGATGAGGTAACTGAGGTGCATGTTAGATGAAAGATTGATGAAATATTTCAAATGAGAATGTTTTATTGTTTGGTGTGTGAGGGTAGATGCAATATTTATTTTAAAGCATGCAAGGCATTCCCAAGTACAAAAAAGGACATCAATTGAAATGGAAAGGATGACATATCATTATGAGGAGTAATTGTATGATGTTTTGATGAGATAGAGGCATTTGTGAATTGGGTTAAAAGGCAATAGATGGGGTTCAATGAAATAGTTTAAAGTTTGTAGAAGAAACAATGACCATGGAAGCCAATTTCACTCTGCTCACCACCAAATAGAAGCATGGATTTTTTGGACCAATGAAGGCAAAGAGGCTAAGGAGATTGTTCAAATGCAAAAAAAAAAGGATGTAATCTAGGAAGCACTAAAATTTTTGGGCAAGCAATTTATTCAAGTAAAGCATCAACATCGAATGAATGTGGATATTATTGTCATTAAACTAGCATGGATTCTTGAAATTGCTTAGGATATTGAGACCATTAAATGGATCATGCTCTCCTTGGTTGAGGATGAAATCCACTTTGGATTGGAGTCAATTTTTAAATGGGCAGTGCCTGGTGTAGTCTTCAATATTTATAAAGGGATAGAGGATCTTGTGGAAGCAAAGGAGGATGGTATTATTCATTTTGTGAGGTGGTTTGGAAGATTGATAGAGATGAATATCAGATGGTAGTCCTTGAATCATGAGAATAACTCATGCCAACTCTTCGATGACAAGAGTTCGAGGTAAACCAGAATGAAGTGCCAAGGATGAAACATAATATACCAAGGCAACAAAGATCACAAAGGGCATTGTGCGATAAATGTGTTACCATAGAGGCTTTGATGTAGATCTTGGGGTAGGGAATTTTTGTTCTTCAGCTGAAAGTCTAGTATGTCAATGGTATGTTTTTGGTGTTAAACATAGACGATTCTATTATTGGCATGAAATTGTTTATAGTCTATAAATGTTTTGAAATGCCACAGGACTGTTAATGTGTTAAGTATGTATTGGGCAAGGGGTACGGTTTAAATTTTTTGGTTAATGGGGAGCGGGAGTTCTTTTTTTATCAGAACCCATGAATTTTCTAGGTAAGAACTTGTGTAGAAGTTGGATGGTATGGGTTGTAATGGCCATAGATGGTGGTATTGGAAACTTCTGCATGTATACATTTACTTTAATAACTGATAAAAAAAAGTCACTATTATCGACCAGAAAAAACAAATGAATGCATAGAAAATTGTAGCATGCATAAATTTGAAAGTAAACTAATGTTGGCTCCAATGCGTGGCCTAAATACAAAAAAATCCACATCGGTGTGTACCAGAGCATAATTCAAGGTCATACACACTCGATATTATCAATAACATCATAATGAAATCTAATATATTGAGAATAATCACATATATGTACAAACCACTAAAAAGGAGTACAAGGGATAGAATGAGCACATCATACTCGAACATTGTCACTGGAAGTAGCTTGCCACTTGTACATTGATCCTTGACAGTGACACGTAATGCCACCTACCCACATGGTACCCTTAGGCCCATCCCATTGTGCTTGTAGAGATAGTCACCTGACCACACACAAGGTACACACTAAAGAATGGGTAAAACACATGCCAATCGAATAAAGAATTCAAAGAATATTATAGAGATCCTAATGTAATGTAGATAATAACACACAAGTAGGTCAAGGTATCTAATCAGAACTAGACAAAGTATAGTGTCAAGAATCAAGAATGGAGTGTCATCACATGGCTCATGGAGGCCTGTGTGACTTCGAGAATTCCTTTGCTCATCAAGGAGGCTCTACTATGTCGATTCACATCTCTCAATAGATGGTTGTTGCTATGCTAGCTCAACATCTATATATGGCCATGGTGGTGCCATCTCAATATTCATAGATGGCCATGGTTGTATCATCTCACGTCTTTTAGCAAATGGTCATTGTACAAGTGTTAGTTTATCTTTATTATTATATTTTTATTCGTTTATTATTAATGTTATCAGTTATTATAACAAACCCTACCAAGGGTTACCCTAAAACCCCTTTATATGCCAACCCTCCTTAGAGAGCCACTCAATCCCACTACACTACAAGAAATGGTCATAATGTAATGCTCAATAATAACACCATGCAAGAGATTCCATGCCATGAAACAAATAGGAGACAAGGTACACTCAATTGGACTCACCAAGATCTTAGGCGACTTAGACCTCGACATAGGAGAATAGCTCAACTACATGCCTAGATGTGGTCTCAACATCATGCATCCACATAACAAAAAGTTTCACACCAAAATGGAAATCAATAATAATGAAAGAAATGCCTATCAACACGATCCATGAAAACACAAGGTTTAAGCTCACTCGCAACTGAGGAACACTCAATTGGGCGCACCCAAGAGTAGGGATATCTCATGATTCTGAATACATAAGCAAAAACCACGATTCTAGGAGCATGGTCACACTACCAACCCCAAATGAGCCACTATAAAACATGAAACAAGATAAACAAGGTTTAAACAATGAAAACAAGGCATAAATATGACAAACACTCAAGTGGCTCAAAAATTGAGGAAATGATCATGACTCCTCTCAAGAATGAAATTTTATATACTAATATTATCATTTCCCAAAATAATCCATTGTTAGAATGTGGATCTTAAAACATTAGTGAAATCCCAATGGGGACCATATCTAGGTCTATGGCCACTGCAAATGGAAAAAGTTCAAAAAACTAAAAATAAAAAATAAAAAATCTAAAGATACGCGTTGGCTTCTAATTTTCTAATTTTCCCAACAATGCAAAAATGTGATAAAAATTAGATTTAATCAATTCAAAAAATTTGAGTAGCATAACATTACAATTTTCACATAAATTTAATTTTTGAACATACAAGCCCAACTAGGCAACAAAACACAATGAAATTATTGGGGAATACTAATTCTCAGCCTCCGGAAATAAAGCAATTTATTTCAATTCAAAAGACAAAGTAAATTAAAAGCTATGAGATGTCATGCCTCACACAATGGTGGAAAGACAAAAATAGGTGAAATAAAATAAATTATCTATGAAAATGAAAATAACTCCAAATAAGAGGGAGCAATTGCGATATGAATCCAACGAGTTGCTACCCACAAAATTATGTTAGGTAGAGCTCACCCAATGAGAAAATCTCTAAAAAGCTTCAACAAAGATTTTGAAAACTCAAATTTCTCTCCAAAAGACTAAGTGTCCAAATGAAATTTACTTCCTCATTATATGAAGTTTTTGGTCAAACTACAAAAAGGCTAATTAAAATCACTTAAAGACAATAAAAATAAAAATAATTAAATTAAATCAAATCCACAATTGGATCAATTTAGCTTGATTCCATAAAGAAGAATTCATTTTGGCACACTTACCGAAAAATAATGCAAAAATAACAAAAGGATTAAAACCAGTGTTTAATCCTAACTTGTCACAACAATGAGAAACATTCTAAGATGCATAGACAATATTGGTATACACAATAATTCAAATGAATTCTAGATTTACCCACACATACCGGAGGTAATACTATAACAATTATGGATACACTGCCCATACAAGGGTGATATTGGTTGAGTCATGAATGACCGATGAAACTATCTCTCATGCCACTGTCGGGGATAAGACATGCTCAAACCTATAGCTAAGACAAAGGTGATGTTTGGTACTTGTTCACTTAAACACGCATACAACAAGTACAACTACTTGTAGTATAAATAATTGAAGCATAAACATGAATAATCAAAGTATGCATAATGGAACAATGATGCTCTAGTAACACAATCATTCAGATGTATTAGAATGTCACGACACTGGTTGTTCCACACTTAATCCTAAATGTACATAATAATTAACATTTCATTTAAATTAAAGCATTAAAACAATCATTATGCAACATTTAAATTATAAGACAATGAAAAACCTCAAATCAGATATCCATCGACACAAAGGCATAATAACACGAAAAATTAATGATAATCATCATGGTAACATAATAAAATGTTCTGGAACATAAAATACACTAGATATCATCATAAAAAATCATGTCACATCCTAGTAGAGTCATCATGCAAATATGATCAAAATGGTAAGCAACAATATTATCTGACATCTATGTCAACAATGATATTGGTAAATAAGGTTTTGTTATCAAATACATCACACAAAGAAAATAGCTAATCACATCATATGAATAGTCATAGAATAAGAAGAAGATTTGAACTCAGATCAAGATAACATGGAACAAAATGCAACAATGGGAGGCAGTATATCCTCCCCCCAAGGCATAGGCTTACTCTTGGAAGCCTGCAAAAAGATAGGGGTACAAATCTATCAATGGTGACACATCCTCCCAAGTAGTTGAACTCTCATTGTTCAGGTCCCATTAGGTCCTTAATTTCTTGATGTCTTGACCCCTGAGGGTCAACCTCCAATGCTGAAGAATGTGGATGGGCTCCATAGAAATCTTCCCCATGGGGGCTTAACTTAGTGAACCTAAATCATAGCATGTGCATTCATGGCATACTAAAGGATCCTTCAATTTTTAAAAATATTGCCCTAAAATCCTTTTTTGTCACCCCCTCCCAATACACATCCCAAATTGAACCCCCCCTATTTTCATGAGATATTCTATGTATCAATTTTTTCTTTAACATTTTTGATACCCCTTTATATTTCTATCTTATGTTTTGATAAAGAGTTGGATGGGTTTTAAGCAAAACTCTAGATTTGGCAGAAGGTGTTAATTTTAGTTGATGGATTCTAAATTAATTCGAGCTTCAATTTAACTTAGTAGAGGCTAAGGCTGCAGTTCAAGTTGTATGTAAATCTCTTTTTGATATATTGATTAAATTATACTTATTATTAGTCTGTTAAGGAGCTTTGCTAAGTGAATCTAGCTGGTGACCCAAAAAAGGAGGCGACTTGGGAAAAACCTTTAGAGATATTGTGCAAGATCAATTTTGATGGGATGGCTAAAGGGAATCTTGGACTGTTGGGAGTAGGCTTCATTGCCCAATATTAGGGAGGTAACACATTAGCTTTGGGAGAAAAAAAATTAGAGGAAGGGACCAATAATGTAGTAGAGGTGAAAGTTGCTATATTGGTAGTGAAATTTGGTAGATCCTTGAATGTACAAAGATTGCACTTAAAAGGGGATTCATTAGTAACCATACAAGCAATAATGAATGGGAAAGTTGAAGCATGACATTTTCAAAATTTTACTAATGCCATTTTGATCAAATTGGCCAACTTTGAAGAATTTAAAGTTAGCCATGCATGTAGAGAAGGCAATAGAGAAGCAGATCACCTTTCCAAATAGGTGCTATCTTTTTTAGCGTGTGAAGCCTGCAAAAAGATAGGGTTACAAATCTATCAATGGTGAAGCATCCTCCCAAGTAGTTGAACTCTTATCACTCAAGTCCTATTAGGTCCTTGCTCGATGTCTCGACCCCTGAGGGTCAACCTCTAATGTTGAAGAATGTAGATGGGCTCCATAGAAAGATTCCCCATGGGGGTTTCACTTAGTGAACCTAAATCATAGCATGTGCATTCATGGCATCCTAAAGGATCCTTCTATTTTTTTAAAATATTTCCCTAAACTTCTTTTTTGTCACCCCCTCCCAATACACATCCCAAATTAAAACCCTCCCTATTTTCATGAGATATTCTATGTATCAATTTTTTCTTTAACATTTTTTATACCTCTTTATATTTCTATCTTATGTTTTGATAAAGAGTTGGATGGGTTTTAAGAAAAACTCTAGATTTGGCAGAAGGTGTTAATTTTAGTTGATGGATTCTAAATTAATTGGAGCTTCTAATTAACTTAGCAGAGGCTAAGGCTACAATTCAGGTTGTATGTAAATCTCTTTTTGATATATTAATTAAATATACTTATTATTAGTTTGTTAAGGGGCTTTGCTAAGTGAATCTAGTTGGTGACCCAAAAAAGGAGGCGACTTGGGAAAAACCTTTAGAGAGATGGCACGTACAAGATCAATTTTGATGGGATGGCTAAAGGGAAGCCTAGACCGTCGGGAGTAGGCTTCATTGCCCAATATTAGGGAGGTAACACATTAGCTTTGGGAGAAAAAAAATTAGAGGAAGGGACCAATAATGTAGCAGAGGTGAAAGTTGTTATGTTGGTAGTAAAATTTGGTAGATCCTTGAATGTACAAAGATTGCACTTAGAAGGGGATTCATTAGTAACCATACAAGCAATAATGAATGTGAAAGCTGAAGCATGACATTTTCAAACTTTTAATAATGCCATTTTGATCAAAATGGCCAACTTTGAAGAATTTAAAGTTTATAGGGTCGTGTATGTAGAGTAGGCAATAGAGAAGTGGATTGCCTTTCCAAATATTTGCTATCTTTTTTGGCGTGTGAAGCTTGCAAAAAGACAGGGGTACAAATCTATCAATGGTGAAGCATCCTCCCAAGTAGTTAAACTCTCATTGCTAAGGTCCCATTAGGTCCTTCCCTGCTTGATGTCTCAACCCCTAAGGGTCAGCCTCCAATGCTGAAGAATGTGGATGGGCTCCATAGAAATATTCTGCATGGGGGATTCACTTAGTGAACCTAAATCATAACATGTGCATTCATAGCATACTAAAGGATCCCCCATTTTTTTAAAATATTGCCCTAAACTCATTTTTTGTCCACCCCTCCCAATACGCATCCAAAATTAAAAACTCCCTATTTTCATGAGATATTCTATGTATCAATTTTTTCTTTAACATTTTTGATACCCCTTTATATTTCTATCTTATGTTTTGATAAAGAGTTGGATGGGTTTTAAGCAAAACTCTAGATTTGGCAAAAGGTGTTAATTTTAGTTGATGGATTCTAAATTAATTGGAGCTTCTATAATTTAACTTGGCAGATGCTAAGGCTGCAATTCAGGTTGTATGTGAATCTCTTTTTGATGTAATAGTTAAACTATACTTATTACTGGTTTGTTAAGGGGATTTGCTAAGTGAATGTAGTTGGTGACCCAAAAAAGGAGGTGACTTGTGAAAAACCTTTAAAGAGATAGTGCAAGATCAATTTTGATGGGGTGGCCAAAGGGAATCTTAGATCGTTGGGAGTAGGCTTCATTTCCCAATATTAGGGATGTAACACATTATCTTTGAGAGCAAATAAATTAGAGGAAGGGACCAATAATGTAGTAGAGATGAAAGATGCTTTGTGGGTAGTGAAATTTGGTAGATTCTTGAATGTACAGAGAAGGGGATTCATTAGTAACCATAAAAGAAATAATGAATGAGAAAGTTGAAGCGTGACATTTACAAAATTTTATTAATGCCATTTTGATCGAATTGGCCAACTTTGAAGAATTTAAAGTTAGCCATGTATTTAGAGTAGGAAATAGAGAAGCAGACCACCTTTCCAAGTGGGCGGTATCTTTTCGAGCGTGTAATGAAGTGAAGGTAGAAGATTTTTTAAATCGCCTCATAAGAGAATGAAATCACAATTAAAGGTGACAAGAACACGTAATAAATACCTTGTCATATGAACTTGTGTGATGGGACGACTCCTTGGAAGGAAGCAAATTTTACATTGCTCTCGACCAAGCAACATGCTTCCTTTCTTGGACCAGCATTAGAAAAGTGGCGGGTTTATTTGTTTTCAAAGAAATGAGTTTTATCCAAAGCATCCAAGCCGTACTGGGTGAATTTTTTAATGTGTTAAAACATAGGTACTAAATAATTTGGATGTAATTTCATTGATGCTTTTCTGGGGACTAGAGTTAGGGGAGGACATTGAGAAATGTAATAGAAGCCATAGTGCACAAAGAAAATTTGTATGGGTTGGATTTAGTTTTGGAGTGGGTGGTGTCAATTATTGGTTTTGATGTACACGAGGGAATCAAAAACTCAACAGTGGAAGAGGTGAAGGAGCTCATCTCTTTTATGTTGTCCAGTGCATTTCAATAGGGAGAAATGATGAGAGAATGTGTGTATGGGGTGGGAAGACTTGAAGGCCTTTGTCATGGTGAAGGAAGCAAAAGCCTAGGTGATGCTAGTCCCATCGGGGCAAATAGGTCAGGTCTCGACATAGAAAAGATCGTGTAGAGGGAGAAATGAAACAAGGGACAACCATGGAGGATCCTAGGGTCACAAGTAGGTTCCTTATTGTTTATGTGCTATTATTTTGTTTGTTTTTAATTTTCGTTGATGAATGCTATAAGGTTTTTGATAAATTCAGCCCAATGTGATCACAAAGGGCCTTAGTTTTGGTTTGTGTTTTAGGGAAGAGTCTATATTTTGAGTTTTGGCTTGTGGTTTGGATGGTGGAGATGGTAAAGATTTTAAACCTTGTTAATGTATAGATATTAGCCTGCAAAAAATAACAATGCATTAATGTACTATTTTTTAGTCATACTCACACACAAAAGTGTGATTGCCAAACTTAAACAACAATGTATTAGAGCAATGAAAAATAGAGTTTGTATATCCGTTTGGGGGGGGGGGGGGGGTATAGTACCGAGAATATCATTAAATGTCTCATTTTTAGGAATTTTGGGTGGTTGAATTTTAAGCCCAAACCAAAAAGTGAATTAAGTGACATCAAATCAAATCAGAAAATGAAATGTGCAGATATATGAAAACAATCCCGAAGACCCAAGGAATTCAACCATAAAGTTCATTTTTACATAGAGCTAAGGGAACAACAAACAATTATAAATGTGTAGGAGCAGTCTCAATACAAATGCACAAGAGAAAGTTTACATGGAACAATGTAGAAATGGATGCTCAAGTCTACATAAAAAAATACATAGGGATGAAATTTTTTGCAGAAAGAAAGCCAATTGAATGCACAAAAACCTGTAGCATGCATAAATTTTAAAGTAAACTAATGCCAACTCCAACGTACAACCTACATATGAACAACTCCACACCAGGGAGTACTAGATAGCATATTTCAAGGTCATACACACTTGATATCATCAATAACATCATAATGAAAGCTAATCTATTGAGCATAATCACATATATGTACAAATCATTGAAAAAGAGTGCAAGTGATAGAATGAGCACATCATGCTCAAACTTTGTCACTAGAAGTATCTTGACACCTATACACTGGTCCCCAGTGGTGATGTGAAACGCCACCCAACAACATGGTACTCTCATGCAAACCCCACCATGCTCACAAAGATAGTCACCCAACCACACACACACACAAGGTACACACTTAAGAATTGCTAAAACACACACCAATCAAATGTAGAACTTAGAGGATGGTACAAAGATCCTAATGTAATCACACGAATGTAGATAATAGAATGCAAGTAGGTCAAGGTCACTACTCAGAATGTGATAGGGTATGGTGTTGAGACTCAAGAATGGAGTGTCATCACACAACTCGTAGAGGTTTCTATGGCTTTGAGAAATCCTTTACTCATTAAGGAGGCTCTATTGTGCCAACTCACATCTCTCAATTGACAACCACTTCTATGCCAACTCAACATACATAGATGGTCATGGCGGCGGCAGCTCAACATTTATAGATGGCCATGGTTGTGTGGGATCATGACTCTTAATAGACGATTGTTGTTTAAGTGTTAGTTTATCTTTATTATTATGTTTTTTCCCATTTATTATTAATGTTATCAGTTATTATAATGAACTCTGTCAAAGGTTACCCTAGGACGCCTTTGTGTCCTATTCCACCTTAAAAAGTCACTCCATCCCACTAATCTACAATAACTGGTCATAATGCAATGGTCAATAATAACACCATGCAAGAGATTCCATGCCATGCAACAAAGAGGAGATAAGGTACTCTCAATTGGACTTGCCAAGAGCTCGGATCACTAGGATCTTAGCATAGGAGCATAGCTCAAATACATGCCTGGATGTGGTCTTAACATCGTGCATTCACATAACAAAAGGTATCATAACACATTGGAAATTAAGAGCAATGTGAGAAATGGCTATCAACATGAGCCATAAAAACACAAGGTTTAAGTTGACTTTGCAACCGAGAAACACTTAACTGGGTCAACCTAAGAGTAGGGATATCTCATGATCCCAAATAAAAAGGAACAACTCACGGTGCTAGCAACTTGGTCACACTACCAACCCCAATGAACCACTAGAAAATATGAAATGAGATAAATGAGGTTTAAACAATGCAAACAAGGCATTAATATGGAAATCACTCAAGTGGCTCAAAAATAAAGAAAATGATCACAAATCCTCTCAAGAATGAAATCTCATTTACTAATGTTATCATTCCCTAAAATAATCCATTGTCAGAATGCGAAAATTCCAACATTTGTGAAATCTCAATTAGGACCATATCTAGATCTATGACTGAAATTTCCATTAGAGCCATGGAAAAAGCTCAAAAAACCAAAACTCAAAAATACAAAATGTAAAGATAACTTTGGCCTCTAATTTTCCTAGTAATGCTACAAAATGCGGTAAAAATCAAATTCCAATCAATTTGAAAAATCAAGCAGCATAACATTACAATTTTCATATAAATCCAATTTTCAAACATACAAGCCTTGTTGGGCAACAAAATGAAATGAAATTATGGGGAAATACTAATTCTCAACCCACAAAAATAAAGCAATTTATTTCAATTCAAAAGATGAAGTAAATTAAAAGTTATGAGATGCTCTACCTCATACAATGGTGGAAACATGAAAAATGAGTGAAAGAAAAAAAATTGTTCATGAAAATAAAAATGGCTTCAAACAAGAGGGAGCAATTACAACACGAATCTAACAAGCCACTACCCACAAAAATTCGTCAAGTAGAGCTCACCCAACGAGCAAATCTCTAAATATCTTCAACAAAGATTTTGAAAACTCGAATTGCTCTTCAAAAGACTAAGTACCCAAATGAAGTCTATTTCTTCATTATATGCACTTTTTGGTCAAAACATAAAATGAATAATTAAAATCACTTAAAGGAAATCCAAATAAAGAAAATAAATTTAATCAAATCCACAATTGGGTTAGTTTTAATTTGATTCCATAAATAGTTTGACACACCTATAAAAAAAAAAATGCAAAAATAACAAAAGGATTAAAACTAGCACTTAACTCCAACTTACCATGACAACGACAAATAGTCTAAGATGCACAGATAGCACTAGTATGCACAATAATGAAAATGAAGTATGGATTTACCCATATGTACAAGAGGTATACTATATCAATTACAGATACACGGCCCATATAGGGGCAATATTGGCTGAATCATGAACGACTAATGAAACTATCTCCCGTGCCATTGTCGGGGATATGACACACTCAAATCTACAGCCCGAGTGGAGGTGATGTTTGGTACAGGTATTCCCTAAAACACACACACACATCAAGTGCAACTACTCACAATATAAATAGTAAAAACATAAACATGAATAATCAAAGTACACCTAATGAAACAATGACGCTCTAGTGACACAATCATTCGTATGTTTTAGAATTTCATAGCATTGGTCGTTCCATATTTAATCCTCAATGTACATAAGAATTAACATTTTGTATAAATTAAAACATTAAAATAATATTTATACAACATTTAAATCATAAAGCAGTGAAAAACCTCCAATCAAGATCCATTGGCACCAAGGTACAGTAACATAGGAAATCAGTGATAATCATCATGGTAACATAATAAAATGTTCTCGAATACAAAATACACCAAATATCATCATAAAGCATCATGTCACATCTTAGTAGAATCATCATGCAAATATGATCAAAACGATAAGTAACAATACAATCTAACATCTACATTAGCAATGATATTGGTAAAACCAAAATAATGTATTGTAATCAAATGCATCACACAACAAATTTATGATCACATAATACAAATAGTCACAAAATAAGAACAAGAGTCTAGCTTGGATCAAAATAACATGGAACAAAATGCAACAACGAAAGGTACTACAATTGACATAGTTCAAGTCTATGAGGGTGGAAGTGATCCAAATCACCTCTACACCTAAGGAATTGAACCACACAATCTTTTTTGCTAGCTACTATGGATCAAATATACTTCAAAAGGAAATTTATATTAGCATCACATCTGTTAAGATGATTGCATGCTTGCTTGTCATTGTAATATTTTTTGAGTCATTAAGTCAATCTACAATTGATCTTAGGAGAATATGTGACCCTTATGATTCAATAGGTTCTGAAATTAGGTGTTTGTAAACATCACTTAGCCTAAGCAAATTGAAATATTAGACAATGTGGAGAAATAAATTGTAGACTATGAGGATTAAATTATCATCTTAGTAACACATACATGTTCAAGTATGAACACACATGTTTGATTGTAGACAACGTACAATCAGATTCCAAGATCAATGACAATACTTAATTTAAATAATGGCAAATAGATTCATAACACTTAAAAATATGCTACAACAAAATCGAAACTAAAATACCCATTCAACTGATTTATTTAATTTTCTATAAATTTAATTATCACGAATCTTGAATTTCAACTCCAAAATTAAAATTAATCGGTTTTCTCTTTAAATACTTTTATTTAATTAATCCAAAGTATTTCATATGAAAAGTAGTTTTTCCTCTACGAACACAAATTCATTTAAAACTATATTATTGAATTATGATAATAGTTTCATAATTTGACTTTCTCTGAAAAATATCTCGGAAAAAACTCCATGCCTAAGCACATTTGAATTGGAGTAGTACTAGAATAGGTGACCTCCTTAGAATATACAATGCCTTATTTGTGTGAGCATTAGCTAGATACAATGAGTGGTAAGTGTACCATTTATTCTCATAAGAAATGAGGTTCTTATGAACCACTACTAACTCGCTGAATGCTCATTTTGGACCAAAATTAGAATTGGCCTATACCAATTCACCAATTCCTGTTTTCCAATTCCAGATTAATTCCAGCAACCAAACAGACTTATGTACCATATAAGAGAATTTTGTTTTTTCTCTTGATTCAAAAGTAAGAGCAGCTCCCCTTGTTGAGGATAATGCTGTTGGCTACATTCGTGTGCCATTCCTCCCATGTAAGACGTGTCACTTAACATGGAAGGTCATGAGGTGAGAGAAGCGAGAGTGCTAACAAGTGTCAAACACTTCTGCCACGTGTAACAGGAATATGACCTGTCCATCTCTCACCGTTCATTAAATAAGATATCATCTCACACAGAAAAGTATTTCAAGCATTCCACAATTTCCAGGAAGATCGGTCTAAGCAGGAAAATAGTGCGATTGTTTAGGTACTTCTCAAGGCTTTGCTTTGATTTCACTGGCTTATCAATGTTTTGTTTTGTTTTCAATTTCTTTTATTTGATTCTCTTAGCTTTATATTAGCTTGAAGGAAATTCTTTTCTGATCAATCACAGGATGCTTAGAGAAGAAAAATGACGAATTCACTTGAAAATTATTTAATATTGAAACTTTAGAAATTATTTAATAGAGAAAACACTCTTCACAAGGAAACAGCTAGAACTAGAACCAGATTGCATAAAATACCTGAAGAGCTGAAAGTGGCTATAAAAATGTATGTATATTCGTTTGCAAACGTTTTGTTGATAAGAGCATTAAAATGCGAACAATACAAGTTCTAATGAAAGAAAAAAGAGTTTATTTATTATTCAATTATTTGGGATTTGGTTTTAAATTAATATAAAATTTAATATAAGATCAAAAGTCAACTTAGAATTCTGGTCTTTTTAGAGATTTGAACTTTGAATCTCAGATTAATACAAATTCTAATAGAAGACCAAGAGACGTAACTTATAAATCTATTAAAAATTAAATCCTTAGAATAAAAATTCAATACTATAACTAGTTAACTACTTCAACAAATTGTATATATGTACCATTACATCCATCCTCTTTAGAATTTTATTACCCATATGCCTCATTTGAAATGAGCAACAAGATTAGAAAATTGAAGCTATGGTAAATACCATAGAGGGATGTTGTTTCCTAATGTGTTTTGACCAATATTTTATAGTATCTTAGAATTGTAGTCATGCATTGAAGAGTTAAACTTCTTTTGCAATGTCTACTTTCTAGTATGCCTATAATTAGATTATGAGAATGTTGCATGCCAAATTTTTGATACATTTTAAATGACTTCTCATGTGATTTATGTATCAAATTGCTATTGGTATCTATATCTTCTTAAGCTTTGATTGAAATAGTTATTGTTACACTTATAGTAGTTTATCTACCTCCAATAATTTACCACCATATCATGTAATTCATAAGAAACCCGATGAATCCATGAGACTATCTAAAACATGGTTTCATAAGTTGTATGCCATGCCAATGTTACCTCATACACCAACTGTTGACATTTGTATACAAGATTATTTGGGGGCTATTTACCTATTACCATCAATTATTGTAAGAAGGGTGTTGATTATTACAATTTTATTTATGACATATAATGAGGCCATGATAATAGAGTAGTAATTAATGCTTCAAGGCTTTAGTGTAGAGTCCTTGTCTTTACTAGGACAACATGGCACCTATAACTAAATACCATTTAAAAAATTACAAAGTTGAATCAAATGCTAAGTGCCATGTATGCTAACTAGAATCAAATCTTAAATCTTTCTTGGTAAACTAGGGATTATCTTCAACAAATCAATCTCGCATTCTTAAAAAATCACGCATTTTCGAACAATACCAAGAGACAATTGGGATGAATTCCTTCTACTTCAAATCCCAAATTAGAAAAGATATAAGGAGTGGTGTAGAAATTTAGTAATGGCATTCTTAACTTGTAGAGACGAGCTCTCCAAAATTAAGAAACAAATAATAATTGGGAGAGAAATTTTAATTTACAAAGAAAAAATAGACAATGGAATACTTGACTAGATAGTAAAAATATTCCCTCCCCTGTATAAAACCCATAATGATCCAACACGAGTCTTATTCAATTTTGAAAGGAAATGAGGTACATGGAAACACTTCCTACACCAATCTTAAAGGAGAGTTTTGTGCAAATTTAATGACTTGCCATTACAAAAGAGAGAAGCACATGGAAACATATAAGAATTATACCACAAGTGTTTATGTGGGGAAAACTCTTTGTGGAGAAAAAGACCCACTTCAAAAGTACAAACACTTGTATTTATATGCAACAACCACTATTGTGATACAATAACAAGGCTATGACCCTTGCAAGAGTATCACCAACATAGAATTTAGGAGTAATTTTGGTAACATAATAGAACCTACAAATATAATTACTAAAACTCATACACTATTCCTCTTAGGCACCAATATAGGGGAGATGAATAAACTAGAAACTATTGTACATGGCTTTGGAAAACTATTAGCAAAGCCAAATGAGGTATGATGCCCAGGTGGTGAAGGAAGAAATTACAACAACCTCCTTGGTTTGGTATTCTATATTATTTTTAGCATATTTCTTACATGCCATATGAGGTAAGCAAGAATATTTGATCACCCAAACTTGGTAATATTGTTTTTTCTTCATTCTCTCATTCAAAGATGCTCATTAATAAGTTTTTATATGCCCTTACACATCATAAGAATATTTCATAAATGGATTCCTCTTTGATGACTCAAGGTGCTCTTACATCCCATCTAAGATGTTGACACGTGAGTAAGAGTGACACCTTAATGTGGGATTCCTACCCCATGTGGGAAAAAAATACTAAATATGAACAATAGTTGTAACACAAAATGGGATGACAACTTCTCATGTTAAAAAAGAATACTAAAGCCAAAATAGTAAATGCAAACAAGTTACCAAATATGAGCATTACAAATGCAAGGTTGACACACCTTTTCCCTACATTATCCCATTTATAGAACACCTTGCAAGAGAAAAAGGGGAAACTCCAACATTGAAATCTAACGGCTCAGAGCCATGGGGACTAGAATTACCACACCACCTAAACTTCTTTATGCTCACAAGCTTTATCAAATTATCAATCTTCTCTGAAAGTATCAATCTTCTCTAGCATCATGCACCCATTCTCTACCATGTCATGAACAAATGGTACTAGAAGTTGGAAGTTCAAATTTGGATCCCACTATTATAAAACAAATAAGTCAATATTGATCTAAATTTTTAGCATGAATTACTAGAAAGCGATGTATATTTTGAACTTTGAAACAATCTAAACTGATGAAGTCTAGATATTTTAATGCATATTATGTTGACATATTTTTGAAAAAGTAAAATATTTGAATATAATTTTCTATTAAATCAACACTTTAATTTTGTCGTCGATAAAATGTTGAAAAATAAGGTTAAGTGAGAATGTTGATTTTTATATAGTAATTTTTATTTTTCTCTTTCAATTTTCTTGTATAGGTAACTTGAAATTTTAGTACACAAATTTATTTTTCTCATTTCAACACACACACACTCATCACATGGATCATGGAGTATGATCCAAAACATTGATGGTAAAAATTTACACACAATCTTGCCCAAAAACATAACTACAACATACATATATATACACATGCATACATATATACACAAATATAGATACATACACACACACACACACACATATACATACATGTGTCTGTGTGTGCGTATATATGTATATATATGTATGTATGTGTGTGTATATATATATGTGTGTGGTGTGGGTACCACACACGCATGTGCATATATACATATATATATGCACATACATACATAGACACAAACACACACATGTACATGTATATGTATATACATATACATCTTAAAATATATGTACCAAAAACATATTTTTTCAATAAGACACAAATTTGTGTGTTCACTATTTATCCAAAAAAGAAAAAAAATATCATCTTGACATGGAATCTCTCCTCTACATATTTTTTTAATTTTAATAAACATTAGTATTCCTTTTTTTAAGAAGACAATCAACCTTATCTTTTGGTGTACATGTTAATTAATAAGCCTTCCATTACCACCGTGGGTCACTCTTTGGTATCGATACATTCCACTTCTTTCAAGTAGCCTAGCAACTAAACTATAGTTTGACAAACTTAAAGGGTAAATAAATGTTTTTGTTACAACTGATTTGCAAGAGAATGACACCATAATTTTGAGAATGGGTGTGATTATTCACTTCTACATCATTATTTTCTATTTTGCCTATTTTTCAAACTAATGTTTTTTTTTTAGGGACAACCCGAAACAATTAAATCCCATAAACTTAATACACTTATTTTAATGTGTATAAAGCTTTCAATCCTCTTTGTGCCCTCTTCATGTGTGTATCAAAACCTTTTGATAAAGAAGTCTAAACCAAGATAGTTGTGCTAGAATACCACTTGAAGAAGGAAAAATAAGACCTTTAAATTGGAAGTTGAGTAATTTGCTATTATCATAGAGATTAAGTTAGTATATTTGTTTTGACGATGTTTCTTCACATTCTTGCCTTTATAGAGCAACGGTGTACCTTCTCATCAATCTCTTAAAATTTAGATAATATTTGCAATTAAAATAAAATTCTTTATATGTAAATGGTTCTTCATTATAAACTCCACTCTCATACTTGTCCATCCAATCTTTTAGCTTATTGGAATATAGTGCAACCCATTTATATAGGATATAAAAGAGAAACCTTGTGTATTGCCTATATTGTTCTCAAATAACTCTATAAACCATAGTGTATCTTAAGTCTATCCTTAGATTGTTCTTAGCCCTTTGTAATATTACCTATAGTATCTAAAATGATCTAGGACCCATAGTTCCTCCATTCCACTCTCTCTATCGAAGTCTAATAATATCAATGAATCTATTATTGAATGTTTTGGTCTAAAATTTGCTTCGCCCTTTGCTCTCTTTCATTCTTTCAATATAACTAGTATTTTTCATTCGTACCTAGTAAATCTTCCTTTTAGCTTACTTTCTTTGTTTTATCTGGATTTAACATTTTATCATAGATATGCATGAGACTTTAATATGAAAATCACACAAAACTTCTATGTTACTTCAACGCATTCCATTAAATTAGTTGAAGCGTCCCATTCAACTTGGTGAATGTTACCATGATTTAAATAAATGGATTTTCTAAGAAATTTTAAGAAAATATCCTAAATGCAAGCATCAGATTTTTTTGCTTTTGTAATTTTTGAATTACATTGTGGAAAGTTTTCATCATATTCATGGCCATTAGTTTTAGCTGATGAATGGCACGGAACAGGGGATTTTGTCTACTCCAAAATAACAATGCAAAGTGCAATTAATCCAAGAAGCTCATGGTGTGGTGGAGGTCAGAGTGGTAGGCTAGGCATTGAGTTTGGCCATGCTCAAGTTGAAGGAGTTACATCCCATCCCATAGAAGACTACCATGTGGCAAAAGTTAAGCAGTTTGGACATGGGGATAGAATTGGATTGTTTGCTATTTTTGATGGTCATGGAGGCACCGAAGTAGCGAAATATCTTAAAGAAAACCTATTTGATGCAGTATTGGAACATCCCAAATTTAACACAGATACACAACTAGCAATCAAAGAATCATTCATGGCTATTGACCAAAGGTTAGTGTATTTTAAGTCCTTAAAATTAAATGTGTTTTATTCTTGTTTCTTGTTAATTGTATCATTTACTAGTTGGATCGATGCTTAAATTTTTGTAGGATACTAGACATGGGCGAAACAAGCAGAGCATGGAGGGCAGGTTCTACTGCCACCACGGCATTCCTGATGGACAAGGGAAGGAGGCTTATTGTTGCAAATGTAGGAGATTCAAGGGCTGTTCTTTCTCGTGGGAAGGTTGCAATAGACTTATCAGTGGATCGTGAACCACAAAAACCTCAAGAACGTGAGATGGTAGGAGACTGTGAGATGCATTTTTCTTTTGAACAATATGTTTTACTTCTTGTGGCTTTTTTGGATTTCACTGTGTTTGTTTCTTAGTATTAATATTTTGGATCACATTTTGTGATCCATCATGAATTGTGTTTATTTTTTATATGAATGTTTTGGATCACATTCTATTATTTATTATGGATTGTGTTTGTTATTTTTCATCAACGTTTCAGATCACAATGTGATTTGAATGTTGATAAAAAAAAACACAATCAAATTCAAAAAAACAACAAAAAGCATTATAGATTGTGGAAAACTGATAACTTTGATATGTCATTATGTTCATGAGGTGTGATGTCCATGCAGATTGAATCCAAAGGAGGAGAAGTGAGTAGAATCGTCAGTGATGATGTTTACAGAGTTGACATGACACTTGCAATGTCAAGAGCATTTGGAGATTACAACCTCAAGGCACATATAACAGTTGAACCAGACATTTGGGATGGTGAACTCACAGCTGTTGATGAATTTTTCATCATTGCTAGCGATGGCTTATGGAATGTTATGAGTAGCCAGGAAGCTGTGGATATAGCCAGAGAAGCTCCTGGGGCAAAAGAAGCTGCTAAGGCACTCATAGAAGCTGCAGTGAGGAGACACAGTCGTGATGATATTTCTGTCCTTGTAGTTGGTCTTGGGGTTGCTGAATAACACTGCTTTAGTTAACTGCCTTCTACAATGCACATAATATCTTCTTCATTACATAACATCAATAAGGCTCTGTTGTTGGGAATTAATCTCAATTACCATATTTGTGGTGCCACCATAGACTTCCTTCTCCAGCCATCATGTTGTCCCCTCCATCATGTCAGGACAACTTTTTAAAATATAAAATATTTGTAATCTTCTTTATAGATTCATCATATATATTATATTTAGATCACATTAAATGCTTTTGGTTTTCGCAGCAATCCTTAGTCTTATTGGCATAAGATGAGAGACAATTTTGAAAGAAATATACCATAAAAACAGAAAGAAGAGTCTAGAAGTTCCAGATTTTTTTTGTACAATAGCCAGTTAATATTAAAAATAAGGGTAGTATTTTGCAATGCACGTGTAGATATGAGTTGTGGCAGCAACCATCTAGTAGTTCATATTTTGTATTTAGAGTATATTGCAAATATAATACAAACCAAATAATCATGTTAATGTTTTAGGATCCTTACCAGTGACAATAGATCCGATCTAATTTAATGGTAACAATAGCAGCAACATAAACAATTGAATCTGGTGTTGTTTAATAGTAAGAATAGCTTAAGCATAAATTAATTGAATCTAGTCCTATTTTTATACAAACCGTGCTAGATAGCATGACAGCAATGTCCTGTTTGAGCTATAAATTCACTTTAAATATTTATTGAGAAACGGAGTTTCTAATCTGTAGAGTTGTGCATAGTAAACTTGAACTAATCTTATTTAATAGTAACAACAGCTGTAAGCATAAACAAATTGAATCTAGTCTTATTTTAGTTCAAACTATTGTTTTGATTCTAGTCTTATTTTAAATATCTGTTCACTCCCAGAGTTTGGAATCTTTTAAAGTTGCACCTGGCAGACAGGAGATGTACCTCTAAGAAAATTTTAAATAGCATGCCAAACTACCATTCATGGCTGGTAGAATTTAAATTTCCCCAAAATGCCATCACAGTCAAATCTCCAGTAATTAAAAAATTGTTCTTTTAGTGGTTACTTTATATTCTATATGCCTCGGTAGTGTTTCAAATAGTTTTCCCTTTATGAACACATAAATTCATATAAAATTACATTATTGAATTATGATAGGAGTTTCATAATTTGACTTGTTATGAAAAATATTTCGGAAAAAAGTACATTTGAATTGGAGTAGTACTAGGATGAGTGACCTCCTTGGAATACACAATACCTCATTTATGTGAGCATTAGCCAATACAATGAGTGGTAAATGTACCATTTATTCTCATAAAAAATAAAGTTCTTATGAACCACTACTAATGAAACATAAGATCTGAATTTGACTTGAAAGCTAACCAATAACTATCATAATAACAATTTTTTTCCCTGTGTAAACCATATATCTAGAATGGTAGACTCTTATGTACCATATAAGAGATTTTTGTTTTTTCTCTTGATTCAAAAGCAAGAGCAGCTCCCCTTGTTGAGGATAATGCTGTTGGCTACATTCCTCCCATGTAAGACGTGTCACTTAACATGGAAGGTCATGAGGCGAGAGAAGCGAGAGTGCTAGCAAGTGTCAAACACTTCTGCCACGTGTAACAGGAATATGACCTGTCCATCTCTCACCGTTCATCAAAGAAGATTTCATCTCACACAGAAAAGTCTTTCAAGCATTCCAGGAAGATCGGTCTAAGCAGAAAAATAGTGCGATTGTTTAGGTACTTCTCAAGGCTTTGCTTTGATTTCACTGGCTTATCAAAGTTCTGTTTTGTTTTCAATTTCAATTATTTGATTCTCTTAGCTTTATATTAGCTTGAAGGAAATTCTTTTCTGATCAATCACAGGAAGCTTAGAGAAGAAAAATGACGAATTCACATGAAAATTATTTTATATTGAAACTTTAGAAATTATTAATAGAAAAAACAATCTTCACAAGGAAACAGCTAGAACCAGATTGCATAAAATACCTGAAGAGCTGAAACTGGCTATAAAAATGTATGTATATTCGTTTGCAAATGTTTTGTTTTTACGAGCATTAAAATGCGAACAATACAAGTTCTAATGAATGGTTAATTTATTATTCAATTATTTGGGATTTGGTTTTATATTATTTTTGAGATTAGAGCAGGGTTCTTATTTTAAGATTTAATACAAGATTTAATGGAAGACTAAGAGTAAATTTAGAATTCAATTTTTTTTGGATTTGAATTTGATTCTTATAGTAATCTAAATTAATATTAAATTTAATATAAGATCAAAAGTCAACTTAGAATTCTGGTCTTTTTAGAGATTTGAATTTTGAATCTTAGATTAATACAAATTCTAATAGAAGACCAAGAGACTTAACTTACAAATCTATTAAAAATTCAATATTATAACTAGTTAACTCCTTCAACAAATTGTATATATGCACCATTGCATCCATCTTCTTTAGAATTTAATTACCCATATGCCTCATTTGAAATGAGCAACATGATTAGAAAATTGAAGCGTGGAAATGCCATAGAGGGATGTTGTTTCCTAATGTGTTTTGACCATTCTTTTATAGTATCTTAGAATTGTAGTCATGCATTGAAGAGTTAAACTTCTTTTGCAATGTCTACTTTCTAGTATGCATATAATTAGAGTATGAGAATGTTGCATGCCAAATTTTTGATACATTTTAGACAACTTCTCAAGTGATTTATGTTTCAAATTGCTATTGGTATCTATATCTTCTTAAGCTTTGATTGAAATAGTTATTGTTACACTTACAGTAGTTTATCTACCTCCAATAACTTACCACCAAATTGTGTAATTCATAAGAAACTCGGTGAATCCACGAGACTATCCAAAACATGGTTTCATAAGTTGTATGCCATGTCAATGTTACCTCATACGCCAACTATTGACATTTGTTTATAAGATTATTTGGGAGCTATTTACCTATTACCATTAATTATTGTAAGAAAGGTGATGATTATTACAATTTTATTTATGACATATAATGAGGCCATGCTAATAGAGTAGTAATTAATTCTTCAAGGCTTTAGTGTAGAATCCTTGTCTTTACTAGGACAACATGGCACCTATAACTAAATACCATTTAGTCTCTTGCTGCTGGGTTTGAAATGATCGTTGCCACTGCTAGGTTTCCTGCCCAACGTTTTGGACGCCTGGGCGCTGATGCCAGACCCGATGCCTGTCCTCCACCAGTTGTCCGTTTTGATCGCTCTGGGTCTTCTCTGCTGGGGTCTTTGGGTGATGTTTCATCTGTAGGTTTGGGTGATGCTGTCCTTGCTGGTGCTGCAGTGTCTTATGCTGATGTTGCGGCCTATGAAGTAGGTATCCATGGCCCTGCCCTTGTTGGTAGGGGGGGTTCCCGGTCTCCTCTTGTGCAACCGGTTTCAGTTTATAAATCCATTAGGGTCAAGCTTGATTCTGATACTGTGGACGAAATTGTTAAAAATGCTGATGATTTTTCTTCTCATGCGGCTATTTTTCATTTTAGGGGCTTTTGGCCCTCACTCTTTGATTTGCATGCTTGGATCTCCAAGCATTGGGAGCCCATTCTATCTGATGCGGTTCAGATATACCATGTGGCTAGAGAGTTTTTTATTGTTAAGTTTGAAAATGCTGATGATAGGAAAACAATCTTGTATGATAACTGCTTCACTTGGGATGAGCGTTTTCCCCTGATGGCCAAACCCTGGTATCAGGGGTTTGATCCTCTTTCAGAAACTTTCAATAAAGTACCCTTATGGGTAAGGCTGCCGAATCTTCCCCTCCACCTTTGGTTGGATTCGATTTTGGATACTGTGGGAGAGGCTTTAGGGGACTTCCAAATGGTGGACTCAGACTCCTCTGAAATTTTTAAGACTACTTATGCTCGTATTCTAGCAGAGATTGATGTTTCTAAGGGTCTCCTTGAACAGATTGCTTTGGAGTCTCCTATGGGCTCTTGGATTCAAAATCTGGATTATGAGAATATTCCGTTCAAATGTAGGAAGTGTCACAAGACTGGACACCTTGCTGCTCGATGCTTATCTAACAAAAGCAAATCAAAGAAATTGCCCTCTTGGTGGGCGGGGGCCTTTGACCACCACTATACGGTTCAAAAATCTTCTAAGGAGGGGGGCTCGAGCTCGAGCCTTTCTCGGAGTGATCATGCCTTGGATGGTGCTTCAACTGACGCTTCGGCTGCTTCTAGTGCTGTCTTTGCTGTTGTTGGTGATGGCTCTGATGTGGCTCTATCTCATGAGGTAGCCGTTGTCCTTCCTGGTGATGCTTCTACTTCCCCTGTCCATACTGCTGATGCTATCCCTATCCAGATTGTTGTTGATGCCCCTATCCAGTTAGCTGGTACTATCTCTGATTCTGCAGCCTTGTCCACGGACGTTGTTGCTGTCTTTGGTCCTGCTGTTGCTTTGGGTGCAGGAGCTACGCGCTCTTCTATGACCTGCCTGTTAGGGGGCTTGTCTTGCTCTTCTTTGGCTTGGCAGAAAGATGCCGGAAAGGTGAAGGATGGTTGGACAGTAGTGAAAGGCAAAAAATTCAATCCTTCCACTCCTTCTTTTGATATGAACTTACGTTCACATAAGAATGGGCAAAAATGTAAATCTTGATGGCCCTTGTTTGGTTGTTGGTGTGGGCTTCTGTCCACTTGGTAGGAACACTGGTTTGTTCCTTTTGTTTGTTTAGTGGGGCACCACAGTTGTATTGGTTCTTAATTGCAAAATCTGTCTATGCTCTTGTATAAGGTTTCAGGTCCTTTCAAAACCTGTTTTTACGTAATCAAAACTAAATACCATTTAAAAAATTACAAAGTTGAATAAAATGCTAAGTGTTATGTATGCTAACTAAAATCAAATCTTAAATCTTTCTTGGTAAACTAGGGAATAGCTTCAATGAATAATCAACAAATCAATCTTGTATTCTTAAAAAATCACACGTCTTCAAACAATACCAAGAGACAACTGGGATGAATTCCCTCTACTTCAAATCCCAAATTAGAAAAGATATAATGAGTGGTGTAGAAATTTTTTTGCAACAACCACTATTGTGATACAATAACAAGGCTATTACCCTTGCAAGAGTATCACCAACACAGAATTTAGGAGTAATTTTGGTAACAAAATAGAACCTACAAATATAATTACTAAAACTCAAACACTACTCCATCTTAGGCACTAATATAGGGGAGATGAACAAACTAGAAACTATTACATGGCTTTGGAAAACTATTAGCAAAGCTAAATGAGGTATGATGCCCAAGTGATGAAGGAAAAAATTACAACCTCCTTGGTTTGGTCTTCTATATTATTTTTAGCATATTTCTTACATGCCATATGAGGTAAGCAAGATATTTGATCACCCAAACTTGAGAATATTGTTTTTTCTTCATTCTCTCATTCAAAGATGCTCATTAATAAGTTTTTATATGCCTAAGTACACATCATAAGAATATTTCATAAATGGATTCGTCTATGATGACTCAAGGTGCTCTTACACGTCTTCCAAGATGTTGACACATGAGTAAGAGTGACACCTTAAAGTGGGATTCCCACCCCATGTGGAAAAACAACACTAAATATGAACAATAGTTGTAAGACAAAATGGGATGACAACTTCTCATGTAAAAAAAGAATACTAAAGCCAAAATAGTAAATGCAAACAAGTTATCAAATATGATCATTACAAATGCAAGGTTGACACACCTTTTTCCTACATTATCCCATTTATAGTACACCTTGCAAGAGAAAAAGGGGAAACTCCAACATTGAAATCTAATGGCTAGGAACCATGAGGACTTTAGAATTACCACACCACCTAAACTTCTTTTTGCTCACAAGCTTTATCAAATTATCAATCTTCTCTCAAAGTATCAATCTTCTCTAGCATCATGCACCCATTCTCTACCATGTCATGAAAAAATGGTACTAGAAGTTGGAAGTTCAAATTTGGGTCCCACTATTATAAAACAAATAAGTCAATATTGATCTAAATTTTTAGCATGAATCACTAGAAAGTGATGTATATTTTGAACTTCAAAACAATCTAAACTGATGAAGTCTAGATATTTTAATGCATATTATGTTTACATATTTTAGAAAAAGTAAAATATTTGAATATAATTTTCTATAAAATCAACACTTTAATTTTGTTGTCGATAAAATGTTGAAAAATAAGGTTAAGTGAGAACGTTGAATTTTATATAGTAATTTTTCTTTTCTCTTTCAATTTTTTGTATCAAGGTAACTTGAAATTTTAGTACACAAATTAATTTTTTTCTCATTTCAACACACACACACACACAAATCATGGAGTATGATCTAAAATGTTGATGCTAAAAATTTACACACAATCTTGGCCAGAAACATAACAACAACACACATATATATACACATGCATACATATATACATATACATACATATATAGATACATACACACACACACACACATATATGGATATATGTATCTGTATGTATACATCTATATGTACACACACATATACATACATATATACACATACACACACATATATGGATATATGTATATGTATGTATACATCTATATGTACACACACATATACATACATATGTGTTTGTGTGTGTATATATATGTATGTATGCATGTATCTATATGTATGTATGTATGTATCTATATATATGTGTATACACACGCATGTGCATATATACATATACACATACATACATAGACACACACACACATGTATATGTATATGTATCAAAAACATATTTTTTCAATAAGACACAAATTTGTGTGTTCACTATTTATCCAAAAAAGAAAAAAAAAATATCATCTTGACATAGAATCTCTCCTCTAAATATTTTTTTTAATTTTAATAAACATTAGTATTCTTTTTTTTTTTGAGAAGACAATCAACCTTATCTCTTGGTGTATGTTCATTTATAAGCCTTCCATTACCACCTTAGGTCATTCTTTGGTATCCACACATTCTACTTCTTTCAAGTAGCCTAGCAACTAAACTATAGTTTGACAACCTTAAAGGGTAAATAAATGTTTTTGTTACAAGTGATATGCAAGAGAATGACACCATAATTTTGAGAATGGGTGTGATTATTCACTTCTATATCATTTCTATTTGCATATTTTTCAAACTAATGGTACCTTTTGAGGGACAACCCAAAACAGTTCAATCCCATAAAGTTAATACACTTATTTTAATGTTTATAAAGCTTTCAATCTTCCTTATGCCCTCTTCATATGTGTGTATGAAAACCTTTTGATAAAGAAGTCTAAACCAAGATAGTTGTGCTAGAATACCACTTGAAGAGGGAAAAATAAGACCTTTAAATTGGAAGTTGAGTAATTTGCTATTATCATAGAGATTAAGTTAGTATATTTGTTTTGATAATGTTTCTTCACATTCTTGCCTCTATAGAGCAGTGGTGTGCCTTGTCATCAATCTCTTAAATTTTGGATAATATTTACAATTAAAATAAAATCCCTTATATGTAAATGGCTCTTCATTATAAACTCCACTCTCTTACTTGTCCATCCAATCTTTTAGCTTATTAGAATATAGTGCAACCCATTTATGTAAGAGATAAAAGAGAAACCTTATGTATTGCCTATATTGTTCTCAAATAACTCTATAAACCCTTGTTCTCAAATAACTCTATAAACCATAGTGTATCTTAATTCTATTCTTGGATTGTTCTTAGCCCTTTGTAATATTGCCTATAGTATCTAAAATGATCCAGGACCCATAGTTCCTCCATTCCACTCTCTCTATCGAAGTCTACTAATATCAATAAATCTATTATTGAATGTTTTGGTCTAAAATTTGCTTTGCCTTTTGCTCTCTTTCATTCTCTCAATATAACTAGTATTTTTCATTTGTACCTAATAAATCTTCCCTTTAGCTTACTTTCTTTGTTTTATCTGGATTTAACATTTTATCATAGATATGCATGAGACTTTAATATGAAAATCACACAAAACTTCTATGTTACTTCAACGCATTCCACTAAATTAGTTGAAGCATCCCATTCAACTTGGTGAATATTACCATGATTTAAATAAATGGATTTTCTAAGAAATTTTAAGAAAATATCCTAAATGCAAGCATCAGATTTTTTTGCTTTTGTAATTTTTGAATTACATTGTGGAAAGTTTTCATCATATTCATGGCCATTAGTTTTAGCTGATGAATGGCACGGAACAGGGGATTTTGTCTACTCCAAAATAACAATGCAAAGTGCAATTAATCCAAGAAGCTCATGGTGTGGTGGAGGTCAGAGTGGTAGGCTAGGCATTGAGTTTGGCCATGCTCAAGTTGAAGGAGTTACATCCCATCCCATAGAAGACTACCATGTGGCAAAAGTTAAGCAGTTTGGACATGGGGATAGAATTGGATTGTTTGCTATTTTTGATGGTCATGGAGGCACCGAAGTAGCAAAATATCTTAAAGAAAACTTATTTGATGCAGTATTGGAACATCCCAAATTTAACACAGATACACAACTAGCAATCAAAGAATCATTCATGGCTATTGACCAAAGGTTAGTGTGTTTTAAGTCCTTGAAAATAAATGTTTTTTATTCTTGTTTCTTGTTAATTGTATCATTTACTAGTTGGATCGATGCTTAAATTTTTGTAGGATACTAGACATGGGCGAAACAAGCAGAGCATGGAGGGCAGGTTCCACTGCCACCACGGCATTCCTGATGGACAAGGGAAGGAGGCTTATTGTTGCAAATGTAGGAGATTCAAGGGCTGTTCTTTCTCGTGGGAAGGTTGCAATAGACTTATCAGTGGATCATGAACCACAAAAACCTCAAGAACGTGAGATGGTAGGAGTCTGTGAGATGCATTTTTCTTTTGAACAATATGTTTTACTTCTTGTGGCTTTTCTGGATTTTACTGTGTTTGTTTTTTCGTATTAACATTTTGGATCACATTTTGTGATGTATCATGAATTGTGTTTGTTTTTTTATATCAATATTTTGGATCACATTCTGTGAATTATCATGAATTGTATTTGTTTTTTTTGCATCAACATTTCGGATCACAATGTGATCTGAAACATTGATACAAAAAAATACAATCAAATTCAAAAAAGCAACAAGAAGCATTATAGATTGTGGAAAACTGATAACTTTGATATGTCATTATGTTCATGAAGTGTGATGTCCATGCAGATTGAATCCAAAGGAGAAGTGAGTAGAATCGTCAGTGATGATGTTTACAGAGTTGACATGACACTTGCAGTGTCAAGAGCATTTGGAGATTACAACCTCAAGGCACATATAACAGTTGAACCAGACATTTGGGATGGTGAACTCACAGCTGTTGATGAATTTTTCATCATTGCTAGCGATGGCTTATGGAATGTTATGAGTAGCCAGGAAGCTGTGGATATAGCCAGAGAAGCTCCTGGGGCAAAAGAAGCTGCTAAGGCACTCATAGAAGCTGCAGTGAGGAGACACAGTCGTGATGATATTTCTGTCCTTGTAGTTGGTCTTGGGGTTGCTGAATAACACTGCTTTAGTTAACTGCCTTCTACAATGCACACAATATCTTCTTCATTACATAACATCAATAAGGCTCTGTTGTTGGGAATTAATCTCAATCACCATATTTGTGGTGCCACCATAGACTTCCTTCTCCAGCCATCATGTTGTCCTCTCCATCATGTCAGGACAACTTTTTGAAATATAAAATATTTGTAATCTTCTTTATAGATTCATCATATATATTATATTTAGATCACATTAAATGCTTTTGGTTTTCGCTGCAATCCTTAGTCTTATTGGGCATAAGATGAGAGACAATTTTGAAAGAAATATACCATAAAAACAGAAAGAAGAGTCTAGAAGTTCCAGATTTTTGGGTACAATAGCCAGTTAATAGTAAAAATTAGGGTAGTATTTTGCAATGCATGTGTAAAGAAAAGAACAGGGGTTTATATAGCTGTAACAACAGCCAGTCGACAAAAAAACAGGGAAAAGTCTTAGTGTGGGATTGAAGAGCAGCAGCTGTGTCTCAGATTGTATGAGTTGAAATATACATATTTGTTTGCAGCAGCAAAATTTCTCTTCTCTATCTTATCTCTACTATTCTTTCTGTTTTGTTTTCTTTGTATTTTGTTTGTTCTCTACCTCTTACCATCATTTGTAATCTTCCTAAACTGTTTGTAAAGGTTAGTTGGGTAAAGTATTTTCAAGGTTTCAACACTTGGCTCAAAGCAAATAGATATGAGTTGTGGCAGTAACCATCTAGTAGTTCATATTTTGTATTTAGAGTATATTGCAAATATAATACAAACCAAATAATCATGTTAATGTTTTAGGATCCTTATCAGTGACAATAGTTCCGATCTAATTTAATGGTAACAATAGCAGCAACATAAACAATTGAATCTGGTGTTGCTTAATAATAAGAACAGCTTAAGCATAAATTAATTGAATCTGGTCCTATTTTTATACAAACCGTGCTAGACAGCATGACAGCAATGTCCTGTTTGAGCTCTAAATTCACTTTAAATATTTGTTGAGAAACAGAGTTTCTAATCTGTAAAGTTGTGCATAGTAAACTTGAACTAATCTTATTTAATTGTAACAACAGCTGCAAGCATGAACAAATTGAATCTAGTCTTATTTTAGTTCAAACTATTATTTTGATTCCAGTTATTTTAAATATCTGTTCACTCCCAGAGTTTGGAATCTTGTAGAGTTGTACCTGGCAGACAGGAGATGTAACTCTAAGAAAATTTTAAATAGCATGCCAAACAACCATTCATGGCTGGCAGAATTTAAAAGCCATCACGGTCAAAAATCTCCAGTAGTTAAAAAATTGTTCTTTTAGTGGTTACTTTATATTCTATATGCCTCGGTAGTGTTTCAAATTTCCCTTCTTTTGTGATTCCGGAGGAAAATATCTTAATTTGTTTCACGTTTCTAACGGTCACATACTATGTCGATTACTTTTCTATTTCGGTGCCTGAGTGGTTTGGGACATGACGTCACGTTTTCATCTGGTAGTGAAGCCTGAAGCTTTTTTACAGAGTGGAGCCTGTCGCGGCAATGAAGTCCGGCTCAGCGAGGCATATGTTTCGGCATTTTCGTGGGGCCAGGCCAACTCAGAGTTCTTCAGGGAACAGGTTGTTAACCCACATTTTTCCTCCCTTTTGTCTAGTTCTGGCGCAGTCCTTTTTGGATTCCCTACCTCCTTTTCAAATCAGTATTTAGAGAACTTTTAAAACCATAATTAAACGAAACCGTGATTTGAAAACCTCGGTTAAGCATATTTAGCTAAAAGCTGTCAAAATCGGAAACAATAAATGATATTGGAATGTAGATTATTTGGCTCTTTGTTTTGATTAGATAAACACTAGAAGGGTGTGGATCTATTATATGTCAACTATCAAGTTAAATAGATAAGATAAGATAAGATAAATTTATTAATATCCAACAAGAGACCACAAGGGTCTATGGGACTGAAGAGTGTACAACATAAAAGACCGCCAATAGCAATAGCATCGAGCGGTGCCAAGGAAAGAAAACAAACAGGGAAAACAAGAGAAACAAGAAGTAAGGAGCACAAGAGCGAGGCAAGGACTAAGGGTCCTTCCTCGGTAAAAAGAAGCCAAGCACCAAAGGGTACGGACTAGGGTGAGAAGGTGCCCTAAACTGCTACCAAGGAAAGTTGGGAGAGTGTCACTGACGAGTATAACCACTACGAGGTCTCACAAATCTAGAGTGACTAGCGATGGTGGCACTAGAAGGCCGCTTTGTCCCATGTGCAGGAGATGAGGGAGAGAAGAAAGCGATGATAAGTTGAACTGGGGTCGCTCTTTGAGGGAATAAGAGCTGTAAGGTGTGGTCGTGGAGCTACATAGTCTCCTTGAGGTACAATGCAAGGCATCTCTGGTCCGTGTATAGAGTGAATCTCACAATAGCTAAGTGCAAAAAAGAAGACGAAAGAGGGAGCTTTTGATTGGGACTCAATGAGAGACAAGGGTCTTGACTCTTTATAATAGAATTGTCTTTCAGGGGTGAAGGAAAATGATTTTTCTTCCTCCTACGAACTACCATCCAAGCAATGCAATCACCCATCACCTCAAAATTGGGGAAACGAGAGTTGATCTCTAACAAGAGGGTCAATGACCACTAAAGGAGGGGAAACAAGATTACAAGGAATGTTAGTGACTACCAAAGAAGACAATAACAGTAAGGGAGAAGCCTGGATGACTAGAGATAAACTAGGAACATAAAGAATCCTAGAAGGAATATCAAGGCACAATTGGTCACACTTGGATCACGATGCTTAATAGAATCCCAGTTAGAGTCCAACTTAGAGGGAGCCTCAATAGTTAAGTATTCTTCCTTAGCATCCTTACACTATGTCGACGCGATAGGGAGCGAATTGAAGCTAGGTGACCCATAGTGAAGCAATGGCAACAATGAAAGGGGAGGCCCTCATAATCTAATGGTTGCATCTAGGGATGTCCCTGACAATCGAAATTGTATCCCATTCAAGAAGTTTGGAGATGTAAATGTCAACAAGAATGCAAGCAAAGGTAGAATGACCCAAGCAAGAAGTGGAATCATCAACCTTCAAAAAGTGACCGACAAAGTTGATGATGACCTCATAACAGGTATCCTCCCAAATTGAAGATGAAGATTAGGAAGTCTAACCCAAACTGAATGCACAAATAGTGGTTCAATGAGGGGATTGAAGAGGGAGTCGAGGTTTGACAAAAAGATGCTCTCCCCATGCCCAATGTTGCTCCAGCACTAAAATTTGGTCATCATCTTTGGCTCCATGTTAAGGAGGTTATATCAAGAGAGTCTAAATATTCCACGAAATCACAATCTTCGATTAAAAAGGGAACTATAGAATCATACTCTATTACTCACAATCTATAGTATTTTTGGTCTTGGAAGCTTTTTTGAAGGACTTCATCATCGAGCTAAGTAGTTGACATGGGTGAAAAGTGATATTTGTGACTACGAAACAATATAAGAGAATTCTAAGATGCAAATAGATATATAAGATGAGATAGAGAAAGAAAAAAACTCACTTTGATTTTAACGAAAATAGTTAGGAACAATACAATGCATCACTTAGTAGATGACCAAGTAGAACAAGATGGAGACAAAGGCAAAAAGATAAATATTTCCTCCCTTAAAGAGTATTTTAGGTTAAAACAAAGCAATATCAAAACAAAGGGGAAAGAGGTAAAATGCCTCAAGACATTAAAGATCCATATAGCCCCACAACCACTTCATTTTTGTGCTTGTCAAAGCTTTATGTAATTGAGCTCATGAGCATGAAAAAAGGAATTGAACATACATAAGAAAAGGGGCAGTAGCACAAAGATATCAAACTAAAGGAAATTTAGAAGCAAATTGGAACTTTGAAAAGGAAGACAAGTCACTGAAAGAGCAAGTAGTAGGCTTGCGAAATAGTATGGAAAGAGGATGCCAGGAGCTAATCACTTTAAACCAAGAATTAAAACAAGTGAAAGTAGCAACAAAAAAAGAGTTCACATAAAATTCAAAAGTAAGTGACACACCACATTTTGAAGAGTTTCAATCAACAATTGCAAGACTAAAATTAAGAGAAAATAAATTACAAGAATGAATAGAAGAAGTCAAGTCTTGAGCACAAGTAGTAAATTGATGGCCAATTGATAAAAAATATATCATAAAGAAACAAATCAAAAGGAAAAAAAGGATAAAAATAAAAGACAAACAAGACAAAGTTGTACATATCATGATCAAGGGTTTAAAAGACTATGGTGAGAGGGAGAGAACATGTATATTAGTAAGAGACTTTCTTAAGGACAAGTTGAAATGGGTAAGGTGTATTCAACCATAAAAATAGAGCTGGCAAGAAAACAAAAGGAAGAAAAAATGGGCATGTAAGAGTTGTCTTAAGAAGCATGGAAGACAAGATTGTAATCCTAAAGAATTAGAGACTTCTTAGAGGCTTTCATATATACTTAGATGAATACTTAACATTTTCCCAACAAGAAGAGCAAAGTAAGGAGAAGGAGAAAGTAAAATCAGCAAAAGATGCAAAAAAACTCAGCATGGTTGAAAAATAAGAAAGCTCGAATCAAACATAGGAGTATCTACACATGGTAAGTTGCAATTTTAGAGGTTACCCATGAAGGTGAGGACTAGGGTTGGGGGTCATAGGATAAGACATTATTATCTTACAAAAATGCATGAACATGATGGATGCAAAGTCTCAAACTTTGAAGGATACAACAAGATCTCAATTTGGATTGAAGGGATTGAAATAGGTAAGGGGCATGGGGCAATCATAGTCATAATAAGAGAAACGTGGGGTGGAACAATAAAATTAGAAAAATTAGACTTGAACAAATAGTCATATGGTTGAAAATAACAAATAATGATGCAAAAATTAGAGTGGTTGATTGTTACTTTGCTTTGAAAAGCTTAAAGTTATACAAGAAGATAAATTTAGATAGCAAAGGCCAGTATGTTGTTTTAAAGAAAGAAATTTCCATTTTTAGTGACATAAGAGAAATAGTTCTAATTAGTAATTTTAATGGTAGGACATCAAACAACCAGTCTATTTGGTTGGGTAGAGTAGGAGGGGATAGCAATCCTCTATGGCTAGAGGAAAATGGGGACCATCTTTGGGAACATACTTCAATCAATTTAGATGGTAGTGTTTAAAAGTTAAAGGGGGGATTGGTTGTGAAAGAATATTCCCAAGTTAAGGGAAGTTATTATGGTGAGATTTTCTCTCTACTTCATAAGCTAACATTCATTCAATTGTATTATCTATTACATTGCAACATTTTTTGATCTTCAAGTTTACCAGATAGATGTATGGAAATCTTTCCTTCATGGTAATTTGGAGAAAGAAAATTACATGACATAACTAAAATACTGTTGAAAAAAGTTTTAAAAAATTGATTTATAAGAAAAAGCCTTTGTACAGTCCTAAACAATTGTCTAGGATATAGTACCAAAAGTTTGAATCTTTGTATTCAGATTTAATTTTTTAAGATTCAAATTAAATCATTTCATCTATTATAAAATGGACAAGGATTGTTTATTTGTTATCAAATTATATGTTGATGATATATCATTGCTTATAATGGTAACAACATAATTTGTTTATTGAACCCTTACCTTTCAACATAGTTAAAGATGAAATATTTAGGGTTTGTCAAGTCATCTTGGATGTGGAGATCAAAAGAAATAGAACAAACATAAAAGTTTGGTTGTATAACAACTTGTGGACCATTTTGTGTTCCTATTTTGGTGACAACCAAGTCATTAGTAGAGTAACATCTAACTTCCCTAATAAAATGGAGGATATGAACGATAGTATCTTATTCTAGTGTAACTGGGAGTTTAATGTATGATATGGTCTATATAAAGCCAAACATTGCCCGAGAATTAAGTCCTTAATTTCTTTATGGGCAATCCTAAACAAGTACATTAAGATGCATTGAAGAGGAGCTTTAGAGATTTGCAAGGTACCTCTAAGAACTCCATTTGTTATTATGGTAATTATACAAGGGATTGACATTTAGTGACAAGTCATAGATTTATAAGTTCAAATTGGGTTGAGGATTTCGACAGCAGGAGATCCACTAGTGAAAATATTTTCACTAACCTTGGTGGTGTTAAAAGCAACAAGTTGTCATTTTGTCCACTAAATAAACAAAATACATGGAACTTGCTTACGATTGTAAGGAATCCATCAAACTTAAGTAATTGTATTCAAATATGGAACCGAGTCTAAAAGATATTACATTTCTTTGTGATAGTCAAAGTGTCATATGTTTGGTAAAGAAATCCATCATTCATGCAAGGGCAAAGCATATTAACTTGTAGTACCATTTTGTTTATGACTTGGTAAAAGATGGGAAGGTAATTCTAAAGAAACTCGTCACTTCACAAAATATTTTAGATGAGTTCAATTGTTGATATGAGTCTGAGTTTCTCAATCCTAATAATTAGTTGATATCATTCATATTCCCTTTGCTCTTACAAAGTTTTTGAAAGGTGTCTAAACCTTTCTTTTAATATTAATAATAGAAAAATTGTAGTTCTCAATTATGAAATAAAAAAATATTTTTTAGATACAAAGTTTATTTCTTGCCAAAAGAATATTATGTGTTGTTCAACATACGTTTAGGGATGCCCAATGCATAGATGTCTTCAAGCTCTACAATTTAGATAAAGGGTGGGGGGGACTTACACTTGTTGACCAACGTACAATGTGTGTTACGACATGTCATTAAGCAAATTTTTAATGGAGATAATAGAACCAAAATGGAATGCTTAAGTTAATGAGTTGATTATGATGAGCATATGACAAATGGGTGGATTTTTAGCTTGTGGACACATCTTAGTATTTGGGTGCTGCATTTTTAACTACACCATTTTAGGTGCTTTTAGTATATGGCTACATGTAATTACAATTTGATTGTTTAGTGTAACACCTATTTATTGGATACTTGAGATGAAGATTTTTATATTGAATTTTATAGATAATGCTATATTCTGAGAATTATTCCAAATCTTTAGTTGGTAAAGCTTCTATAGAAAGCTTAGACTATAGTATAACATTTGATTTATGAAGAATACATTAAGTTGCTTTTGAATGTGAAATATCCTTTCAAAACATTTCCCTCATTCTAAATTGTAATATATTAGTTTATTTATTTCTTTTGCAATTTTTTCTTAGATAAGATAGATAAGATAAGATAAATTTATTAATGTCCAACGGAAGACCAACAAGGGTCTATGGGACATGAATCATACAGCTAAAATAGCAAGAAACCAGCGGACCACCAAACAGTGGTCGGGGGAACATGCTAAAAGAACAAGGAACCAAACAAGAAGAAGCAGAGAACAAAGAACCACCAGGGCAAGGACTAGGGGTCCTTCCCTTGCGGAAAGAAATCCAACACAGAAGGATAGAGACCCAGAAGAATATGGGTATGGTGTCGTCACCGTGATCTGTTGGTGGTCTGTCGTTGATGGGTAGAAGCATTGCGAGGTCTCATGGATATGGAGTGACCGATGGTGGAGGCACACGAGGGCCGCTTCACACCCCGAGCCGGGGGCGAGGGCGAGAAGAAATCCGTAATGAGCTTCTCAATGAATTGCTTCAAGGGAAATAGAAGATGTAGGGTATGATCACAGAGTTGTACCATCTCCCGTAAATAGAGTGCTAGACATCTTTGGTCAGAGTAACAAAAGAAGGAAGTCAAGGAGCTGCAATCTTTGAATAAGCAATAGAATCTCTCTCTGATCTCATAGTATATAGGGCAGCGGAAAATGAAATGTGCCTTGGTCTCAATCTCAGACAATGTGCATAAACCGCAAATGCGATCCTCTCTATCAATGTGATGATCAGTCTATGCTCGAAGGCAGTGAGAGCCGACTCTGAAAGATCCTAGCACGATCCGAAGAGCATGGCACCAACACTGTGATAAATATCTGGGTCGAACAACGATCCCATCTTAGATGTGTAAGAAGTGCTCAGCATAAAAAACCATCCTCGGACGTAAGCCACCACTAGGGTTGGTCTAGGGCACGATGATGTACTGCCTGTAGATGTCAAGTCTGACATGCTCATTCAACTCCTATCTGGAGGGGAGAAGATGAGCCAGAGCGTCCAAAGAAAACTGAAAGGGGGGTAGGCGATCAATATCAATCCCGATGGAACCCAAAAGGGAAGTGGCCTGAGCATAACAGCAACGAGCTCTAAAGGAGTTGTCAGATCTAACCAACTCAACAGAAGAGCAATAGGCGAGGTAAGAGTATCTACTTTGGCCATCTGAAGAGTCTGTGAAGCAACGTAGGTGGTGAAGAAACCAAACCAGGTCGAAGATGACTCCCAACCTAAAGGGATGAGCCCCGAACTCAGCCAAGATGACGCTGTGGGAGGTGGTACGCTGACATTTGATGATACGCCGAAGGAGGAGATTTTGTATATGCTCAATATAGGCCCAATCGGAATCAAGAAGAGATGGTCCCCAAACAACAGAGCCATAGAGTACAGTAGGTGTAACCAGAGAATCCAGGAGGGATAACTTGGACGAGGTGTCTTGAAAGTGGTGTTTGAAGCACTGTCTCTCAATTAGGGCGAGGGAACCCATCCCTTTGCTGATTCTGGGCTGAATAGCAGGTCTCAAACTGAAGCGAGGACCAGAAAACTTAACCCCGAGGTAAGTGTATGTAGAGGCAATCTCGATCTCATGTCCTTGGAAGTAGAAGTGTAAATGTGAGGTCTTCAAGCAGTTGAAGACCATGACCCATGTCTTCCCCAGATTAACCACAAGCTGTCTCAAATCACAAAATAGGCCAAGATATCAAGAATTCTGTGGAGACCCTCAAGTGAGGAGGCTAAGAGAATCACGTCATCAGCAAAAAGAAGAATGGAAACTAAGACCTGGTGTAAATAGCAGCCATCACCTGGGAGAGACGAGTCTCTGATGAAACCCTCGAGCTCGTCAATGTAGATGCCAAATAAGGTGGGGGAAAGAGGGCATCCTTGTTTCACCCCAATAGTGCTTTGAATAGGATCTGAAAAGCCCTCTGGGTCTTGAATCTGCCCTCAACACGCTCGTAAAGTCTTATAATGACAGTTAAAAGAATCTCAGATATCCCAATGTCTCTGAAAAAGGGCCACCCGGGGGACGGAATCAAACACCTTACGAAACTCAATGAAGCAGCAATAGACTTTTGCAGAGCGATAGCGAGCCTCCTCAATGATCACTCGTAGTGTCAAAATGTGGTCCATGGTCTGGTAATCTGCACGGAAACTGGCTTGACTTCTAGCCTTGCAGTCCAACCTGTTAAGCTGTGAAGAGAGGATAGTGTTCAATGCCGTGAGTCAAACATCTATATAATTTTAGAGCATGTGTAGGTTGCTTGACCATAAATCAGTTATTTCTTCAAACCTTTTATATCAATACCACTCACCCCAACACAATGACCTCCCATAGGTGTGACCAGATTTCTGACTAAATTTGCCCAATGGCACACTATTAAATTAGACAGTGTTTTTAGAAGAACTGATTAAATTAGACTGTTTTTAGAAGAACTGAAATGCCAGCATTTTTTGCCATGATTTTTGTAGATAATTTATTTTGCTCAAAAAAAGTCCTTACACTAATACCAATGGTGTTCATTCAAATTCACAATGTTGTAAGGAGACAAGTCGACTCAAATTGTAGGAGACACCATTTCCGCATCTTAATCTGTCTCCCTGTAAAAAATCCTTAAATTTAATGGAGAAAGGGGGCAAAAAAATGCAAGATTAGGCTCCAAAATTGTTAGGTGCAATTGGTTGAGCTCGACATTTTGTAATTTTGAGTTATGTTTTTGTATGGTCCTCTCTCAATTGTGTATTCTTATATCCTTTGCAAGCATCGTAATCAAACAAAGTAATACGTAAGAAAAGGAGGAACTAGCCGTTTTTCCAAAATAATTGGAAAATGTAATAAGATAATACGACATATCGTTTTATTGTGTTTAGTTTCCAGTATGTTTAAATTGATCATGAGTTGCATATAAAACAGTTATAATGTGTAATGTTTAGTGTTGAGATATTATATAAATTTAATAATGTTTAGTTTACAATATGTTTAATGTTGTGATCATAATTAATCAGGATGTCATGATTATATGAAACAATTGTCAAAATTTTAATATTTATTATTTATTTATAATTATATATTTCACAGTTTGAACACACGTACATACATACATACACGGGTGTATGCATGCATATATTTATAATGTATTTTTATGTATAATGTATGTCTGTGTATATATATAATACACACAACTCATCTTCCATGCTAGTATCAATCTAATTTCCTAGTAAACATGTAAATTCAAGTGCAAGCCAACAAAGTGGTCTTGTAGGTAGCACACCTCCAACCTTAATTGGATTGCTAGAGTAATACCCTACAAATTGTGGCACACCTCCAACCTTAATCGGATTCCCAGTCCATACAAACGCCCACCATTAGGATCAATAGCATCAACAATTAGATTCCACTTGACCCTGCTAGCAAAGCCACCACTAGTCCTCGCCCGTGCCAATCAGACATCTTGGTTGGTTGCCACCTTCTCAAACAAGCTAACATTGTTCTGCATCCGCATAACAACAAGGGTGGGCCCCTCTTCATGGGCAAAATAAGTTTCCTCTCTTGGCTAGAGTGATACCCAAAGTATTGTGGCTCAAGTTTCCCATCCCATACAAAGTCCCACCATTAGGGCCAACGACATCAACAATTTGATTGCACTACACATTGCTTGCAGAGCCACTGCAACGAGTCCTAAGTCCCACCATTAGGGTCAACAGCATCAACAATTTGATTGCACTACACATTACTTGCAAAGCCACCACAACGAGTCCTCTCCCTTACCGATTGAACAACATCTTGGTCAGTAACCACCTTCTCAAACATGCCAACACTGTTATGCAGATTCTGAACATGGGAGGGCTCCTCTTCATGCGAAAAAAAGGTTTTCCTCACTTGGCTCTCAACTCAATTGCAGAGTTGAAGGTAATGGTCTCACTAGATGGGAGTCGATGATGGAAACTTGCTTTACAGAAAGCAAGGCGACTCAGATTGAGACCCCCCTTGAAGTTCAGACTTAATACTTTTAGTTGCTTAATCTCTTGAATCATTAATGATGTTATGATATTAAAATTTACTTATGCCTAGTTCCTTTGCCAGGGCCGATATCTGTTATTGTGGTTTTCCTTTTTTGAGCTGCTTGACAGTAAAATACTTGATTCCAAGGCTTGACCCATTTGTGTAGCTTCATACACGATCCTATTCCTTTCTCTGTGGAGAAGCTGTATTTCTTTTCCTTTAAGTAATACATAAATTTATTTGTCAAAAAATGGGGTGCTCAAATAATCAATTTATTTGGGCCCAACACCAAGAGTCTACCCTGCCAAATTCAACAGGGACTAATCCTTGGCCTGGTCCCTGTAAAGGTCAGTATTTTGAACTAGGTCAGAATTGATCCATAATATGCTCATTATAAGCCAAAACAAGGTTCCCATCTTCAATAAATGAGCATCAAGTGAAAACGGGGAAAATAGGAAACATCTTTTGAATGAATGAATATGTTTAAATCAGCTGATCACTACCTCAACATGATAAAAGTGGCAAATTTGAAACTATACATGATCATAAAGAATAGAAATTGGAAAAATGGCTATAAGTACTTCAATGAACTCCTCAACTGTGTATGACCAATGCAATGATCATGTTCTACCAGTGTTCCTAGACACACACTGAAAAGATTCTTTAAAGTGATAGGGATACTCCACACTGTAACACTTAAGTCATGAAGCAAAATGAAACCAACTATAGGAATGGACCTGCAAAGGGCCCTGCCTTCTAGCAGAAGACTTGATCCAATATGATTCGTTCTATTAAAGCAGGAGGCAGGGAATTGAGATTCGCAACTGTGGCATAACTTACTTGCCATCATCATCAGCAGTGTGCGATTTATTTGTAGTTAAACAGTGACCTAATTTCTCAATAGTGCTTTGAAAAAGATGCCCATACTACTAAAGCAAAACAAATTCAACATTATGGAAAGAAGATTTTTCAATTGAGTGTACAAACGCTACTACACCCAGAGTTGCCTTGATGATTAAGGTATGCATGTTCTTGATGGAAGTCACGTGTTCAAACTCGAACAGAGGTAAGGTTATAACACTTCAAAACAATACAAATAAAAAAAAAATTCCCTAGTGGAATGCTTGCTAAAGGGGAGTGTCGTATACTTAGTGGTACGCTAAACAAATACCTTTTCCTTCTATCTTTTTCTTTCCAATTCATATACAATTTTCAACATCAATATGTGGTAAATTGTATATTGGCACTTGTAATTCATTATAAATTTATAAAACCATGGGTATTTGTCCTAAAAATCCACTAATATCAGTAAATTATATTACATTAGATACAAAGAAATTACTTCCTGGCACCTTAACTCATCTGCTGTTTTGTAAGATAGCAGAAAAACTTTCTAAGATCACAGCAAAAACCACGTACTCCTTCCTAGCCCTGCCTGCGCAAACAAACCTGTCCAAAATTTACATAATTATGCAATTTATATTTTTAGTAGTTCAAACAAAAGGGATTCCAAATATTTGCCCTAGCATAAAATCAAATTTCAAAATATACAGAAGAGATGTTCTAATAGTATCACATCGTTAAAATACATTAGAGAATTCCATTGTTATGGCAAACTGCAAGTGTAAACGGAATTTCAGCTGAGTTTTGAAACAGAAAAAAACTCAACTAATCAAAAAATACTGATATATTTGTAAAAATGCAAAAAGAAAGTCTGTTACGATTATTTCATGCCAAATACAAAGCATAGAAATAGAAACAAACATAAGACAAAAATGTATAATTTATTTGATACTGCCAACTACAAATTCTACTGTCTAAAGCCTAGACTCTCCAATTCTCAATCAAGTTCTAGTTTTCAGTGGTACAGATGAACATAGTAGCATTCTATTTACATTGCTTTGACGTGACAAACTAAATGTGTAAATGAAATTCAATTACTTGAGTTTAAATTATATTGATCCTGGTCCTGTGATTACCTATGTATCAATACTCTATCTTGCATTAAATTTGACCTCTAGCGTCACACTAGATTTACATTAATTTATAATGTGAGCAAGTGAGAGATCCTTGGTCCTGTGCAAAAAATTTGACCCCAAGCCTCACACTGGATTTACACTAATTTATAATGTGAGCGTGTGAGAGATCGGGGAGTGTAAAACTGCAGTTTTGGTGCCAGACAGCAAATTACTACACAGTTTATTCCCAGTTTTTGCTTTGATGATTGAAAACCTCAATGAAACCATCACACTCAATAAAAAGATCAGCAAAATCCAGTAAACATAAATAATAAAATATGATTGGCATCCTGCAGTATGAACCCTGGAAAATATAACTCCATGTGCAGAGCTCAAACAAAAGCTTCTAAAAATGCATTCTGATAAAAAGACAATAATCATATGCATTCAGTACATCTGGTTACATCTTTGGCAACAATTCCTTCTGTATAATTATAAAAACTGTATTTTCAAAAGAAAAGCCACATGGCTGCCTGGATTTTGGCCATCAATCACTTATATTTTACATATCTTCTGAATCCAGTCAATAAGGAACAATTGCTTGGATGTTTCTGTAGCATTCTTAAGAAAGAATACAACTTATACAAAATATGGGACTTAAAGGTCCAGCCAATAGGCAATCATAACAATGAAAGAAGATTCATGTAGAAAAAGCACAGCCACTCATCTGTGAGGCAGTCCAGTTATTAATATTTCCCAAGCAACCGACGGCCACGTGCATTAGCTCCCTTAACACGGTAACTAAGCTCTGTTACATCATCCCCAAGATGATCTATTGATTCACTTTGCCTGCAAAGTTTTTAAGCACAACCCATAACATGTTTATTGGCATGACAATGCAAAAAAAACTGCCAAATTTTAACGTCATGCACCAAAAGTTGACTTATGTTGCATGCAATATAATTTGTACAAACCTTCCTATCTCGCTTCCCATGTCAATAGCCATTTCCTTCAACTGGCCCAGCACATTACTCAAGTCTGAAAGAGCGTCATCTTGCTTTGCCTTTTCTAACTGCATCCAAATAAATCACCATAATCATTCTAATGCATTTGTTCATAGAACGTTCATAACTGGCTACTAATGCATCAATCGCATACCTCTACCCGAGCCTGAGTGGTATCTGCAGCAATAGGATAGGTTCTGGATGAAGACTTGCCCTTCGGGCTCTTGGCAATCCCTAATGCCGTCCTTTGTTCCATGTGCTTTGCTCTTCTTTTAAAAGAATTATCTGAAATAAACAAGACCAAATTAAAGACACTAATTTTGGAAATCTGTGTAGGTTCAAATAGTTCTGAGTAAGATATTAAAGAAATGTCAAAAATCAAACATAAAAGTCAACTCTGCTTGAAAGATACCTCGAGTAAGTAGAGGACCCGTTATTGTCCTACTCTTATCAGGCTTCCATTTTCTGGAGAAAATCCCACCCAAGCTACCAAGAAGCTTTTCGCCCTGCATGATCATTGAACATATAATTCAGAAAATCAAGCAGGATGCTTAATGTTTTTGGCCAACCTCAAAAAGAAGGATATGTCCCCTTTTATATATCTAAAATACAAGAAGGTTTAAATAAAAAATAAGAACTTCAATAAAATACAGAATTGACCTCCTTATTCTTAGCATTTCCAAGGTTGCTAGTTGATCACTTCTGTGAAGGAAGAGACTATCAAACACGACAAGAATGAAGATAAAATACTGTCAAGATGAGATGAATCGTGTGCTGTATGTTAAGGGTGTGACTTAAGTGCTTAAAGCAATCGGCTTGAGTTGTTAAAATGCTCGATTTGCATGGAGAACACTCATTACCATAACATGTCTAGTCTACCTAAGGTGTTTGATGACGTAAGTACAGTATATATGTATATGATGCAAATTAGCTTACAGCTTCTAAGTCTGTTTTCTGTTTTTGCCCTTGTACAGCCGCATCATTGCCTTTGTTACTCCACACCACCAAAGATTTTTGGCAGTTCTCTCTTTACTGTATATGTCTGTTTTCTTTTGTCGATTTCTGAATGCAAATTCTGAGAGACATGTAAATATTCACTGACAGCTCTCAAATGAGAGTTCTACAAATCATATTATTCGACTTGTTTTTGTGGGTATCATTTGAGAACGGTACTCCGACGTGAAATGTGGAGATTGATCCTTCTCAAAGCAGCCTACAAGAAGATTGCTTTATTCTTCCTTACCACAACTATTTATGTAGTGCTCACTGTTATCTCGTTTAAATTTCATTTTGATATTGTTAACTACCTCCGCCATGTGGACTTCCACACTATTGGTACATAACATGGAGCATGCGTACTATCTCCCTGCTCTCCATTTACTGTGTTGAACCAAACCTACAAAACACTGCCCGTGTTGACATGACCTACCTAGTTCTGGAGTAGTAGTACATTTGATGGGTGACCTCCAGGGAAAATGGCAAAGCCAATCAATACTAAGAAAGATGATTCGTTTCACTAGATACAATCAAACTGCTTCACGCGTGTGAAAATCTTCTAATGCAGTTAAGTACCAAAATTCCTAACATGACTGAAATATCGAAGTCTAAACTTAGTCCAAAAACATGAAATCTAAACATTGGCCTCATATCAATTCACAATACCATTCATGCTCTTAGCTTGGTAATTCGTTCACAAAGCACAAAACAAAAATTAAGTTGCAGGGAGTTCCAAGCACTGACCGCACTAAGATCATGATCAATATTAAGCGCAATATCATGAGTCCGTGTAATCTGCTCGCCTTGTTGATGCAGTGCAACCAAGGTCTTGGAAGCATCTTCTTTGATATCCTCCGCAACCTTCAAACAATTATTCACAGTGGACGTGGTCTCCTCGGCCTTGTAAACCGCGTAGCCCTCCAACTCCTGCACAGACTGGTTTTCGAAACCCCCGCTCTCAGTAAAATCATTCTTGTAGCGTCTGCGCGTAGCGTAATCAACAGAAGACCTCGCTTTCTCCTTCTCCCTCTCCTCATCCTCAAATAAAAGATCCCTCTGCTGCAAATCAGAGTTGGGTACAGGAAACCCCTTGGAGGGAATCGAATCGGAAGCCTCGGGAGACAATGGCCTGCTGGGCTTTTTAATCCTCATCTTGTGGGCCGAATTGACGCTCGTTTCTTTCAATTTCTCTGCAGTTTTGATAGCAGATTCGCCCACAGAGGCCGCCCGTTCTTTAACATGGGACACAAATCGATCGCCCCTCTTTGCCCTCAAACCCTCGTTACTAATACTATTATCATCGAGTTCCTTGAAACCCCTGCTCTGGGCATCTTTTGAGGTTCTGTGATTGTTATTATTGTAATTATCGAACAGAGTGCCATTTTCAAGCTTGCTAGCGAGGTTACCTTTTTTGGGCTTTTCTTCTTCTTCATCGTCGCTGAAGGGATTTCGATGGGCCGCGGAATCCTTGCGGGATTCGACCAGGGGACGTCTCGAAACTGGTTTTGAAGCTCCTTCACCATCGAATGGATTTTTATACTGCTTTTCTGGGGCAGCTCTGCGCGAAGTGGGTCTTCGATCCGCTTCGTCGTCCGAGTCAAAAGGATTGAAAGATCCAACATCCTTGGAAGGAGTTCTCCTCGCCATGAGCGGGTGTTCTAAATTTTGGGACAAATTCAAAAACGGGGAAAAAATAGCACCTGCTAAAGCAGAAGCTGGAATTGCAGGAAATCAAAATAAGCTGGATGAAACAAAACGGCTACTGGAGAAAACCCCCAAAGGCTCAGACAGAAGGCAAAAAAACTGGATTGAAATGAATGTTCTGAGCACCTATATTGGAAATGTGTGTGGCAGCCGACACGTTAAGAGGGCCTGGTCTAACACGCCTTTATTATGCGACCATGACTGCGTAAAACTAATAAAAATGGAGCGGTCGACGAAAGAGCCAGATGGATAAATTTTCAAAGAGCCGCAGAACGTTCCACATACTGGCATTGAAATTCGAAGTTTATCGTGTTGTAAACGAAAATACAAACGTTACTCCCGTTAAGCCTTGTCTTTAGCCAGCGAGCTTTGACAAAAGGGTAAAACGGGGCGGATCCTTCGAACATGTTACCGTGTTGAAACCGTCCAAGGAGCTTTCTCAATAACTAAGTCTAGAAAAGGACATGATGTTACTTATCGGTTTCCTTTGAATTATATAGCGGCGGGGTCCACCCTTCTTACGGGAAGACTTTTTGCTTTGTGGGGTTGATGTTGATGATACTGATCTTAAAAATGGATTAGTAAAAGGTTGTCTTTTAATATGGAGGTTCGGATCTACGAGTATTGCTGCTTAGGTATGAAGCTTGCGAGCAAACTAGTTTGGCAAAGGCCACCACAAAGAAGAATTTTGAAGCTTGCGAGCAAACTAGTCTGGTGAGGGTCACCACGAAGAATTTTTTAAGCTTTCGAGCCAGCTAGTCTATAGAGGGCCGCCACGAAGAATTTTCGCTATCCAATACATGAGCATGAGCCTATAGGTTGAAACGTCTATAGCTAAGAGCCAAGGACTAAGGGGTATCCATTCTACCAAATTTGCTTGGGGCTCAATCCCGACCTCGTCTCTTATGATGTTGGAGCCTTGCACTTGACAAGACTTGATCCCTGGTGGGCTCGTTTGGAACCATTCAACTTCAGTAGACCAAGGCCCCATTGACAAGGGTTTATCTTTTTTATTGTGAAATGTTTAAAATAATAATAACAAATTTAAATTTTCAAAGAGTTCATCTCTTATTATGAGGAGTTTTTTTCTTAATAATTTATGAAATTTTATAGTTAAAATATTATAGAGTAGAATGGTACAGATCTTTTGACTTTTTTCAGTTATTTTATTTATTTTTGGATGAATAATGGTTATATCGTCTTGAATATTATAAAAGATAAAATATTATGTCATTACAAAAAATTGGGGGTGGTAGAAGTTACACCCAAAGTCTATGCAAGGCCAAACTTGAATATAAGGATAAATTATTCTTTTAGGAGTGAGAACTATCCTATCAAGGGAAGAGGTTGAGCATGGTTATCAAGTTGACCTTATATATCAACATGACTAAAAACATTAGTTGTACGATCCCAACTAGTATTAACACCCTATCCGATGCATTATTATAAGTTTATGTATATATGAATGTAGTGCATAATTTAATTTATTTAGAATGATCACTAACTCCAAGCTTGAACTCAATATTTTGATATGCAATATTCCTTAGTTTAGACGCTTCTTGACTCAACTTGCCTATCCTAGATTTATATTACAAATGTAAATTTATCTCCCAAACAAGAGCTCAACACTAAAAATAGTGTAATGCTATAAGTTTTTTCTTAAGATATTGGAAAACAAGATTGGACAAGCATTTTTTTTCACATTATAATTACAACAATTATGTGTAATAATTGTGTTGGCATGCTCTAACATGTCATGACAAATCATAAAGACACATATGCCATTCAATGCTAATACATTGAATATGGCATTGCCAATAGAGAACTAAACCATATCATGCAGCAAAGTCACCATGGTGACCATACAAGGGGATAAATATTCCTTTGCAACAAAAATTAACATTAACACGTGATATTATTGTCTTGCAAACATGATGATGGAAATGAGAGAAACACCTCATTTCATTCCACATCTCAAAATTACTCAACTAACATCTAAGCACAAGGATAACCTCTTCAAGAGGTAGGTCCATTGATAGATAAAAATGTCTCAACCAACCAAACTGTCAACCAATAGCTTGCACAAAAAAAGGACACATAATCCAACACAAAGGAGTGGATAACCCAAAACGTGTAACTTATATATTCAAAATAATTATAATAAAAATAAAACCAAGTAGAACAACTTCCAATTAGAAAATTTTCCTAATAGAACTATATTATCTTTTATATTATAAAAAATAAAATATTATGTTATTCAAAAAAAGGTGGGTGGTAGAAGTTAGACCCTTAAATAAGGTCAGACTTAAATAACAATAAAAATATTTAAGTGGTGAGAATTATGCCAAGAAGAGGGGTGTGCTTATCATCAAGATGATCTCATACATCAATACAACCAAATCTATTAGCAATAAGCTCCCAACCAATAATTACACTCTAGCTCCATACATTATTTTAAGTATGTATAAATCAATTTCATACATAATTTAATTTTTTTGGCATGCTCCCTAATTCCAATATTGAACTAAATACTTTGATACACAATATTCTTTAATTTAGAGTCTTCTTGACTTATCTTGCATCAACTTACCTATCCCAGATTAGAGTAAACATGTGGTTTGTCTCCTAAACAAGATCTCAAGACCACTCATATTGTAATGCTCCAAGATTTTTCCTAATACATTAGAAAAAAAGATTGGGAAACTAATCATTTTGTATTACAATCATAACAATTATATGCCACAATTGTGATAACATGGTTTGAGACATCACAACAAAGCTAAATGGCACACAATTTATGCAATGGTAATGCCTAAGTATGCACCAATAGGATACTAAGTCATACCATGCAACAAAGTCACCCTGAAGATCATAGAACATATAGAATTTCCTTTGTAACAAATATTGAACATTACCCCATAATTGTGTTGTCTTGTAAACACAAGGATATGAATAAGAACATTAACTTACTTCATGTCACATCCCAAAATTACGCAACCATCATCCAAGGGGATGTGGGATGATAGCCAAGCACTAGGATTACCTCCTCAAGAGGTACGTCTACTAGGAGATAATGTCTCAACCAACTAAATTGTTAACTAGTAGCTTGCTCTAAAAAATACATTTAATATATGTTTAAAGTGCCTTTATGCTATCTTACTCACTCTTATGCAAATTTTTCTTATTACCAAAGGTAGGTTAAATCATGATAAATTGTAGAGCAAACATTGGGATGGTCGAGCGGAAGCATGAAGGAAGTTTTTTTGCAAATGAAGGGATCCTAGACTTTTTGATTGGGGTGAACAAGATACCATTGGGACAAAGAAGGATCAAGGGACTCAAGCGTTGCTAGAAGAGTGGGATAATAGATAGAACAAGTAGACCTAAATTTGTCGCAACAAGAACCCTATTTTTACCAAACTCGTGGACAAAGAGGGGGCAATGCAATCAACACTATGACAACAAATGGATAATATTAAGACTGAGGTGGATGGAATAATTGATATAGGCCAAACAAAATCAAGGGTTTTCAAGGCAACAATGATTACCGAGGAGCTAAACCCTATCAAGAAATAAATGAGGACCCTTGAGGGAAAAAATCACCTGAATACCAAATTTTGGACCCCTTCCCCTCCCTAATGTAAGGAACTGGAGGAGAGGGGAGAAAAATAGGGATAATCCTCCTTCCATGATAAGAAACTTAGGGTGATGGTATGGTTGACATAGGCAAGACAACAAACAAGGGTTTGATGGAACCATAGATTGGAGAGGTATAAATCCTTCAAATAATTGCAAGGAGTTTGGGGGTCAACCAAAGCAAGTAAGGAAGGATAAAAGAAAGCTACAACTAGAGATAACCTTCAAAAAAAGATCTTTGAATATAATAGGTAACACTAAAACCCTAGATAGATGCATTTTGTTATTTTTGGAAAATAATGTGGTAGGAAGTTTTGTGGAAAATTAGAAAGAGGTGGGGTTTTTCATTAAATGGGGAGGAGTTTGGTTAATCTTTGGTAAATTGAGGAATTGGTGTGATAGGAATTGGGGAAGAATTTGTTCAATTTATGAAATCTCTTCCAAATGGTTTCTTCTTAGTTGAATGTCCTTCAAAACTAGTTAAATGGAAAATTATGGAACATGGCCCATATATGATGGATGATCTTGAGATTTTCATAAAATAATAGGCTCCCAACTTTAACCCTTGTAAGCAAGGGATAGATGCGATCTCTATATGGAATCCAACTTATAATCTCCCTTTGAAATATTGGGAGGAAGAAATACTACAAGGGATGGTGAAGAATCTAGACTCACTCATTAAAGTGGATGAAAAAGTGGAAGATAGATGATTCAATACATATGCTATGATCTAAGTGAATATTTTGTCTTTCCCCACTACCAAAGAAGGTTGAGATACATTCTAATAATGACATTTAGAGATAGAAGATTGAAAGGGAAGATATTTTGATCCTTTTCCACAAATGTAGATCCAAAGGACATGGAATAATAGAATGGTGGACCTCCCCCATTCAAAATGTGAGGAAGATTGATGGATAGGTGGATTCTTGAATCAAGAAAGAAAGAGAAAAATATTTGACAATGTAATCATCCAAAAATTAAGAACAAATCCTAACATAAAAGATTGAAAAGGAATTGCCAAAATCCATAAAGAATTGATGGATGCAATGTGACTAGAGATAAGGAGATGAAAAGGAAGGAGACACGCCCATACTTTTAGCAAGATGCAAAAAAAAGTAGGAAAATCTTTATCCCATCCATGTCCCTTTGAAGAAAATATGGGTAGAATTGAGATAGACGAGGACAAAGAAAGTGGTGAAGGAAGAAGATCCTTAAGATGATGAATATGGGAGAACATCATTACCTAAAACGGAGAAGGCTTTTATCTTTCCAGTGGAAGTAGGTGACAATAGAGATAAAGAATTGATTGATCTCTTGAGTAAGGGTGCCAAAGTTTTAAGGTGATAGAATGGAGGAATTGGTGGAAGAGGAGGTAGGGATAAATTTGAAATCAAAAGGACAGGGTGAGTATGAGGAATAAGATGAGGTAATGGAGGAGAGAACCATTGAAAAAACTCAATCCAAGCTAAAGAAACTAAACATAAAACATAATGGCAACAAGGGACCAAAATTTAACAAGAAAATTTTAGAAATGTCAATTCCAAAGGGTAGAAAATTTCAGATTAGGGAAGGAGATCATCCTTTATAAAGAGAAATTGGGGCTATAAATTAGAATGTTAGGGGCATTAATGCCTCTAACAAATGGCATATTATCAAAAATCGAATGGACTAGACTAGAGTAGATATAGTATTATTGCAAGAGACAAAATGGAGTTGTGAAGAGAGGTAGAAAAGAACGAAGAACTAAAGACATCAAAATGGAGTCTTTGTGGGTGCTAATGGAGCCTCTAGTAGATTGGAAGAATTATAGAACCGTATGAATTTTACTTTGGAACATGTAGAAGACACCCAGGATTGGATGCTAGTTAAAATCAAAACTCTTCAAATGAATGGAAACTTCTTCATAAATAATATTTACAGACCAATTCATACAATCAAAAAAAGAATTTTTGGGATTCAAATATTAGGAAAATTAAAAAGTTTTGATGGTGAAAAGGTTATAGTGGAAGGAGACTTCAATGCTACACTTAATAATTTGGAAAAAATGGGGATGATTGTACTATTTATCCCAAGTTCAATTAGAATTTAAGAACTTTGTAGAGCATAATCATTTGAGGGACATTCAACCAAAGAATGGTATTTATACCTAAAAAAAAAAGAGAAAATGATTTACCAACATTAAGGAAAGATTGGAAAATTTTCTAAATGTTGTGGATTGGAAAATTTGATGAATGAGACATGAGGCTATTATCCTTCCATTCACAATATCAATTCATTATCTAGTGCAGCTACAAGTGCTTCCAAAAGATCCACCAAAAAGATGTCCATTTAAGTATGAGAAAATGTGGTTTAATGGATACAAGCTTAAAATATTTGATGGATGGATGGTGGAATGAAGTTATTGTTGGCAATAACTCATGGTCACACCAATTGAGTAAGAAATTAATCTTTGTCAAAAGAAAGTTGAAAAGCTAGAGAAAATCACATTTCAAAAATGTTTTTAAGGAGAAAGAGAGAATAGAAAATGCGTTAGCTACACTAAATGAATTAATAATTGAAAAAGTTATGAGTTTCAATGATTGAAAACTTGAGAAAAGTACAAAACAAGAATTGTTAAAAATACTTGCCAAAGAAAAAATAATTTGGAGACAAAAATATAGAGAGGCGTGGTTGAAAGAGGGAGATAGAAATATAATTTTTTTTACAAAAATTCTATTTCCAACAAAAGTACTAGGAAATTAGAGATTAAGAAGGAATATGGAAGGATGATCTAATCAATGGAGGAATTCAACAAATAGAGCTGAGAGGGAAAAGGGTTCTGAGCATTATTTATTTTCTTATCAATCTAGAATAGATAAGGAAGTTGCTCAAGGAAATCTTAGATGGAGTAAAAAAAGGCACATTCCAACTAAATCCAAACATGGCCCTAGGGCCTACTGACTTTCCTACGAGCTTCTTTCAGAGCTTTTTGGATATTATGGAGTTGGATCTTTCTTGGGTTGTTGAGGAAAGAAGGTAAACAACCACAATGTTCAAAGAACTTAATCATACCATTCTAACATTAGTGCAAAAAAATAAATTTTCACAAGAAATGAATGAGTTCAAGCCAATTGCCCCATGCAACCAAGTGTATAAGATAAGTACTAGTAGATAATAGTAAATAGGCTAAAGGGTGTTCTATAAAATAACATCTCTAAAGAGAAAATTGGTGTTTCCCCAAGAAGATAAATAGTGTAAGGTATCATTATAGTTTTTGAAGCTATACTCTTAGCATGCAAGGCTAGGAGCACGAGCGTGGTCATTAAATTGGACAATTTGAAAGCACGTGAATTGGTGGATTGCCAATTTCTACTGGATGTGTTAAGAAAGATTAGGTTTGACAAAAAAATGGATATGCTAGGTCAAGAATTGTATCACCACACCCAAATTCCTAGTGTTAGTCAATGGATCCCCACAAGGATTATTCTCCTCCTCTAGGGGTTTGCAACATGTCAACCCACTTTCCCCCTTCTTGTCTATAATAATGGTTGAAGTACAGTGGTGGAACATTTGTAATCTCAGAGAAGAAGGAAAATTGATGGTGTGTTAAGTGTTGTACATAGTAAGTATTTTTATTATATTTCAAACACACGTGTACTTAATTTTACTTAGGGACCACATAGGAACATTCCCACTTCTGGTGGCATTATCATGTTATCACTTTTCCACCTCTGGTAGACATGTCACTTTATCACTTTTCCACCTTTGGAGGGTGATCCACCTTTAGTGGATGTGTTACATTATCCCTTTTCCACCTTTAGAGGGTGATCCATCTTTAGTGGAAGTGTTACATCATCAATTAAATCACCTTAGGTGGGTGATCCATCTTTAGTAGACATGTGACATTATTACTTTTCCACCTTAGATAGGTAATAAATTATTATTGTATATATCATGTCATAAGATTAAGACACTTATTATAACCTTATACCTTCATATGTCTCACCTTGGCCTATTTAACTAAGGAGTCTTCTTTGCACCATTCAATTCAATTGATTTGATTAGTTCTATTGATCTATTATATTTCATTCTTGATGGGGAACCATTTATCCTTACCATATTGATTCTCTCTTGTTATTATTCTTTCCATTAGGCATCTAGATCTTTGGTAGCTTACCATATTGATTATCTCTTGTTCGTGTGCTTTGTATTAGGCCTCTAGATCTTGGGTGGCTATATCCATAGCCAAATCTTAAAAAACTAGATGGGTATGAAGGTATCACCATGAATTCAGATTATGAATTCTAAGATGCATTTCCACAGTTTATTAAGTAAAAAATCAAGGGTTTTTCCACTATCACCTTTGCAGTCAACCTATAATTGGCCTTGTTGTCAATTTGGATCTAAAAAGATAAAAGGCAAAAGACAAAGAAAAAAATATATTATTGAAAATGTATCTAAATGCAAAATATATGGAATTTCAGGTTTTGATAACAACTCTATCATGGCTATGGATGTATGGCTAGAAATAGAGAAATGCTATTGGCTATCAAGGTGATATCCTTGTCGAGGCTATATATGCTCACTAGTAGCAAGGCTCTATCTGATTGGCTCTGGAAAAATCCCCACCTATGTAGCTTAACAAGTAGGTGAGAATTATTTTACCTTCTTAATTAAGGGAAGAATAAACTCAAAGAGCACACAAGAATCTAGGGATAATGTCATTTTTATTCAAGATAATATTAATCCATCTTTTTTATTACTATGGTTCATATATTGCAGGTTATCAGTAATAAATTTGTGTTCTAAAGACTAAAACAAGAGTATTGACTTATCTCTCAAATCTAAAGTACTCCCCTCTTCCTGTTATATTTTGTATGCCATGTTGCTTGTTTGATTTCTGACAAAGTGGTTTGTTTTGGCTAACCTTTTGTGGTACTTTTTTTTTTTTCCTTGTAGGATCTTTTGACAACTCTCCTTTACTTGGGTTTTCCCTTGTTTGGCCTGCACAGATTTTTGTAATGAATTTTCTTCCCCTTAAATGTTGAACAACAATCTCAAAATTTCTCTACATTGTTTGCAGGAAGTACCTTGATGCAATCTTGATAATTAATGACTCTCTATTGATAACCAACCAGAGAGACCTAAAGTGAGTAGTCAGTCCTTCAACACTCACCAAACATACATTTTGACTACACAACCATGATTCTAAGTTCACTCCTAACAGGTTGAGATCCCTGAGAGTTTCCAAAAACTATAGATTCTATCTACACAAATGGTCTTGTTACCTTCACCATCGGCAGATCAACCATGTTATGTATAAACAAACCCCTTCGTATAATGCACTCATCTTTCAAGCATACACTCCCTGAAGGGCCATACATGTTTCAGTCAGACATGATTTTAAACACTTTTGCTTGATCTCACATCACAACATGACCACAAGAAGATATTCCTAGGAATATGTTGTACTACCCAAAGCCTACGTCTAGTGATAATTTATATAGGTGTCAAAATACATCTAGTTGGTTAATTTGTGCAATCATGGTCATCTCCATAAAAGATCATCATGATTTCATTTTTCATCCAGGGTTGGAAAGCATGTTGTGAACAACAAATCAAATATTTACACTTGACTGCATCATGGGAAATAAAAAAACTCATGCATGATTATTTGACATGCCCTTTGATTGTAATGAAAAACCAATCTTTCTATAATCATGATGTTTGATGATTGTTATTATAGAGCTTGGTAGCATACATTATATTGTAGGTTGGTTATTTTTAGGTGGGGATTGAACTTTGGTTCAACTCATTAATAAATATTGATATATTTGCAAATATTTTAATTCCTGAGAAAGGACTCCATGTATTTTCAGCCAGAGGTGTATGTTTTAGCATCTGTATCCTAGAAGTTTCTCTCCAGCCTTAGCATATTTTATCTTAATGAATTATGGGGACTGTGCCTATGTTACCTTTCTCTTTTTATTAATCAATGTGTCTTGTGCTAATCTTTTAGGAGTATGATCTAATATGCTTATGTTGGTGTGATTATTTTTTGTTTGTCTAGGTTTACCTATGGTCATGAGTGTTTCTTTCTCCTCACAACACACCTAGCACAAAAGACAAATTGTACCATTTATAGCCTACTCCTCAGTAATATTTTCTTTGGGGGTCATTGTTCCTTCACTTGACCCTTATATGAACTATTTATGTCTAGAAGAAAGATCCCATTCTTGGTGCCTCTTTTCCTTTCTCTATTTAGGAATATTGTTCTTGTATTGTTTCTATGAGTTTAGGGACTTACACACTCCTTAGGATTTTTATGTCTTTATTTGGACCCCTGTAGGTACTTCCCAAGGCTTGGATTTGAATATTTTTCCATCTCTCTCTCTCTCTCTCTCATAATTTGGCATTCTTTTCTCCCATACAATAATGAAGGGTTTATGGTACATCATGTCTTTGTGGGTAAAGGAATGAATCACTGACCAAGGATGGTCAAACCTCTGTAAATGTCATCTTGATCATTCTTAACCTCATCCTCAAAGTTTTATTATGGCATTTTCCCTCCCTTAGCTTATTTTTCTTGTGAAAATATCTTTTCCCTTTCCTCTCAACCCCTAATATGAAGAGCCAAATTCTAAAATCTTGAAGGTTGCTTCATAGGATGCACCCCTATTCCACTCCTATAAAAATTCTCAACTGCCCTTATTTAGGCATGAGCCTCTTAGCGATCAATAGACAACATGCCAAAAAAAAGATGCATAAAGCAAACATATCAAAACTTTTATGTATACTGCTATGCTCCCCCTTAAATCATTATCCTTATTCTACTAATCACCCCCATTGTATCATTCTCCTTTTTTTTCTCCTTTTCTTACCAGTCTCCCCCATTTCCATAAAGGACAATGGATATCAAGAAAGATACCAAACAAAATGCAAATAAAACTTTAATTACCTTCTAGGAAAGATGTCCTCATATTTATCTTTGAGTTTTGGATAGAAGGATTTCCACTGACTGCTCATAGTAACAAACATTGAATTGTGACTATTGTACTACATAATCAGGTCAATAGTACTGGGCTTATCATACAGTTTAGATATACTCACTTTCTCTTTTTCTACTTCTTTTAGTAGTTTGACAAAGTGATCCAGTTTAGCTTCTACAATTTCCTTAACTTTCTAGAAATATTTGACATAATCATCTCTTTGTATCTATGTTTGAATAAGTTATGATGTAGTGAATTGATAATTTTTCTCTCTATGCCATCCTTGTCTACAAAAATATCAAATGGTAATTCCAACTTATTCAATTCTAACTCAACAGAGTCAATCTTTTCCTTGTGTTTCTCAAGAGTAGTAGGTCATTTGAGACAATATCTATACACACTGGTAATATCATTGACACAAGTTTTAAGGATTCCATACCCTTGACCCTTAAAATGTTTTGGGGATGTCATACCCCTAACTATCAAAAAACTTCAAGAATGCCAAATCCCTAACCTTGAAAAGTTTTTGGGATGTCATACCCCCGACCCTTGAAAATTTTTAGGGTTTCCAACATCCCCAACCCCTTAAAGTTTTAGGGATGAAAATATCCTCAACCCTTGACATAAAAAAATAGATTTTGAAAATTCATCCCTTTGACTTATAAAAATGTATTTTGGGGATGTTGGCATCCTCAAACTCTAAGATAAATGATTGATCACAAAGGAGGATTTAAACTTCAGAATTTCTACACTTAGTTAGATCTAACAAGGTTCTCTTGTTTAAAATGTGATGGTGATGGTGTATTTATATATTTTAATTTTTGTTCTTAGTTTTCTTCATTCTCTTAGTTAGTTAGCTCAATAAAACTCTTGAATGGTTTACAAACTCCATCACATTGTGCAAAAGGAGATATGAAGACCCCAACCATAAAAAAAATGAGGCTATGAACACCTCGTAATTACTTTCCCTGAGCTTGTAGCACATATCTAAATTTGTGGAGATGAATTTTGTGATCATTAGTTATGGTTTTGCATTTTTTGGCAAGTGCAAAATGCAGGAAAAGAACAAACCCATTTTTTGTGTTTGATGGTAATTTTTAGCCTTTGATCTCTTCCTAGTTTCTTAAAAACACATCTCTAAGTCTTCTTAAGGGTCAGGAAAACATGAATCTTATGTGTGTTAATACTAAAAATCAAGAAAAATGCAAGAAACGTGGAACTAGGTGAGTGGAGTTTCAATCTCTTTAATTGGAGCTTCATTCCATGATTTTAGGACACATTTTTGCATGAATAAGAGTAATTTTGGGTTATAAACTCAATAAAATCATCATCTACCCATTATGTAATAGTTTAAGAGTAGTTTTAGGTAGTTAAATTATTGTATTTTAATTTTGTTTTGACCTAAAAAAAGGCCTAGAAACCATAGTTACAAATTTGTAGATTTGTAATTTTAAAACTGATTTAAACCCAGATTTCTGATGTAATAAGGGTTTGGATTTCTTCATTTGAGCTTGAATACAATTAGTGTTATAGTCTTAGTGTTCAAAAGGAAGAAGAGGAGGAAAGTCAACTTATGCAAGTCAATTACAATGGTAATGTATTTTTAGATCCAAATTGTTGCTTTGAAAGTACAATTGGAATCATGTACATGGAAGCAAAAGAGTTTCAGGTATTAGATTAGATTCAAGGGATCAATGATGAACAATCAAGGGAAATCCAAGAAGAGGGGTTTCCTCATGATCCAAATTGTCAGAGGTGCATTAGGAAGCTTGATATTATAATACTTCAACTCAAGAAGAAGTCATTGATAGCATGCAAAGGGAAGTTGAGTTGATTCCATATATAGATGTCTTCGATGAAGAATGGTTGTTTGGACATGTTGTCTCACAAAGAGAAGCAATAAATGCTAAAAATTTCAAGATTCAAGTTCAAGGAGAAATCTTACAACTAATTTCACAAGTACTCCAAGGTTGCCACATGCTATTAAACTATGTGATCTATTTTCCTCTACTTGTCAATGGGTTCACATAATATACCTAGAGTTGTCTTAAAGTAGGCATCCCCTACCATGTATCTATTTGTGGTCAATTTTTTTGTGTGTTGGTCTTATTTTTAGCTTGCCTCCATTTTCTCCAATTAGTCTTGATACTACCTCTTGTTGATTCTATTTCTCATTGATAAAACACCGATCTTTGTATAGTTTCTGGGTTCTTTCCATGTCCTTTACATTCCTTGTACTCTGTTAGAGCCGGCTATTGCCTAGACTTTTGTTGACCTAATAATTTAAATTTTTTATTTCAAATTCAAGGCCTAGTTTTTGAAAGTCTTTGCAATGCACTTACATGTGTTCATAGTCCAAAGCCTCTATTTTGAACTTTACCATAGGTGGTTTGACATATGTCTCATTTTCAAATACCATTGAACTCATTATAATCAAACTATTCACTTTTAATGATAAATATTTAAAAATTAGTTTAAAAATAAGTATAATATTCTTAAAACATTTTTCTCAATTATTTATCATTAAACATATTGTTTTGAAGGAAATGTTGGCAAGTGATGTTTTGGAGCACTAGGGTTCACTTAAGGGTTGTCATTTATGGCAACACTTATTCTAGAGTGATCACATGTAGAGAGTTTTGGTACTGGAGTCACAGTCATGAAAATGACTAAGTATAGAATCAAGATAACAATATACTATGTTACAATTTTGGTTAGCGATAATAATGTATGATGTATTATGGCTTGCGAAGTTAGTAGAATATATTTTGGGATATGTATGACCTTTATTTAAGGTCGCATGTGTTTTGGTGATCAGATCAGTGAGATAAAGTGTTGTGAAGGTATGCAAAGATAGAGAATCAGTGTAACAGGCCATATGAGCAGTCACAAAGTTTAAGGCAAGGTTAGTTGGTATGGAAATGTACTAAGTCAGATAAATATTATATATTGCCAACAATTTGGTAATATAAGATTGTCGACTCTATGTTTAGCATTTGCACAAGTATTTATTATGTTTTGTGAAGTATTTTGAGAGTCGACTAGATGACAGAGTTTGTATAAGTATAGAGTGTTTTGTGGAAGCAATAAGTGTGATTGTGATGATGATGTGAATATGAGAGTAGAGAGAGGATGTGAGATCAGTATTTGACAGAGCTATAACTGGAACTATCTAAGCATAGAAAGTGCTTGTATTGTTCATTTTTGGAGAACTCTTTGAGACATTATTTTGATTGTAAGAGTTGTAAGCTCACCACCTTTAACAGGGTTTTTGTATACCCCTAACAGGGTTTTGTATTCCTCTAACAAGGAAATGTAATATGTAATAATAAGCTCCTAACAGGGATATAATATTTTAGTGCATAGTTGTGGGTACCATCCCCATCGGGGTTTTCCCTTGGCCAGGGTTTCCTTGAAAACAAATCATGATGTCATGATTTATGTGTAGTGCATTTATGTTCTTTTCATTTCAGCATTGTTATGGTTTATTTTCAATTGGTTGAAGTTTAAATTAAAGTGTTGTAATACTAATTCACCACCCCCCCCCCTCTCAGTATTACCTAATCCTAACAATTGGTATTAGAGCTATTGGCCCTTGGAGAGAAAGCCTAATAGCTTAAGGGAGATTAGAATGGATTTGGAAAGTTTGCAAGAGAACTTTGAAGAAGCACTTGATGACCTAGACAAAGAGAAAGCTAAGAATGTCAAATTGAAATTCAAATTGAGAAGAGCAGAAGGTTTCATCAGGAAACTAAAGGAACAACTTGAAAATTCAAGAAGTCAGAAACACGACCTTATGGACAAGATCAAAGAGGATTCAGATAATGACACATCATACCAAGTAAAGAAGCAGGAGTAGGAAAAAGAACAAATCAATCTTCTGATGATTAAAGAGATTCAACATGAAAAAGATGCAAGATACAAAGTTGAAGAGTCACTAAAAGAAGCAAATAAGCAGATAGGACAAATGAAAATTGAACTCGATCACTACAAGGATAAGTGTCAAGAATTGGAGAAGTACAATCAGATCATTAAAGGAGAACTCACTCAAGCCAAATTACACATTGAGAAGTTACACATGAGTAGTGATAAAATTGATGAACAAAGAGAGAGAGAGAGAGAAACCTAAAGGAGACATAACTAGAGTTGGATTCAATGAAGCAAAATGTTCCAAGACCAATGAAGAAGCAAAGACTGAAGAAAGACCTAAAGAATAGAGCAGACCTTTCAAAGTTAGATGATTTGGATGCAACAAAGTTGGACACATGAAAAGAGATTGCAGAGATAAAGGCCCTTTCAAACCCTTTTCTAGTTATTGCTATAATTGTTATGATTATGGACACAAGAAGGCATAATGTAGAAAACTAGATTAGTCTAGGTATAAACAAGATTATGTTAGAGAAGAGTCAGAAACCAAGGACATATTGTAAGGTATTGTAAGCTAAAAGCAAATCAGGACAAAAGGAGACCACCTACATGTTACAAATGCAACAACCTTGGACACATAGCAAAGTTTTGTAGATACAATGGAGAAGACAACATAAGAGGACCAAGAGAACCAAGAGGACCACCTCCTGTGGTTATAAAGAAGAATGTTGGTGATAGTGGTAAAAGTATTAATGAGTATATGAATGAGTTTGAGAATCATTTCAAGAAATTAGAAAGTAAAGAGGATGACAAGATATGGAAGGTGAAATATTTCAATAGGGCATTAGTTCAAGGAGAGACAATAGATGATATTGTGTCTTCGCATGATGAGTTCTTTGAGACATCGACCTAGAAGGCTACATGGCCTTAAGGGGAGCATTGGATGTAGATAACAGAATATATCCAACCCCTTTTTATGTGGAGTGAACTCATGTGATCTTAGATTTGGTGTGTACAAACACTGTGGAGTTTATGTTTGAGAGCGCAACACTTGGAGATTCATATTCTATGTTCGTGAGATTTGTGTTGACTGGACAACATGCGAAGTTGAGCTACCTGTGATTAATGAACTTACTCAACTTGCAAAGGATAAAAGAGCTCTAAGGATATCATTTCAACACCAATTAATAATCAACGACCAAGGAGAGCAGAGTTGTGAAGCATTTCAGTCATCTAGCAGACATATTGTGTGATCACGTGAAGCAAAGTTCCAAATGTTAGCGTGTTAAAGGTATTTAGACTTTATACTCTCTGAGAAGTTATGGATGCACTATTAATATTTGATGTTGTGGATAGACCTAGGTATAAGTTTAAGAAACACCCATTCAAGTCTTGTGAGGATGATCCAGAAGGAGCATTTTCACAAACCCCTTACGACGTGTTGCATGTCGATAATATTAGGGCATATATACATTGAAAGTATGATATAATAGGAGATGTAAACATCTATAGTGAATTGGATGCAATGATAGAAGCAAATGGTAAAATGGTAGAAGAGTTTAAGCACCTAGAGGATTGATCTATCATCAAGCTAACCCAACTAGCGAAATTCACTGAAACTGAATGGTTTAAGATAATCCTTAGTAGAATCCATGATCATTTTATATGGATTGGAGAACAAATAGTAAAAATATGTGCTCAAATGATTCATGAGATAATAGGTTTGGATAATGATGGAGCCCTTCCAGTAGCAGAAAATAATATCAGAAAATAGGTGGAAACCCTAACCCACTCTAAATGGGATAAGAGAGCTATGATAGTAAATGACATCTATCAGCAAGATGTAAGATTTGTGGTGATGATATTAGGTTATAAGATGTTCTATAGAAGTAGACCTAACTCTGTATTAGTTGGAGTCATTATGATGGCTTATATAATGGTTAAAGAAAACAAGAAGTACAACCTATGCGAAGCTCTAACATAATAGTTTTTTGAAAATGTAAAAATTATAAAGAAAGATAGGTCTAAAACATTCAGGTTTGGATCACTATTGGTTCATATGTATATCTACATTGAGTGAAATTTCCTTGGCATGCACCCTAGGGCATGGAAAGATGATGTACCTACTGGAATTCAGATCTTTGAGAGCTATCAAAGATAGAGCAAGAATTGGGTAGATGGAGAACTATTTTCTATGACTAAAATCCTACAAAGGCATATAAAGGAAAGGTATAGGATACCTGAAGATCTAGTTGAGAAGTATAAGGACACTATATGTTTCATGGTTGAAACTAATTGTGTGTGTTTTGAGGAAGTTGAGCCTAGGAATAAATGGTGTTACCCTATGGGGTATGAAGTCAGTTCTAAGATTCTAACTATGCAGGTAGAGCATGTATTAGCAGCAAAAATAGACCCTTCTGAAGAAAGATGGGGAACATATAGGGAAAATTCTGAAAAGGTTAGAGAAGAACACGAAAAAGTGACAAGGAAGAGAAAGATCAATAAAATAGTTGAGGATATCACTATGAAGATAGGAATCACTAGGGAGCAACTAAAGAACATAAGGACTAAGATGATAGAAGCATCTTCCAGCATGGCTATTGATGCACCTCCTCCATCTGAAGCATAAAAGATAGAAAGTTCCATTCCTAGTGTGATAGACTTATCAGTCACTCCTAAAAATACTACAGAAGAAATTGTACCTACAAACATTCCTAGAAGATCTACATGATCTACCAAGAAAAGAAGCCCTAAGGAAAAAGAGGTGGAAGTGGAAATGAAGAAGAAAGAAGATAAAGTAATTGAAAAGGAAGAAGAAAAAGTTCAGAAGAGGCCACAAGATTTGTGGAAGCTAGACATTCAGATGTTGTAGAAGAGAGTGATAAGAGATGGCAATCTGAAGACCATAAATAGATATTATGAAAGGTATGACCCTCAGAATCAAGCAATAATTGAGGATACCATAATTGAGTACTTATTGGTTTTTAAGAAGAACCTATTAGAGATAGAAGGGAGTATCCCTAAGGAATTATATAGTAAGATAGAGATTATAAAATAGTTGGCACAGTCTGAAGATGAAAACATAAGGAACAAGTCCATAGAAGACATGTTACCTATTGTTTCTATACAATAAAGGGAGAGGATAAAAAAAATTGAAACCCTTGTTGAGGACTAAGGCTAGACTGGTAAAAATCATGGCAAGGAAATATGATGAAGTCATAGAGGACATTCAAAAGGCACTAGATCAAATCTTATAAGTGATATGCCGAAGAAGAATTCACCTCCCAAGGTTACCAAGCCTACACCTTTGGGATTAGGAGAAAGTTCCAAGATAGCAGAAGAAAGTGAACAAGCTAGCATGAAACCAAACTTCTTTTTCTCTGGTGTGCCTATGACCCTTGACACTTCGTATGATGTAAATGATCCATTTATGGACAACTTAGACAGTGCGATGACAGTTGAAGAAGGAAGGCAGATAGAGGAAGAGAAAAAAGAAGATAAACAAGAAGAAAAGGTACAGGAGAAGGAAATTTAGCAAGAAGAAAGGAAGGTAGAAGAGAATGGAGCAGAGAAAGTAGTTGAGGTAAGGATGGAGAAAAAGCAAGAACCAGACACCTCCTCTACTCTATTGTTGGCAAGTATGGCCAAACCAATGAGCGCAAATGTGGAGAGCATGGATGAGGATGAACTCACGAGGCTATCCTTCATGGATTTTGCTAAGGAAAAGGAAAGGTCAGTACAAAAAGGAGATAAAAAAGTAAAGGTAATAGCTAGGGCAATAGAGACAGTAAATAAATTACTCCCTACACCTATTATTTTTCAAGGTAAGGATGAGGAAGAGAACCTAGGCATGGCATTGGACAACTTTGACAGTCAGTTTGAGTCACTGTTGAAGACCGTAGAGGATAAGGCAGAAAAGAGATTTTGGAGAAGAAGTTGAAAGAAGTTTGTCAATCCATTTCATGGGCCTTGGACATTCTAAAAGCAACTACACTTAAGGCCAAGAGTTGTGTAGTACAAGGTAGAAAGATATACAGTCACTGCATAAATCCTTGTAGACATATGAAGAACATTGATGACATCATAGCCAAGGACAGGGCTACACTTGATAGCTTGATGGATAGTTGTGAAACATCTTCACAAACTGTGGTAGAAATGGATAAGTAGACATCCAAGATTTTGGATAAAATAAGTGTTCTAAATGCGGAGAAAGGGAGAGTGGTAGATAGATTTGGTTTTCTGAAGAGCTTAATAACTCCTAAGCTATCTATGCTTGAAGCTCATCTCTTAGAGATGGAGAAACTAGAAGGATAAATGTCTATACCCATAGAGTTGAAGGCAACAGAAAAAACATCTTATGCACTAAATGGATTGATCCATGTCAATGAAATTTTGATCAAATCATGGGAAGAGGAAGTGAAGACCTTGGAAGACTCTTTCCAAGATATTATAAATTTGGTGAGTAAGTACTAAGTCTTTTTGTGCTTAAAAGTTTTGAAATTTTGCAAGTACCTTTGCCATTGATGTCAAAGGGAGAGGAAGAGAAGAGAAAAATGAGAAGAGAAGAAAGGAAGAGAAGAGAGGAAGAAAAGAGAAAAATTAAGAAGAAGAAATAGAAATAAAAAAAGGAAGAAAAAGAGAAAAGAAAATAAAATAGGAGTTTATGTATATAGTAGAAGGAAGTTAGTGCTTTTGACACTTAGTCATTTTTCGCAAGTGTTGCCATTAATTCCAACGGGAGAGATTGTTGGCAAGTGATGTTTTGGAGCACTAGGGATCACTTAAGGGTTGTCATTTATGGAAACACTTATGTTGGAGTGATCACATGTAGAGATTTTTGGTATTGGAGTCACAGTCATGAAAATGACTAAGTATAGAATCAGGATAACAATATATTGTGTTACAGTTTTGGTTAGTGATAATAATGTATGATGTATTATGGCTTGCGAAGTTAGTAGAAGACATTTTTGGATATGTATGACCTTCAATTAAGGTCGCGTGTGTTTTGGTGATCAGATCAGTGAGATACAATGTTATGAAGGTATGCGAAGATAAAGAATCAGTGTAATAGGGCATATGAGTAGTCGCGAAGTTTAAGGCAAGGTTAGTTGGTATGGAAACATGCTAAGTCAGATAAATGCTGTATATTGTTGACACTTTGGTAATATAAGATCGTTGAATCTATGTTTAGCATTTGCACAAGTATTTATTATGTTTTGTGAAGTATTTTGAGAGCCAATTGGATGGTAGAGTTTGTATAAGTATAGAGTGTTTTGAGGAAGCAATAAGTGTGATTGTGATGATAATGTGATGATGTGAATCTGAGAGAAGAGAGAAGAGAGAAGATGCGAGATTAGTATTTGATAGAGCTATAACTGGAACTATCTAAGCATAGAAAATGCTTGTATTGTTCATTTTTGGAGAACTCTTTGAGATAGTATTTTGATTGTAAGAGTTGTAAGGTCACCACCTTTAACAGGGTTTTTGTATACCCCTAACAGGGTTTTGTATTCCTCTATCAAGGAAATGTACTATGTAATAATTAGCTCCTAATAGGGCTATATCTTCTAACAAGGATATAATATTTTAGTACATAGTTGTGGGTACCATCCCCGCCAGGGTTTTCCCTTGGCCATGGTTTCCTCAAAAACAAATCATGGTGTCATGAGTTATGAGTTGTGCATTTATGTTCTTTTCATTTCAGCATTGTTATGGTTTATTTTCAATTGGTTGACGTTTAAGTTAAAGTGTTGTAATACTGATTCACCCCCCCTCTTAGTATTACCTTATCCTAACAGGAAAAATAACTAAAAATCTATTCAAATGCCTCCTCATATTATTGTAATTCTCACATGCTTAAAGTCCTAAATTTCTAACTAAAATGGTTAGAAATGCTCAAAAAGTAAAGATTCATAACCAAAAAAGTTAGAAATGCTCAAAAAATGAGCATTCATAACCAAAATGGTTAGAAATGCTTAAAATGTGAGGACTCATAACCAAATTGTTAGAAATGCTCAAAATTTGAGCACTCATAACCTATGAGCCTATTCAAATCTATATATTCTTGAAATTGTAACTGTCAAAGAAATAAATGTGTTGAAAAAGCTTTAGAAACATCCAAACAAGTAAAAATCCCCAATATGCATGAGATAGGACAACAATTCATTAGAGTATAACAAAGGATTTTGTTAGATATTTTTGGTGGTTCATTTCTATGGTAGACATGCATGCAATCGAAAGCACAAACATGGAATAAAACTTGTTTAATAGCACAAGACCAAGAAGATGCCAACTCATATGTAATAATTTAAAAATTGCAAAACATGGATTTTTTGAATGGATATTAGAAGTTCCCAAGTGAATGTAATTGAACATAGGATTAAATCATTTCTCTCTTTGTATAACTAAGTATAGGGTATAAATAGAACACAGAAATTACATAAGGGCTCAAAACTTTAGTTTGTGTTTCCTAGATAGGATCCTAGTTAGGTAGTATAAAGGGCAAAAAGGATACACTTGAATTTTTAAATTTAAACTATATATTAAAGAAGGAAAAATAATGATTTTTTTTGAATAATTTGCAACATTTCCTCCTTTGTGTATGCCTCATGAGAGGGAGTTAGGCGCCGAGGTGATGGAGAATGAAAAGGGAGAGGATCTCCAAAATGAATTCATCAAAGGACGTGACCAATAGAAAAGATACCAAATAACAATCATAGGAAAAAAATAGAGTAATATAATTCCAAATCAAACACACCCATTGTAAAACAAGATAAGAAAAAATCAAGAGGCATTAGAGAGTAGATTTAACTAACAAAGAAAATGAACATGGAATGTATAAATGGAGATGAAAGAAGGAAAAGATAAAATCTTGTGAGGGAAGAGAGACACTGTACTATAATGGATAATGTGGAGAAGATAAGGAACGAGCACATCAATGGGGGTGCTACTAAGCATGCAAAGTATTGTGCTCCTACTATAGATAAAAAGAAAAATAGAGAAATAATATAAAACCCCCAAAATATGAGATTCAAAGTGGGAAAATATAGGACAACTTCTAAGAAATTTAGAAAAGAATATAAACAATTATGAAAAATCTAAAAAGTTCTTAAGAGATTGTAATAGTTAGAGGCTCCATGCCTATCCCACTCTCCAAAAGTTTGACAATAAGGTTGGATCTATCAAACCTAATAGTTAAGTTATATGATTGATTTCTCAGATCTATTGAAACTTTGGAGAGAGTCCCATCCATTCAATAGGATTTATTTGGAATGATTAGTCAATAGGAGTATACATAAACTAAGAAAGGATGAAAGAGACAAAGGAAACAAAATTATGTATAATTTGGGAGATGAACTATGTTCACTAACCAATGAGATGTCATTGATAATTAAAAGGATGAAAATATGTTATGAAAAGTCGCATCACCTAGAGCAAGATCCATCCCCTATGTTTTGTAAGAGTAGAAGGAATTTGAATGATAAAGTATCACAAAAGGATGAGACAAATAAGTGAGGTGATAAAATAGGGCTGGACTAACCACCAATGTCCCCCTTTTGGATTCATGATATGGTTTAACAACCTTCTATGTATTCTATAAGTCTAGTGGTTGTATCAGGCATTAATAGGTTGATCTTTTGGTGCAATGAAAACCACTAGTTGTAACAAGTGGTATAAGAGCTTGGTCATAGGTTCAAATTCCCTCAGGTGATGCTAAGGGGGGGGATTGTTGTACTAACCACCAATGTCCCCTATCAGGATTTATGACATGGTTTAATAACCTCTTGTGTCTTCTATAAGTCTAGTGGTTGTATTGGGCATTAATAAGTCGATCTTTTGGTGCAACGACAACCACTAATTGTAATAAATAGTAGATTGGGTAAAGAATTGGAGAAGAGTATTTTGAAATTAATTTGGTAATAGATAAGGTTAAAAAACACAATCCTAATATGATAAAAAGAATTGAAAGTTAGAAAAAAAATAGTCCACTAGTCCACAAACCAAAACAAACAAAGAAGAGAGTGTTGGATGTTTTGGCTAATTATCCCAACAATCTCTATGAATTAGCCATGTTCAATCAACAAACCCTTGGTTCAATGGCTAATGATTAGGATCCAACTGGTGGGTTAGGTTGATTGGAATCTATTGTGTTTGACAACTCATTCCCCACTTGATCAATTGACTAAGTGGGACCCCACTTTTTCCTTTTCTTTCTCTTCTTTTTGTTCCTTGCTTTTTCTTTTTGTTTTCTTTGTTTTGTGTCTTCAACACTTGCTTTTTAGTTTTTTTTCCATATTGTTCTTGGTTAAGGGTTATTTCTTTTGTGTTCAATTTAGGGTTGGTAACTTTATTTTGCAATAATAATGAAACCATGTCATGAGCAAGATGGGTTTTCCTTATCAAAGATGTTGCTAAATGACCTAGTCCCCTTAGCACCATCAAGAAAATCTTAAAATTTGGATTTGACAAACTTCCAACCACCAAAGTCACAAATTATAAGTCTTAGAAAACCTAAGTGTTGAATCTTTTTGTGTGATGTATTGGGGATCCCCAATCCCCAATCCTCAAAAGATTCTTATTTTTTGGTGATAAAAGGCTCAAAAAGTTTTGGGGATGCCAACACTAATACCCTCATTTTTTTTGGAGATTCCAACACCCCCAACCCTTAAAATGTTTCAAGGATGTCACACCTATGACCCTCAAAAATTTTATGCACATGCCATGTTACACAACCTCTATCAACAACCTCCTAAACTATGCAAAAATGAGATCTTTGAAGTTTTGTAGAAAAGATTTAGAAACTTGAAGAAAAATGCAACTAATTTGTGTCATTTGTAAAGGTCCATTATTTGAACTTTTAGGTGATAAAAGTTCTTTGAAAAAATAATTATTTAGAGAAAAGACAAATCACATCATCAACACATCTTGCAATAAATATGAAACTCAAAAATTGTAACCATACTCTTAGACATGTCTCAAAATGTGGAATCATAGACACCATACCTTAAGTGTTTAAGGGATGTCATTCCATGGAATGTAATGATTGAAATCAAGTGCATTCACCAAGTTTAAAACCACAACTTTGGTGAGAAACCTATAAAAAAGAGTTCATAAGTGTGTTCTTTTTATCAATAAGGTAAGAAGATTGGGGAAGAGTGAAGGGCGGATAGAAGAAAATCCGTGGTAGGGGAAGGAAGTAAAAAAAAAGTAAAAAGATGGATAAAAGGGAGGGACAATGTAGAAGATAAAGGGGGACCACAAGAAATATAGGAGGGAGGTAAAGCTAGGGGTTGCTTGGGAAATAGAAAGGACCTAGAAATAAAATGTTGCAACAGAGGAGTGTTGTTACAAAGGATGCAAGCACTGAATAATATAGAGAAGATAAATAGTATTGAGAGAAATTAGTAGAGGAAGAGAAGCCCAATGGAGGAGTGTTGCTACAAATAATGCAAGGACTGAATAATATAGAGAAGAGAATTAGTATTGAGATAAATTAGCAGAGGAAGAAAATCCATTGACAAGCCTATGTTGTCAATAATGTGTATGAAGATTTGATAAATAAAATCATTGTTGAAAAGATTGTGTTTTGGTTACTGTTATACACTGAATTTGCACCCTTATTTCAAGCTCTTGTAGTCTTGATAATCTAGTATAACATGGGAATCATCTCAAGGTTGTGGGACCTTTTTGCTAACCGAGATGAGACCTCCAGATTCTAGGCTGGTTCCTCTTGGGTAATCACCCTGATTTGCTCTTAACAGGAAAGTAAACTTTGAGGGTAAAGGGTTAGAAGGAGTGCATGAAAGGAAATGACTGAAAGCAAATCTATCCTACTAGGTGATGCACCAAAAGTAGGGTTTGGATCTCAGTATAGAGGAATGAGACCAATGGAGGAATTAGGTCTAATAGGTGACCACTCACTAGATAGGCTTGCATAAGTATTTCATAGGAAGGCTTGAACAGAAGACTCAACCTATGACTTGCAAACAAACATCCTCCTCTGCAACTAGGTGTAGGAATGAGACAAGACTGTTAGGGGCTGTAGTATACCCACAAAACATCTGAATCAGATCAGACACAGAAACACACAAATCATAGAAAAAGAGAGGGACCAGGAACCCCAATTTCCATTAACAACACTCATAAACCTCAATCCAATAAGAGATAATGCAAACAGGGAAGCACAAGGACATGAAGGATTGTCACAAACTGCCTCTGCAATACTTGTATTATCAATGGGAATTTACAGAATGTGGAAAACCAGAGGGCAGGAAGCAATGCCACAGATAGGTTCCCAAGAAAGAGCCTTTCTTTTTACAAAATGTGAGTTCTGAGCACTACAGGCTCCAAAAAAGAATATATACATTCCCTGCACGTAGGCAGGAACCAAACTTTTAGGGATACATAGATTTTACAATATAATAATCAACCCTAGGCCAGTCACTTCTGATCATAAATATGCTCTATAAATATCATAGCCGATCAGATATCTTCTTCTTGCGTGTCCATCCTTGAATTGATCATGCCCGCAGGCACAAAAGACCTTACCCTGACAACCCCTGCAACCCACTCAGCCATGAATGCCCAAAAATCTGATCGGATACTGGAAAGGACCCAAACTAGAAACCTAAAAGATCTCTGCAAATATCTATCCAACTACAACCGCCTTGAAAATATCATCAATTTTTTAGCTGCCGCACTTGCAAACATCTCTACAGAAGAAAACCCACCAAAGCAATCACACCGCCCTTGTAATAGCAATGGTCACATGATTGCATGAGGCCAAAAGGCTTCATGTGATCATGTGACAACTCCTTTGAGATTTTCCTCTGCTTGCCCAAGACACCTGGGGCCCGCAAAACATAACACTTGTCAAACTTGCCACGTGGCCCAACAGGAGCCGACCACATGGCCTTGAAAAGTCAGCGGTCGCATGATCACATGAGCTCGAAAGGCTTAATGTGATCATGTGACAACCCTTAGAAAATCCACCTCTGCTTTGCCACAAAAGCTCGGCCTTACGATCGCACTGCAAACTTAACCCCGGTTTCACCCTGGGTCACCTTTCTCCTCTAGTCGCTGAATCGCTTGTTTCTTCCTTAACCTCGGGCACCCCTTAGCGACCACGCAAAAACTGTTGATCTTTGCTTCATCCGACGGTAGTCACTGAGTCACGTTACCTTTTTGGAATATTCTTTTCTGTTAGGAGATTACCCGACTAAGGGAAGTCTCGTAATCGCTAGATAGAAGCAATACTCCTCCTTTTATTGCGAGATCACCCGATCGAACATAGAACTGAGCCCACCTCCAACTGCGCAACCGCGTAAAGCTTGTTAACCCCAAGCCCAGAACCACCATGTGTCACTCCCCCATTCAGTCTGACTGCCACATCAGCAAACACCTCGGCACCCCGGCACGGACCCACAGCAACACCACCTGCAAGCATGCTAATCGCTGATGGTTTGTCACATGGTCGCATGGGCTTGAAAGAGCCCATGTGATCATGCAACCAACTGCATAAGGCTAGCTACTGACCACCACCACTTGAAACTGGACCACTTATCACTTGTCGCATGATCGCATGTGGCCAGGAAGGCCTATGCGATCATGCGACAACATCAACCTGTGACCCTTGCCTTCAACACTGCCAGCTTGTAACCACTGTAACCACAGGTGGTTAGTCGCATGGGTGCATGGGCTTGGAAGAGCCCATGTGATCATGCGACTAACCAGAAGATGCTACCTGATAACCACTGGCACTTGTCTTGACTGCCAATCCTGACCGCCAATCACCGATACCACATCAACGGTTGTTGCATGATCTCATGGGATCAGAAGATCCCATGTGATCATGCGAAAGCCGTTGGATCTTTCGCACTGGCACGACCTTAGGCACCGAGACCTGCCTGATCAGGGTTGCACGCTTAGGGCTGAAAACATAGACGGTGTGTCAAAAACATAAAGGGTTTTCGAGTGAAGGTAAAAAACACACCGAATTTTCAGAGTGGAGAGGTTGAAAACACACCAACCCTTCAGACCAAAAGGCAGAAACATCATGAGCCTGCAGAGAGGAGGTCAAAAACACACTGGGTTTTTGACACTTGAGCAGAAAACACACTGGACTCTCGACATTAAAAGATAGAAAACACAGAGAGTTTCGACACTTGAGCATTTCACTTGGAAAATAGGGTTGTGGCCGAAAATGAATGAGAGGGAAATTTTGGGCAACATTTTGGTGACCTCTGTGGGATGTCAGCTTGCTAGACATAGACCAGATGCCTTGACTCAATCCATTGGGCATGGGGTCATTCCTCGAGCACAAAAAAAACCTGACAGGGAGAGGGGCAAAAACTGAACCAGCAAGATAAAAAATGTGCACGGGCACTTCTTGGAAAGTAGGAAACTACTCTAGAAAATAGGGAAATCTATCCTAACCTAAACTAACCAATGCAGAGACCTGGTTAAACAAATCCATTCACTGGCATGTTGAAGTAGCTACCTTCCCTTCTTAGGATATTTTGCATTGGACTCATGAGGATAGCTATGAAGATAAGAGGCATACAAAGATTTGGCAAATGAGGATGCACTGCCTCTGTAAAAACAAGATCAAGTTCACTCACCTCAAATTGATCAAATGGAGGTGTCCCAGTGAACTCCTTCTGGGCCAAGTATCTAATGGGGAAGCCTCTTGAAAGTCTGAAGGTAGGACTTTCATTGCTAGTTTCTCCTTTATCTTCATGGTTGCCCTCCATCATAGATAGCCACAACAACTCCTCATCCACAGCTAGGGGACTATCATCTTCTTCTTTTAAACTAGCCAAGAGCTCATTACAATCAGGCTCCATATACAAGCCATCCATGATGCTTCCCAAATAATCCTTGCCAAGGCTCTGGTTAACTTCTGTACATTGGGAAGCCTCCTCAAAAATGAGATCAAGCTCATGAATTAACATATCATCAGGATCAACCTCTTCTAGCTGCTACAATTTTACAAAGGTGGCTATGATCACATCTTCCTCATCCTGCTCAACAAAACCAGGCAACTCATCTAACAAGTACAAGGCATCCATTATAGAATCAACCTCTTGTTGATGATAGACCTTCTATTCTGATTGACCTTCAACCATAGGCAATGGCATGGTCTCTTCTACATCATCAAAAAAAGGAGGGAGTTCATCATACAAATTAGCCAAGAGCCCAGGCTAAGCATCAGTGTTCACCTCTACACCTTGCTGCCCTATTTCACCACAGTCATCACTCTGCACTGATACCTCAGATTTCTTTTGCTCTTCAAATGGAAGTTCATTCACCAGTCCTTGCTCAGACACCAGACTAGTGTCCTTACAAAGGCTTGGCATCAAATAGCCAGGAGGCAGAGTCCATTGTGGTATCCATATCACTTCATCATCCTGAGAGACCAGAGGGGCCTCTTGGGATAAATTTTTTTCTTGAATAGGCTGCTCTTGTAAAGTGGACTGAACCTCAAGCATAGGCTCTTGAACAAAATTTTTTGCCTTAAAACTTGGGATGTGAAACTGAGGGGGAGAGGGGGGAGACAAAGAAGGCATAGTAGCTTTAAAGCTTGGAAATGAATGCTTAGCAGGCTCCTCATGTGTAGGTTATTGAGACAAAAGGGCCCTCCAGCTTGGAATCTTAGGCCTAGGAGCCTCTTGTTGAGCAATAAGTGATCTCAACCTTGCTGTCTCAATGTCAGCTCGGCGTCTAATCTCTTCTTGAAACTCTCCTACTTGTTGCTCATCAACAAGAGTTTCTATCATTTGGTAAGGAGCTGCCCCTTGCTCATAATTTTGAGCCTCCTGCTCTCTCTGCTCCCTGAGCTTAGATACTTGTTTGACTAAATCAAGCAATAGACTCTTTGCCTCTTGCATTTCCTTGAAGTCTGAGCTCAGAGTCTACATCTACTGCTGAATAGGCTAAGAAGGGGAGGATGGGTGGTAAGCATGATGGGGAAGTTGGCCTTGCATATGTTATCGTGCCTCTTGTGCCCATGATCCATCTTTCCTGAGAGCTCTCTCATAACTTTTCACAAGGGCAAACTCATTTGGGGCATATTGGATATATTGATACCCTTGAGAAGTATAATAGCTTGGGGTAAAAGGAGGCTTTGGGTGACTTTGGTAAGGCTGAAAACAAGCTGGTTGAGCATTACTCTCATGATAGGATGGTGAGTAACCTGATTGTCCATAGTAACCTGACATGCCTACTCATGCAATCAGTGGGAACTTGAATATGAAGATTGAAAACATACCAGCACTTGACTTCTTTGAAACCAGTAGACCTTCTGGAGTCACCAGATATGCAGCAAAAATGACTTTTTTTAGGCCTGTAGCATGCTACTAGCATATCAGAGATAGCATACCTTGAACATGGATCTGAACTTCAGTCCCACCGGGCATGCCAGAAATTGTTATACACTGAATTTGCACCCTTATTTCAAGCTCTCATAGTCTTGATAATCCAGTATAACATGGGAATCATCTCAAGGTTGTGGGACCTTTTTGCTAATTGAGATGAGACCTCCAGATTCTAGGCTGGTTCCTCTTGGATAATCACCCTGATTTGCTCTTAACAAGAAAGTAAACTTTGAGGGGAAAGGGTTAGAAGGAGTGCATGAAAGGAAATGACTGAAAGCAAATCTATCCTACTAGGTGATGCATTGAAACTAGGGTTTGGATCTCAGTATAGAGGAATGAGACCAATGGAGGAATCAGGTCTAATAGGTCACCACTCACTAGATAGGCTTGCATAAGTATTTCATAGGAAGGCCTGAATAGAAGACTCAACCTATGACCTGCAAACAAACATCCTCCTCTGCAACTAGGTGTAGGAATGAGACAAGACTGTTAGGGGCTGTAGTATACCCACAAAACATCTGAATCAGATTAGAAATAGTAACACACAAATCACAGAAAAAGAGAGGGACCAGGAACCCCAATTTCCATTAACATCATTCATAAACCTCAATCCAATAAGAGATAATGCAACTAGGGAAGCATGAGGACATGAAGGATTGTCACAAACTGCCTCTGCAATACTTGTATTATCAATGGGAATTTACAGAATGTGGAAAACCAGAGGGCAGGAAGAAATGCCACAGATAGGTTCCCAAGAAAGAGCCTTTCTTTTTACAAAATGTGAATTCTGAGCACTACAGGCTCCAAAAAAAATATATACATTCCCTGCACGCAGGCAAGAACCAAAATTTTAGGGATACATAGATTTTACAATATAATAATCAACCCTAGGCCAGTCGCTTCTAATCATAAATATGCTTTGTAAATATCATAGCTGATCAGATATCTTCTTCTTGCACGTCCATCACTAAATTGATCATGCCTGCAGGCACAAAAGACCTTACCCTGACAACCCTTGCAACCCACTCAGCCATGAATGCCCAAAAATCTAATCAGATACTGGAAAGGACCCAAAACAGTAACCTAAAAGATCTCTACAAATATCTATCCAACTACAACCACCTTGAAAATATCATCAATTTTTTAGCTGCCGCACTTGCAAACATCTCTACAGAAGAAAACCCACCAAAGCAATCACGCTGCCCTTGTAATAGCAATGGTCACATGATCACATGAGGCCAAAATGATTCATGCGATCATGCGACAACTCCTTTGAGATCTACCTTTGCTTGCACAAGACACCTAGGGCCCACAATACATAACACCTGTCAAACTTGCCACGTGGCCCAATAGGAGCCGACCACACAGCCTTGAAAATTTAGCAGTCGCATGATCACATGAGCCCGAAAGGCTTCATGTGATCATGTGACAACCCTTAGAAAATCCGCCTCCACTTTGCCACAAAAGCTCAGGCTTATGATCGCACTGCAAACTTAACCCCGGTTTCACCTTGGGTCACCTTTCTCCTCTAGTCGCTGAATCGCTTGTTTCTTCCTTAACCCCGAGCAGCCCTTAGCGACCACACAAAAATCATTGATCTTTTCTTCATCCGACGACAGTCGCTGAGTCGCGTTACCTTTTCGGCATATTCTTTTCTATTAGGAGATTACCCGACTAAGGGAAGTCTCATAATTGCCAGATAGAAGGAATATTCTTCCTTTTTATTGTGAGATCACCCAACCGAACATAGAACCGAGCCCACCTCCAACTGTGCAACTACGCAAAGCTTGTCAACCCTGAGCCCAAAACCACCATGTGTCACTCCCCCATTCGGTCCGACCGCCACATCAGCAAACACCTTGGCACCCCAGCACGGACCCACAACAACATCACTCACAAGCATGCTAACCGCTGACGGTTTGTTGCATGGTCGTATGGGCTCAGAAGAGCCCATGCGATCATGCGACCAACCACATGAGGCTAGCCATTGACCACCACCACTTGAAACCGGACCGCCTATCGCTTGTCACATGATCGCATGCGGCTAGGAAGGCCTATGCGATCATGTGACAACGTCAACCTGTGACCCTTGCCTTCAACACTACTGGCTTGTAACCACCGTAACCACAAGCGGTTAGTCACATGGGCGCATGGGCTTGGAAGAGCCCATGTGATCATGTGACTAACCGAAAGATGCTACCCGATAACCACTGGCACTTATCTTGACTGCCGATCTTGACCGCCAATCACCGATACCGCATCAACGTTTGTCACATGATCTCATGGGATCAGAAGATCCCATGCGATCATGCGATAGCCGTCAGATCTTCCGCACTGGCATGACCTTAGGCACCGGGACCTTCCTGATTGGGGTTGCATGCTTAGGGCTGAAAACATAGACGGTGTGTCAAAAATATAGAGGGTTTTCGAGCGAAGGTCGAAAACACATGAAATTTTCAGAGCGGAGAGGTCGAAAACACACCGAACCTTCAGACCAAAAGGCAGAAACATCCCGAGCCTGCAGAGAGGAGGTCAAAAACACACTGGGTTTTCAACACTTGAGCAAAAAACACACTGGACTCTCGACATTAAAAGGAAGAAAACACAGAGAGTTTTGACACTTGAGCATTTCACTTGGAAAATAGGGCTGTGGCTGAAAATGGACGAGAGAGAAATTTTGGGCAACAGTTACTAACTTTAAAGTTTGAAGGTAGAATTTTTCTCTTTAAATCAAATTGTATTAGAGAGAGTGGTCTTGAGTGTGTGGATAGATCACCAAATGTGAGGAAATCTACACTAAGACTTGAGGGAAAATAATAAATTTGTACAAATAGATCGTCAACTGTGAGGTAGTTTGCATATAGGGATGATAAGTGGTTGTGGAAGGCTCGAGAGGATTGACAATAGGTGTGCGAAGTCCTAATAATTTGAGAGCTATTAATTTGTGAAGGAAGGTGTTATGCATATTGTAGAGTATGAAAACTGACGGTGATTACAGTAGATGGGAAGAGGATGAGGTGGTTCATGAGGAGGCATGTGTTGATTTCAATTTTTGGAGCAAGATTGGGAGGAGAGAAATGGGATGTAGATATTCTGATTGAAGAAGGACATTTGTAGATAGAAAACTAAGGATGTGAGAGCATCTCATACACATGAAGAGAAAAGAGAGGATAAAATGGTCATTTTGGATTTTTAGTTGGTAGATGAAAGAAAACAATGTGATGGAGGTAAAAATATCTCATAGGTTGGGGTAGTAGAAGTGGAAGAAGTTCAATAGGTAGAGGTTGTTGCAAAGGTATATGAGGGTCTAATATTTGATCAATGACTATAAGAATATGGTGTGTTTATTGGAGAGGATATCACGAAGATTGAAGAGTTGGTTGCATTCATTTAAAATGTAGCCAAGCGACTTGAGGAAATTGCAGATGTAGTGAGAAATGATGAAGAAAACTTTGTTGTAGTAGAGACTGAATAAGCTATGGGAGCTGAAAGTACAAAGATAAATTCTAATTTTTGTGTGTATGGGTTAGTGCAAGTAGATGTTTCATATGAGCGTGTAGAATTTAGAGAAAAAGTGCAATTGGATTTTTCAAATGTTTCATATTTTTATGGGGATGTGGCATGTTTGTGTATGGAAGTAGTAGAGGATGTTTCTAGAGAGATTTTGTGGAGATGGCTGGTTTATGGTGGATCAAAAAGTATGGAAGCAAAGAAGAGTGGTGAGAGTATTTGGTGGAGGAGGATATTTTATGATAGGATTCAATGAGAAGGAAGAGGAGAAGAGAGAACTATAGGTGGATGAGGCCAAACTTTGGTGGACATGAGTCCATGAGAGGAAAGAGGAGAAGAGGGAACACTTGGTGGAGGAGGTCAATAAATGTCCTACCTAAGTGCTAGAAGAGGCAAAGGAATAATTTGTCTTTGTCTTAATTATCAATGGAATTCACTGCAATTTTTTTATAGACGGAATGGGTAGTTCAACTATCTAACTCCATTTTGTGAGTTTTACTCACAATTGTTTCCCTGCCTAGCATGTCTAATGCAAGAGCATCCAAAGTGAATTGACAATCAACATCAACCAAAAATATTTCTAGTTTTTTTGCTTCAATTTTTGTTTGTTTGTTTCAATTTCATTTTGATTCTCTCTATGTGTTGGATCCAATTTTCCTATTTGGTTAGCTATAATAAACAAATTAAATAGGCTATTTTCTTTTTGATGATTGGCTAATTAAGATATGCATACAATTGATTTGTCAAAAGGGTTGTAAACACTCATTGAGTAAATGATAGAATGCTACATCAAAATGTTGTCTCATGGTTTTAAATGATTGCAAAATATGTAGAATCCAAGTTACACAACCTTTATCTACAACCTTATAAAAATTCAAAAATATGAGCTTTGAAAGAGGAATGACTTTGTATAAAAGTCTTTAGAAACTTCTATACATATGTGACTAAATTATGTCATTTGTTATGGTCTATTATTTGAAATGTTAGGTGATAAAATTTCTTTGACATACTAATTGGAAGGAGAAAAGAAAAATTACAACATCCACACATCCTTCAAGAAATATAGGAGTTTCAAATCGTAACCATTCTCTTAGACATGTCTAAAAGTTGTGGAATTATAAAAACTACACCTTAATTATTTAAGGGATGTCATTCCATGGAATATAGTGATTACAAGAAAGTGCATTCAATAGGTACAAAACCAAAACCTTGGTAAGAAACCTATTAAAAATAGTGCCTAAGTGTGTTCTTTTTCATATAAAGGCAAGAAGATTGCCGAATTGTAAATGATAGGTAGGAGAAAAGCCATGGTAGAGGAAGGAAGTATAAAAAAGGAATAAGCTATGTAAAAGGGAGAAAAAATAGATAATATTTAGGGGGGTTGTATGAAAGAGAGGAGGGAGGTAGAGAAAGGGGTTGTTGGGGAAATAAAAAGGACCCTACAACAAAATGTTGCAAAGGTGGAGTATTGCAAGCAACATAAGAAATGGGTGGGTGGCTCTATAGATGGGTGATATTAAAAAGAATTTAAGAAGTGAATAATATAGAGTAGAGAGGTAGTATTGAGGGAAATTAGGAGAGGAAGAGAATCCATTGAAAAGGATATGTTGTCAATAATGCGTGTGAAATTTTGATGGATATAGAGCTTGTGTATTGGTTACTAAGTTTGAAGTTTGATGGCATGAGTAGTTTCTTTTTGCATCATTTTTTTCGGCAATAATTAGTGTTACCCAAAAATTCCTTGTCATTCATTTTTGGCCACGGTCCTATTTTCCAAAAAGAAATGCTCAAGTGTCGAAAACCCAGTGTGTTTTCAACCTCCTCTCTGAAGTCCAGTGTGTTTTCTGCCTTTTGGCCCAAAAACACTCTGTGTGTTTTCGACCTTCACTCTGAAAGGCTCAGGATGTTTTCGACCTTCAAGCGAAAACCTCGGTTGTTTTCGGCCTTCCGCGCTTCGCAATTCTTTAGCGTCAGCATTTCTCTCAAGTGTTTAGTGTTGAAAACTCTTTGTGTTTTCGACCTCCGGTTTGAAAGCCCTCTATGTTTTTGACCCTAAGTGCGCAACTCCGACAGGCGGGTCCCAGTTCCTCAAGGCCATGCCAGTGTAGTGAAGATCCGATGACTGTTGCATGATCACATGGGATCTTCGGATCCCATGAGATCATATGACAACTGTTGATGCAGTATCAGCAAGGATCGATGGTCAAAAGATTCATCTAGCGGTCAGTGGCTAAAATCTTACGGTTGGTCGCATGATTGCATAGGCTCTTCCGAGCCCATGCGACCATGCGACAAACTGTCAACAGTTTCAGTGGTGACATGTTCAGTTATTGGTTAACATCTTACGGTTGGTCGCATGATCGCATGGGCTCTTCTGAGCCCATGCGACCATGTGAAAAACCGTCAGCGGTCACAGTTAAGGTGGTTCGCGGTCCGACGGGGGTAGCATCTTGCGGTTGGTCGCATGATCGTGTGTAGTCTTGAAACTGCATGCGACCATGCGACAAGTGGTAAGCAGTGGCTTCTGGTGGGTCCAATGGTTAGTGGAAGTGCTAGTTGATCCAAGATCAACAGCTAGCTCATGATCTCATGGGATCTTTCGATCCCATGCGATCATGCGACAACCGTTCGATTCTTCCAAGTTTTTTAGTTGGTGTAGTCGTGGGTCCAGCCGATGTGGTCAACTCCTATTGGGCCACATGGTAAGGTTGGACTCAAGTGGTAGATTTTGTAGGCCTGAGCATCTATGTGGTGGCGGAGGGCAGTCTCTCAGAAGCTTGTCGCATGATCGCATAAAAGCTTTTGAGCTCATGTGATCATGCGACCAATGTTATCTTAAAGTAGAGTGGGCCCGAGGTTGGTAAAGCAAGTTCGTGGTTACGTGGCTAAGGTTTTCACATGGTCACTGGATGTAACCTGAGGTTAAGAAAAAATCAAAAGATTCAGTGACTAAGGAAAAAGTGAACCCAAGGTGGAACCAGGGTTAACTTTGTAGTTTACTTCTTGCGCCCGAGTTTGAACAATTCTACGGGGGGTTTTTTTTGTTAATGTTTAATCCAGTGACATGTGTGGCAAAGCGGTGGCAGTTTCTAAGAGCTTATCACATGATTGCATAAAAGCTTTTGAGCTCATGCAATTATGCGACCATTGCTATGTCAAAGTGGTGCAACCATTTTTTCACGGGGTTTCTTCCAAGGTGAACTTTTGCAAGTGCGGGTGGTTGAAGAAATTGATGATTTCTGGAGGTGGTTGCAGTTAAAGAATGTGCAAAGATTTTTTAGGCCACCATTTTGGGTCCTTTCCAGTATCTGATCAGATTTTGAGCATTCATGGCTTAGTGGGCTTGCAGGGAGGTAGATGGGTTGAGGTCTTTTGTCTGTAGGCTCAATCAGTACAGGCATGGGCACGCAAAGAAGATATATCTGATCTGTTATGATATTTTCAAGATGAACATTTATGATCAGAAGTGACTACTTTAGGGTTGGATTATTTTATGCAGATTTATGTAACCCTGATTAATTTTTGACTCCTGCCTGCATGCAGTTGAGTGATGTATATAATGTTTTTTTGGAGCTTGTAGAGCTCAGAATCCAGCAGTTGTAAAAAAGAAAGTATCTTTCTCAGAGAACAATTTGTGGCAATTTTCCTGCCCTTTAGCTTTCTACAATTGTAATTTTCATTGATTGTTCAGATATTGCAAAGCATTCTGTGACATTTTTCCTATCCTCATGCCTTCTTATGTGAATTATCTCTTATTGGATCAAAGTGTATGCATGTTTTCAATGATGTCTTAGTTTCCCTAATTCCTCTTATTTTCTGTAACTGTGTGTGCTATTGTGTTTTATCTGATTTAGATGTTTTGTGGGTATATTTCAGCCCCTAATAGTCTTGTCTCAATCCTACACCGAGTTATAGGAGTGAATGTTTGTTTGCAGGTCATGGATTGATGTCTAATCCTGAGAGTCTTGTTGTTGTGCAAGAATCTTCCTCTTTCCCTGAACATCCTCTTTTGTTTGTAGACCCTTCCATGAAACACTTATGCAAGCCTATTCAGTAAGCTTTGATCTCCCAGACCTAAGCCTGTCATTGGTTTCATTCTTCTATACTGAGATCCAAACCCTAGTTTTGGTGCATCACCTAGTAGGATAGATTTGCTTTCAGTCATTTCCCTTTTATGCATTCCTTCTATCCCTTTCCCCTCAAAGATTTACTTTCTTGTTTAAAAGAAAATCAAGGTGATTATCCAAGAGGAACCAGCCTAGAATCTGGAGGTTTCATCTCGATTAGCAAAGGTCCCACAACCTTGAGATGATTCCCATGTTATACTGGATTATCAAGACTAAGAGAGCTTGAGATCAGAGGTGCAAATTCAGTGTATAACAATTAGAAATTTAGAATAGGCTATCCCAACCACTTTGAAGAATAGGGATGATCAAGAGTGTAATGTTTCCCCCTTGAGAGAGAGATATAAGTTAAATGGGTTTAAGGTTAATTTGAAAGGAATGAGAAGGAATGAGAAGGTGAAAAGAGGAAAAAGAAAAGTGATAAAGTGACAGGGAAGAAATATAGAAATTTATGTCAAGAGGGAGAGAATCTTATATAGGCACCACACTTGAGCAACACTTTTCTAGAGGCAAGTGTAGAGGGGGTTGTAGATGCCACACATTCATAGTTCTTGCAAAACTAAAATGGAAAAAGGGAAATGATGGTGGGTTGTTGTTGTTGAGGGAAACATTGATATGGAAGGAAAGAGATAATAAAAGGAAGATGAGAGAATCTAATGAGGAATTGGTTTGGTGTAGGATGACTTTCTTGTGTTAATGGTGTGGAAGAGATTCTCTACATACTATAATTATTGTAGGGGTTAAAGGAGGTAGAGGATGTTTCTTTTCTCTAGATATTGGATTATATGATGTGGCTATGTTACTATAGATCCATGCAAGTAAAGAATTTCTAATATAGAATGGTGACACTTTGAGGCCTATACATTTCATTTTTTAAAGGTGATGGTGATATAGGAGGATGTGTTGTGCATCTTGCAAATATTGTTGGGAAGGGAGATGGTATATGTTGGGAAAGTGTGTTGCACACCTTGCATAATAATGTTTATTATTGTAATATTTTATTTATTATGTAATGTTGCACCTAGGAGCACCTAGATGGGTATGCAACATGTAGAGATTTCTTCTGGAATATTCTTGGGAACACTTGATGTTTTATTATAATATTTTAATATTATATTATTATAATTATTTAATAATGGGGAAAGAAAATTTATAAAGTACTCAATATTAAATATGGGGTCAAGGGGTTAGGTAGGAGATGGTTTGAGCACATGGATATGTAAGACCACTTGGTGGTTTTGTGGGAGATTGTTTATATAAAAGAAACCATACAGATAGTTGTTGAGGTAAGTCATGTTATCTATTGTGGAGGTTGAAAGCATGACATGGGATGTTTTTTACATGCGTGTTCACATAGAGGGCTTGTTTATGGATGGGGTTTCGAAGGATTTTATAGATATATTGTAATATAGCATTCTTCAATAATACATAGATGATAAATTCTTTTGGAGGTTGGGTTTTTCCCTCATGAGGGGTTTCTTAGGGTATATCTCATGCCACATTCTTGTGGGTATGTTGTCTATTCTCTTCCATGTAGGTTCTGAGTACTTATTTGATTGATTTATTATGTGGGTTATATGAAAATTATCATTATATGATTACAAGTTTCCTTACAAGTGGCATCAAATCTAGGGTTTTGGTTTTATAACCTTAAGAGTTGAAACTATGGAATGCATGGAAGAATAATAGACATGGAAAGATATGAGGGTTTTATAGGTTGTTTCTTGCAGATTTGAGGGTTTTGGGTCTTTTTTTTATGATCAGTTGTTTGTAGATTTAGGGTTTGAATTTTTTTTGGTCAAATGGGTTGTTTGGATATACATTTAAATGAGGGTTTTGTGGGGAGTTTTCAGAAATGTAATCCTAGGAAAAATTGAACTTCACCATGTTTCTCCTCTCATGGTTGTCCTTGATGTCAAAAGCACTAATATATGATTGGTTTAGATTAGATTCACTTGATCAGATGCATATTTAGTTTAGATTAGATTCACTTGATCAGATGCATATTTAGTTTAGATTAGATTCACTTGATCAGATGCATGTTCAATTGGTCAATAAGATTCATGTTCAATTGGTCAGTATATTCAGTTACATATGGTTCTCAGTATATGTTTACATGACTTATAACACCTTCATCATTTTCATAATCCTAGTTTCGTTATGACTTGGGATTAATCTATTTCATATTCAATGTGAATTTAATTTGGGATCAATCTAGTTCACATTGCATCATGATTATTGTATAATCACTATTTTGATTTCAGTATTAATGATCAATTTGAGAAAGTTTAACAAATTTGCATAATCACTATTTTTGGTTTAAGTATCAAGTGATTAGTTTGAAATTAATTTATCATTTTACAGTTACATATTATTTTCCATCACAATTAGTTTTATGAGAACACATTTTGTTTGTATGATCATTCTCATATGGATAAGTTTGCATAGAGAAGCATCAAAAGTAGAAACACTAAACTCACTATGAAAGTATTAATATTGTGTTTAATTAACAGTCAACTTTGTGACCATGACACTCATTAAGTTACTTTATTAGGAAGCCCCTTTGGTCTCCCCCTAGTAACCCTTCATGTTTTGATATCATACTAGTGCATTCGATGACATTGATGCCATTATAATCAAAATTTATTGTGGTAAAGATAATTTTAGTGTAAATGCCATTTGGGCATTGTTGGTTTATAGATTTATCATCTACTCTATTTTCCAACACCCAAACAAGATGATAAACACAACCACAGTTGAATAAATCAAGCAATAACCATCACTGATATATTCTCTGCTTATTTTCAAAGGTGGCAGCTACCTTCTTATGATCAAAACTAAAGAACTAATTTTATGGGTTGCTTTTAACCTGAAAGCTATAAGGTGAGCTTTTAACCAAAAAACTTGCAAAGGTATTTAATAAATTCAAAGAAAAACTAAAGCTAAGAGATTTTCACAAGCTAATTTATCCAACAAGAGCTCATTCACAGATGAGTCTCCCACATTCCACACATAAAATAAAGAGAACTTCAATACATTTATCTACTGCTATCTTCTCACATAAAAAACATTCACATAATCTGATTCAAAGATTAAATATATAGAATCCCAATATGATAATTTCATTCAAGTTTTTCAATCCATAGTAAAGCATGAGATAAAACATAAATTAAAGTCTCTCTAATGAGTCAATCAAAGTTCACCCAAAATGATCCTGAAAGAACTCAACGATCCCAAATTTAAACATCATAAAGTAACAGTTTCAAGAACCGTTACTCATAACTAGTTCCTTTTTAAAACTAAAAAAGAAAATAAAGTTCTTTAAAACTGATAAAAACAAAACTTTTTAAGAGTTTCCAACTCCCGCATCTTTCGAGACTTGGACACTTGTCATACCAACCTTTGTAGCTCCCTTCGCCACTTCTACTTCCTTGAATCTTCGATGATCCTCCAAGTACTTGTTAACATACACTTTAATTTTATCATAGTCAGGAATGATGGTGACCTCCAATTTGGTTCTCCACTTAGCTAACCCCTTTTTTGCATCTTTGACTTCTTCAGGAACCGTCATAGTCTATGACTTGAGAACTCTGAGGATCTTATGTAAGTTTCTTAGCCTGTCAAATAGTTTTGTATAACTCTCTTGAACTTTCTCAATCCCCTCATTTATTAGCTCATTGTATTAGTTCTTAATCTCCCCCTTTTCAACAAATTTCTCTTCGAACTTATCAGTTAAGTCCATGTCCGGGGAATTGAAGTAATCTTTAATGTCAACAAAACAGTGAATATATTGGTCAAGGACTTGCTTGATGTAATTGATATAGTCATTATATAGAGAAATATTCCACTCAGTAGAATACAACTAGGGGGATTGGATTTCGGTGGGACTGTCTACAATTTTCTCAGTTACTAATACCGCAGGCTTTAATTCCAATATGTTTTCAATATTGTTAGCTAGAATATACCAACTACTCTATTATTCCCCCATCTTCTGTACTTCTTGGATTAGAGCTTGCCTCTTATTGGTTATTCTTATGTATAGGCTCCTAATATATGTTATAGGCATGTTATGCCTTGTTCTCGCATTTGTTCCACCCACTTGGCCAAAGCTTGCATTTTGCGAGTTCCATCTTTGAATTTATCAAGAACCTCTATTTCCTAGAGAATCTGAGTGGGACTAGAGGATTCTCCCTTGATGGACCTAATGATAGAGGTTAAAAATTCCTTATAAGGTTGAATTTGTGTAAAATGCTCTTGTAGCTCATGATTCTTCTTCTTTGTCTCTTGAGATTTTTCAGTCAGGGCCTTAACACAAAAATTTGCATGATAAGCTTCACTCTCCAAGTTAAAAGGTCCCATATCAACACAGGAGACATTTGAGTTGACCTCAGTGATGACATCCATATTTGTATCTCTAACAAGGTCAACTATTTCTAAAATATGGTATCCTGTTTTGGTATCAACAATAACTCTGGACATTCTTTTAGCCCTTCTAGATTTCTTTGAACTCTGGAAGAGAAAGGAAAAATTTTCCACTTTATCAGTGTTGGGGGTGGCTTTCCTTATTTTCTTCTCTATCTCTTGAGCTAACTAGATAGAAAATTAAGACTGGATCTAGCATCATCTTCTCCTATTGAGCATGTCGATACAAATGGGAGGGACGTAGGGGTAACAGGAGTAGGAGAGGAAGGAATATCCATTATAGATTTTATAGTAGTAGTTTGCATGATTTTATAACACACTGCATTAGGATCCTCTTTAGCCTCCTTCTTTGTGGGAGTAATTATTTCATCCAACAAACATACACTTTTAATTTCAAACATGTTCTCATCAGGTAACTCTCCATCTCCACCACTCTGTGTTTCTCTCTTAGTTGGGCTAAAATATGTACTCTTATCAAATACCATAGGAGTGGAAGAAGTCTTTTCTTGGGTTGAAGTACCAATGGATGTTTCTTCACCAACATGTATACGTTTCTTTCTCCATTTCCCATCTAGTCACTCCATGGTCCTTTTTAACACAGGGGTGGTCTGAGATACCAAATAAAAAGCTTCTAGATTACTCCAATGATGCCCTTATCCTTGAGCTCATGAAACTCAGAATCAATAACATTATCTTCTTCCCATGCTCTGACAGGGATGTTCAAATTGACCCTAAAGGATTGAATTTGTTGTAGAGTAAATATTGTAAAACTCTTTTTGAACATCTCCATGTCATCAATATAGTCTGCCCAAAAATCCTCCAATATGGGCTTGTGGATGTAAGTTAGGTCTCCATACAAGTTATGTATGGCACAACCTTTTCTATCGAATTGTCTTCTTTTGGGCAGAGTGGGAAAATGGTAATCTTCCAGGATTTTCTCGACACTTTCAGTAGCTATCAGGGTCTTACATGAATATGACATAGAAACAAGAAAGGTAAAACTCTTCTTCACCATGCTTGAGTACTTAACATTAATAATGACCATTTGACAAAAAAATTTCTGGAACATAAGAAAATCAGAGGGATATCTAGGAAGTCACATGGGTTCCTTCTCAAAACTCCCTATTCTTAGGTATGAGAACTGTCTAAATTGAATGAAGATGTTGCCAAACCCTAAGACAAAATCAACAGCTTCCTGAGATAACCTCATATGGGGTTTCCCTTCTAACTCTCTGAACAACCTCATAAGAAAAATATCATTCACCAGGGAAAAGTCTTGGTTACCCTTATTTGTAGTGAGTTGGGGAAAGAAATTATAGATGGGAGCTTAGACATAATGTATAGGTTATGGAGTTAAACCTTACCAAAAAATTCTATGATTGGCAATAAGGTATAGTAACACATAAGATAAATTGGACATCCCTTTTCGGGATAATTCCTTCAACTAAGTATGAAGGTGATAGCTCATAAGACTGGCCCAATGTATATAATGTTTTTTCCCTCAAACTATCAAAATAAACTTGAACATCCAAAATTCAAAGCTCTTAGAATTAGATCTTCCTACCACTCTATGAAGAAAAGTAATCACATCTTGATGCAAGGGCAAGGTGGATAAAGGCAGAATCAAGGTTAATTGAGACTGCTTAAACCCACAAACATGCCTTGCAAAGAGTTACACATAGAAGAAATATTTGAATAACACACAATACCATGATACATAATGAATATAGGAAAGCAACTAGAAACCACATTGGTGTACTTATTATTAAATTAGCAACATGCCCGACTGTGAGGCCTTCCAGGTTTCAGCCTTATACAAATAAATTATGAAATCAGAATCAAAACTCACATCTCAATCCTCTAATCTACTATCCCCTAACTAGAAATACCTTTCTACATCAACCCAAGCTCCAAATATATAGCTAGCAAAGCCACAAGTTGGCCAGTTAGGCATTTAATTACAATATAGGTCCACTTAGGAGGAGAAACCAAAACTAAAGCAAGAAATAACAAAAGATGGTGCAAAGTTGCATTTAGGTCCACACATGATCCAAGAATAGATCCCCAACCACACAAGCTCCAATTTCCCTGTACAAAACCATGCAAGGCAAAATACCACACATTTCATGAGTGAAACTGGTGGAAAATCGATGCCCGAGGAAAATTGTGATAATTTCTAGATCCAAATGAATTAGGATGTGTGCCCTTAGGAGAATGCTCAAGATTAGGTCCACATCACTGTATTAACTGCACAAGGCAAGAAACCAACTGCAACATTGGTGACAAAACAAACATTAGATAGGTACAGGAAATATTTTTGGTGATGCAAGATTGCTCGATACCCAAGATGCTCCTGCATCAGACACCTGGGGTAACAAAAGAACTGATGTTCACATTAGGCACTACTTATGTTCTGACCTGAATCATAAATATCAAACTCAGCTTGTGTAATCCATGAACTATCTTCAATTCGTTTGTCTTTCCACTGAACTAGGTATTCCATGTAGTCTTTTGCTCTTGTACTCTTGCTTACTCTACTATTCAAGATCTTCTCAATGTTGTCTTTGTTCTACTTAGGATAATCTAGATCATCTTTAGTTTCATCAGTTGATTCAAAGTACTCAAAGATATTAGCAATGTTGAATATAGGTGATATGTCCATGTCTTCTGGTAATTCCACTTCATAAGCATTTCCACTGTCAAACTTCTTCAGAATCTTACAAGGTCTAAACTTCTTCATTTTTAGCTTGTTGTAGGTACCAAATGTAAATCTATTCTTCTTCAAATGAATCATAACCTCATCTCTGACTTCAAAATATTTATGTCTCCTTCTCTTATTTGCTCTTTGTTTATATTTTAGATTATTGTCCTCCAAGTTCCTTTTGACTTCATCATGAAAAGTTCTCATGTATACTACAAAATCCTTAGCTTCAACACTTCTCCTTGTCTCAGTAGGTAAATCTCTCAACTCTTTTGTTCCCTTAGGATGAAATCCAGTAACAATCTCAAATGGTGTGTTCTTAGTACTTCTATTCACATAATTATTATATGCAAACTCTGCTTGTGCCAAAACAAAATCCCAATTAGCAAGCTTATCTCTGACTAAACATCTCAACAAGTTTCCCAAAGTTCTATTCACAACTTCAGTCTGTCCATCTGTCTAAGGGTGAAATGTAGAACTAAACTTCAATTCTATATTCAACTTCTTCCAAAGTGTTCTCCAAAAGTAACCAGTAAACTTAGTATCTTTGTCTAAAACAATAGATTTAGGCAAACCATGTAATCTTACCACTTCCTTGAAAAATAATTCAGCTACATGCAATGCATCAGATGTCTTCTTACAAGGTATGAAATGTGTCATCTTAGAAAATCTGTCAACCACTACCATAATAGAATCACTACCTCTCTGAGTTCTAGGAAATCCAAGAACAAAGTCCATACTCACATCTTCCCAAGGTCTATCAGGTACAGGCAAAGGTGTATACAATCCCAAATTCTGACTAGTTCCTTTTGTTGTTTGGAAAGTTCTACAACCTCTAACCATTCTCTGTACATCTCTATAAATCTACAGCCAAAAGTATCTTTCTAAAATCAATTTCATAGTCTTATCAATCCCAAAATGTCCAGCAAGTCCACCACTATGTTTCTCCTTCATTATGTTCTCTCTCATAGATCCTCTAGGTATGCACAACTGAACTCCTTTAAACAACATGTCTTCTTGAATGAAATAATCATTCCATTTGTCATTTATTATTTGTTCCTTAGAAGATTTCCAACATTCTGTAAAATCAAGGCCAATTTCATACAAACACTTCAAATCATCAAAACCAAGTACCTCAACTCTCATCTCTGTCAGCAAACTTCTTCTTCAGCTCATGGCATCAACAACCTTATTCAAGTGTCCACTCTTACGTTTCAATGAAATTGAAAAATTCTACAAAAACTCAACCCACTTCATATGTCTCTGATTCAATTTATTCTGACTTCCCAAATACTGTAAAGCTTTATGGTCAGTATACAACACAAAATCTTTAGGCATCAAATAATGCCTCCATTTCTTCAAAGCTTGAACAATAGCATAGAATTCCTGGTCATAAACTGAATATTTTCTCTTAGCATCATTCAAATTCTCACTAAAGAAAGCTATAGGTCTTCCTTCTTGACTCAAAATAGCTCCAATTGCACTTCCACTAGCATCACATTCAACTTGAAAAACTTTACTAAAATCAGGTAAAGCAAGTGTAGGTAATTCTACAATTCTTTGTTTCAATGTTTCAAAACTCTTTTGTACTCTATGTGTCCATTTCAAATCCCTTTTATCTCCTCTCATAGTTTCAGTCATAGCATGACAAATAGAACTAAAATTTCTAATAAACTTCCTATAAAAACTTGCCAATCCATGAAATGATCTTACCTCTCCAACATTCTCTGGTGTAGGCAAATCAAGTATAGCTCTTACTTTCTCAGGGTCCATCTTCAATCCATCAACTAAAATTACAAAACCAAGATACACAATCTCTTCTTTCATAAATGAACATTTCTTCAAATTAATCAACAGCTTTTCTTCCTTCAATCTCTGCAATACTTGTCTAATATGTTCAAGATGTTCTTCCTTACTCTTACTGAATATCAAAATTTCATCAAGATACACAATCACAAACTTACCCAAGAAGCTTTTCAAAACTTCATTCATCAGCCTCATGAAAGTACTAGGTGCATTAGTCAAACCAAAAGGCATAACCAACCATTCATACAAACCTTCATTAGTCTTAAAAGCAGTTTTCCATTCATCCCCTTCTCTAATCCTAATCTAATGATATCCACTTTTCAAATCAATCTTTGTGAAATACTTTTCTCTACTCAAACTATCCATATGTCATCCATCCTAGGCAAAGGAAATATGTACTTTACTGTTATCTTATTTATAGCTCTAGAATTAGTTCTCATTCTCCAATTTCCATTCTTTTTCTGTGCTAACACAGTAGGTACTGCACAAGGACTCAAACTTTCTCTAATCAAACCTCTCTCAAGCAATTCTTGCACTTGTCTATTCAACTCAGTCTTTTCATCAGGGGTCAACCTATGTGGTACTTTACTAGGCAAACTAGCTCCAGGTATCAAATCCATACAATGACTTGTACTTCTCATAGGTGGTAAACCATTAGGTACATTATTAGAAATGATGTCATGAAATTCAGTCAACAAATATTCAATCTCGGGTGCATGTTCTAACTCATCTTGTTTCTCAGTTTTCCTTAGAACTAAAGAAAAACAAATATTCAGTTCTTTCATTTCTCTTGCAAAATTTTTACCATCAACCAAGCATACTCTGACTGTTGTATAGTAACCTTCATCAAACTTCTCTACTAAAGGAAATAATACTTGTTTCTTTCCATCCATCCAAATAGTATATTGATTCAATCTACCATCATGCAAAGATTTCCTATCATATTGCCAAGGTCTACCCAAAAGAATATGACAACAATCCATAGGCATAATATCACACAAGACTTCATCATGACAATTCCCAATTTTGAATTTAACAAGGCATTGTTCACTTACAAGTTGTTTATGCTCCTTCTAGATCCAAGCAATATGGTAAGGCTTAGGATGTCTCAATCTCTACAATTGCAATTTGTTAACCAACTCTTCAGATGCCAAATTATGAGAACTTCCACTATCAATGATTACCTTGCAACATTTGTCAGCGATCTTACATTTGGTTCTGAACAAACTTTTCCTTTGAATAGGTTCCTCATTAGCTTCTTCATTCCACAAGATCCTTCTTAGCATCAAGTTCTCACCATGTTCAGGTTCATTAGATAATTCCTCAACTTCTTCACAAGCCAAATTATTTATGCCATTACCTCCAGTCTTCTTTCTAGAGTTAGTACATTCAAAAGCTCTATGTCCTTCTTCACCACATTTGTAACAAGTACCTTTAAACCAAGATTTCTCTTCTCTTTTCCCACTATTTTTATTCCTAGAGTAACTAGTATAGCTACCTCTAGAGTAGTTACCTCTTCTACCAGTTGGTTAATCTTTCCATCCTTTATCTTGTCCTACATTATCAGAACTGCTACTTTCTCCATAAGATCTACCTCTACTTCTCTAAAATTTTCCACCTCTTCCTCATTGTCTTTGTTCATGTCTCTTTGTTCATGTCTCTTTTGTCTTCAGAGAAAATTGGTATGCTTCTTCCACACTATCTATTTTAACATAGCTAATCTCATCTTGAATTGATATCCTCAAACCATTTAGGTATCTAGCCACTTTCTCAACTTCATCATCCACATGTCCAAATCTGATATCCAATTTTTAAAACTCCTCAGTATATTGTTTCACACTCATGTCCATTTGTCTCAAATTTTTAATTTTTCTCATCAAACTAACTTGGTAGTCAGCTGGAAGAAACTTCGTCTTCATCTTTCCAAGAATTTTCATCCATGTCTTGATCTTTTCTTTTCCTGTCTTCTGTCTCTCAGTTTTCAAATGATCCCACCAAAGAGATGCATGACCTTTCAACTTTGTGATTGCTATCTTAACCTTCTTATTATCGGGAGTACCTTCATACTCAAAGTATTTATCCATCTTAGAGATCCAATCCAAAAGTGCACCGGTCTCAAGTCTTCCATCATAGCAAGAAACTTCAACTGCAGGTCTAGAGTTAGCCTTAGACAAAACTCTCAAAAGCCTTTCCTCATCCTGTTCAGCTTCAGGTTTAGGATTTGGTGTTACCTCTTCTTCATCACTAACTTCTTCAAGATGTGCACCTCTTCTCTGGGCTATCTCTACAGCTCAACATATCCATGATAGCATTATCATTTCCTCTACCTCTAACTATCTTGACAATTAGGTTCTAGCAAGATCGTAACCTTTTGCAAGTTATAGGTCAGATCTCAAATCTGCCAACCTACAACCAATCCAATGAGGCTCTCCACGATCCAATCCACAAGAAATAATCACTCTGATACCACTTGATGCAAGGGTAGGGTGGCTAAAGGAAGAATTAGGTTTAATTGAGATTGCTTAAACCCACAAACATGCCCTGCGAAGAGTTACACATGGAAGCAATATTTGAACAACACACAATACCATGAAACACAATGAATATAGGTAAGCAAATGGCAACCACATTGGTGTACTTATGATTAAATCAGCTATTGGCAAGTTGACTATACTAGTGTATATGACTTAATATAGTGTTTTCATTATGGCAACAAAGTCATATAGTGTTTTGGAGTCAGTGCACTTGATGTGAAGATCAAAAATTGGCTAAGTGTTGAACACTGGACAGTATACAGAGTACCCGAAGTTCAGAGCATCAGTGCATATGCATATGATAAAATTATGGTATGTGCCCTAGGATTTAATTTTCTAAGTGTAGACACCTAAAAATCCTTTAGAAAATAAAGTATTTTTATTTTTTTGAAAAATCCCTGATGATATCATCATTTATTAATTAATTAATTATTTAATTAATTAATTTATTTTTATGTCATTAAATCCCTTTTTCTTAATTAAAAATATTTAATTAAGAAATCCCTCCCAAAAATGTTTAAATCTTATTTAAACATTAATCCCCTATTTATTAATTATTTTAATTAATAAATTGACCAAAAATCCCCCAAAAAATAATTAATTTATTTTTTGACCAAAAGTTGGCCTTTTTTCCTAAAACCACTAACCTCTTCCAAAATCTTCTAAAACCCTCTTTAATTACGATTAAAGGCTAATCCCATCTTTTCTAACCCTAATCTCAACTCAAAATATTTAATTAAGATTAAATATTTAATTTTCATATTTATTGAAAATATTTCAATAAATTTTCCCAAACTTAAGCTTTTGGAATGAATAAACTTTTATTCCATAAAACCTAAGAAAACTCTAGACTCTTCTAGAAACTTCTCAACCCAACCTCTTCACCCATCCTAATCCTAAAATCCCCTAATCCTAATCCTAATCACCTCCCTAACCTTGTCACATTCCCTAACCAAGATTAGCCAACTCCTAAACTTTAACCAAAGTCAACAAACTTCTAGAGGCTTCTCTTACATGCATTTATGATGCATTTAAAGCCTCTTTATCCCTCTTACATGCATTTATGATGCATTTAAGAAGCCCCTCACCCTTTTCTTACACCCTTTGACCTTAGGCACATTTCCCAAATTGTGCACATTCCTCCCATCTTTCAACCCAATGCCCTTGTGACACTTGTCACAAGGAGGTGGCCTTGAACTAGCACAATCCATGTGCTCCTCTTTGAATGAATCTTGGCCTCTCTTAAGGATTTTGATCCTAGCCACTCATTCATCCTCCCAAAAGTCTATAAATAGTCCTCATTTCCAAGAGTAAAATATCCATTCACCTTTCATTTTATGCATTGTTATCATGTCCATTTAGCTCTAGACTTAGCATAAGCAATACTAATTGTTAGTTTCTTTTTATCATCTTCAAGCTTTCTTAAAGAACATCATAGCTTAGCAATAATGGATTAATATAGTTTCTTTCATTGTTTAGCATAGCATATAGCATCATATCACACCTATATTTGGTCTAAAATCAATCTTAGTATGCATTAGAATATGCTCCAAGTGCTTAGAGAGCACACCCACATCCCTTTAATTGAAGCGAATCAAACATTTGCTCTATAGCACTTGTTTTTTTAGCAACAATCTTGAGGTGGCTTTGGTTTTGTTTTCATGTTTTATGCTATTTTTTTTTAGTTCATGAACATGTTAGATTAGTCTAATGTTTGAATGTTTCAGCCTTTCAAGACAGGTAATAGGTTCAAAATCATAGTCTACATTCTGGCACGCTCGGTGGGACCCACTTCACGGGTTCTTTGCAAACATTCTGATAGATTTTGGAGTGTTTTCAGATTTTTCAAGCTTATAGGTGGATGGAGCTCTTCAAATTCTTCTTCCTCTTCTTGTCTATATTCTTCTATTCCATCTACTTCTTCTTCTTCTAGCAAGGTCATGGCCATTTTTTTTCAAAAAAAAATCCATAAGGAAGCAAAATCATACAAACTTTGTTTTAGTGCTTAAAATGAACCCCCAAATCATTCTTAAATGCATTAAGAACTAAAATTTGCAAAATTTATTCTAACAAACAAGAAAAAAATCAATCAAAACATTTGCATCCTTGCAACATCAAGGTTTTAAATGCATTCATGCAAAGTAGGAACATTTTATGATTTGGGAGCATAAAAAGAACATCAAGTTTGCATTGGAAAGCTAAGTGGTCCCTAATCAACTAAAAAATCATCCTAAATGGTCCTAAATCAAAATTAAAAAGCATCAAAGAGAGCTAAAAAAGAACTTCATTTGCAATGTCTTCAAAGTTTTGTTAAAAATCTCAAAGCAAACTAGGAACAAAATCATCAAAAAGCTTTGCTAAAACTTTTCAAATTTGGTTCCTAAACTTTCCTAAAGGTTTCAAAATTTTCCTAAATCAGTCCTAAAGCTTTGTTATTGATGTGAACGAGTCTCTTATTGCAAAATCTTGAATGCCTTTTAAAATTCATGCATCAAACTAAATCTAGGCAACTTTGTTTTTAAGTCTAAAATGGACCAAACCAAATCTTGAATGAAACTAAAGGAATGAAGCTAAGTCCTAAGTGTCATTGTCAATTTGAAAATCAAACCAAATCTCGAATGCACTAAAAGGAACGAACAACTCTATTCCCTCTCTTGTTTTAGATTTCAAAGCAAGTAAATGAACACAATCTTGAATGATCTAAGGATAAAAAGCACATTTTCAAAGTTCCTAAATCAACTCGCAAATATCAATCTTGAATGCCCAAAAGGAAAGAACTTGCAAACGCTCAAATCATTTACGTTTTTGAGGAAAAGAACAAATCAAAATCTAAACACGTGTGTCTTCATTTTTCAAAGTTCAGACAAACTTAATCAAATTGGAAAAATGAACAAACTTGCTTGATGTGCATCTAGGAGCTTTCATTTTCTGTAAATCCTTGTTAAAGTAAGCAACGTAGAACATTTGGACTTGGACAAGTTCACTTGTTCTACTTTTAGCGAGGCCTGTCTAGGGAGAAAAGCGCTTCCTCCTCGGAGAATGACCTCAAACCGGTATCCCCCCCGGCCGGTATATAAATAAAGTGAAGGCAAAAAGTACTCACTTACATCTCCTAATCACCGGGCGTCTTGTGCCAAATACAAATGTCTGGGGAAAGGTAAATATTCCTCCCCTAGCGTTGTTGGCTAGGCTCTTAAGTGAGTCACAGGCGATCAGCATAACCGGGTATGGAGACTCCACGGAACTATTAAAAACTTGATAAAATAGAGGCTACCCTATCTACATCCGAAAGTATCAAAATCTTTGTGCAAGGACCGATTCCAAGGGGTTTACTTGGTCGCCTCAAGATTACTCACCATTTGTATTCCCTTCTGGGGGATACCAAGCAGTGGGCAAGCGATTTTGATACTCACCTTCCTTAGGTAGATCTGTTTGAAGTGCTTGACAGTCAAAGACTCTGTGAAAACACTTGTTGAAACATACACTTTCAAAGCTTTATCAGAGTCAGTCATCCTGTTTGTATCCCGCAAGGTTGCTTTGCCCTTTGCGGAGATTGCCTTGTCAGAAATCTTTTTAATTTATCCTTTGCCACTTGAGAAAATCAAACCAATCAACAAAATTGATATTCAGGAAATCTTGCAGAAATCAGATATCCAAAGAGACTTTTGTTCTCAAACCTATCAGAATTTTCCAAAGATATGCCCAATTTGATCAAACATCCAAAAGCCAAGTTGCCCAAATCCAAAGATTATCAAGAGAAGAAAGTTGTAGAGAGGAACCTTAAAAGCCATCAATCCTTTGTCCAAGCAACCCAAGCAGAAGAAAAATATCAAGAAAGACTTGATAATATTGGCTATAATGCAAGAGTCAAATAGTTTGCCTACCATTTCCGAGTAAACCATCGCTACATCAACCTTGAAAGAGAAGATTAGCTGGATTCATAACATGTCCATTCTACCTTCAGATCTCACAATCTTATCTCGGCAGTCCGTCATCCTAGCTTCATCGTAGTTTCATCCTTGCATCATCACCAAACCTTAGTTACATCCTAGAAATCCTTCTTAGTTGCATGCACCATCATCCTCTTAGCAGCATCATAGATCATCCATCCCAGTCGCATCTGCATCATCCCTTTAGAAAGAGCATTATTCCATCATCCTCCACCATCTTTCCATCAGCAATCCACCATCAGAATCCCATATCCTTCATCCAAAATCCAGCATCCATCATCTAAATCAGAACCCACCATCTTTTGTACCAAAATCCAGAGATCCAAAATCCACAAACACTTAGTGTTCAAAACCTTTGAGTTGTTTCCATCCCTTATCCTAAATCAGAAAGCATCCCCTTTTTGACAAAGCATTGTCTAAAGGAAATCTAACTTGTCCTTGCACAGCCTCATCATCTCGAGCAAGAGATTGGCTTGTATTGATAAGCATCCAGTTAACCGAAGATCATCAGTCTATCCTAGGTTGGCCCAAGTCCTATCACTGATCCTCCATCAGGGAAAAATAACAACTCATTGTTGACACTTATTAATCTTCCACCAGCATCCCACCAATCCTCCACCCAATCTTGACCCAAATCAGAGCATCCCACCAATCCTCCATCATCACCAAGCTTTTTTACCAATTTTCCACCATCTCCCACCAATCTTCCACCATCCTTGATCCAAATCTGAGCAGTTCATCCATCCTTGCATTTCATTCTAGAAAGTCATCATCTTTAGAAGTTCATCAACTTTGCATCCATCAACATCTTTTAGCCAAACATCTTGCATCCATTTAGCACTTGCATCTCCATGCCTGTTGAGACCAGATCTCGGAAAAGAAGAAGCATGAATCCTTATCCACCAACAACCTCATCCGATCCCAACCTTTTCACCAACGCCATGATGACCTACAATCCCCAGATCCAAGCCAGTAACCCATGTGAAGATCCAAACATCCCTTCATCCCCGTTGGCAATCCAGGCATTTGCAAGTCCTCCAGAAAGCCCACCAGCGACCAATGCCCTTGTACCGCAACATTAGCAAAGCACGTTTGCCCACTATCTGCCAGAAAGTACCTCCATCCCACCATCTCTCTATCCACGCATCCCCATCAATACTATCCAAGTTCTAGCACAAGCATATTCTCTGTTTGTCCAATCATTCCCCGATCCTATCATGCAAACACCCCAAGAGCTTTCCACCATTCCCCTTTTCTTGCAAGAAAGCCTCGCCAGTCCCGCAACACAAGCTGCAGCGCAATCCGCTCCATCTCCTACCCCTTTTGCTTCATCATCTGCTATGGCTGCCCAAGCCCAAATCCAATGCTTAACCCAAAGTCAGCTTCCACCTCTCACGCAAGCTTTTACACCAAAAGCTTCGCCACCATCCGCAAGTCAAGCAATGCCTTTCACCATCAAAAGAGCACCGTCACCCTTCACCCCCAAGCACCCGTACCTTCTTCTTTGGGGTTAGCGCAATCGCTTCCCATTCCAACCTCATCTTTCTCTTGGGTGTTTCCTTCATTTTCCTCCTCACAAGCATCCGCTCAACCACAACTTCAACAAGCTCCTTTCTCTCAACCATCATTCGTGTCCCAAGCTCCCGTTGCTCCTACCATTCCATCATCCGCTACAGTGCACCCTAACACAAGCTCTCAGTGGGGCCTTACACAAGAAGAAATGAAGGCATGGGGGATCCCATCTCAATCCCCTACATCTATGGTTGCAAGTCAACAAACTGCCTTCACCCAAGCAGCACAGCAGCAACTACCCCAACCACCGCCGGCTTCAAGCTATTCATCCCAAATCCCAAATACCTTCCAGCAAGTTCCACCACCTCAATAGCCAACTTTCCCCAGCTATCTTACCCCATCACCCTTTGCTTCTAGCTTCCCCACATCTGTTCCACCTCTAAGTAACGCAGGCATGCACCCAGCTTATATCAGCCAAACTCAAAGCCAACCTCAGCAACTACCACCATCATACCCGCAAGCAGCATCATTCCAACAGCCTCCCCCACAGCAACCACATGTTCCCTTTCAACAAACACCCATCATTCCTCAACAACAGCAAGTCCCTTGCTATCAGCCCCAGCAACAAATCCCTATCATCCCCCAGCAACAACAAGTTCCCACCCATCAGTTACAACAATAAGTTCCAAATGTCCAATATCAACAAGCAGTCCCACAACAACCGCCAGTTCAACAACAGTAAGTAGCCCAACAACATCAAGCGGTTCCATATCATTTACCACAATATCCCCCTATGCCACACCAGCAATATCCCCAGCAACCATTGCCCCAAAATCAGTTCCAACCCATTTATCCACAGCAAGCGCCATATCCAGTTCCACAACTTCCATCACAAGCAGAAGTCCCAGTTCCCTCGCCACTCAATGCTGAGTGGGAAGCAATGAAAAATGCTCTAAAGGAGCTACAAAGCAGAACAGATAATAAAACATACAAGTTCGAAGAGGTGTGCTCATATCCCTTCGATCGGTCCATAGCAACTATCCCTTTCCCCAAGCATTTTGAGATGCCCAAGTTCGACAAGTATCGGGGGAAAGGAGATCCAGTAAACCATATCAAAGAGTTCTACATGGCATGCCAAGAAGTGACTTACAGTGATAACTATCTCCTGCGCCTGTTTCCCAAAAGCTTGGGAGGAACTGTTGTTGAGTGGTTTTACAAAATACCACATGGGACAATAAAAACCTTTGCTGAACTCTCTGAGAAGTTCATCACACACTATGCTCATAATGTGGAGAATGAGTTGTCCTTGCTAGACCTATGCAACTCAAAGCAGAAAGACGGAGAAAGCTTTGCAGAATACTTGCAAAGATGACAGAATCTTACAACCAGGTTATCATATCAGCTGCCAGAGAAGCATCTAACAAAGATCTTCATTGATAACCTACATCCAAAGCTATCCCATCACATGCGAATGAACTATCTCCAGACATACCAAGACATCAAGAGCAAAGGCATAGGCATCGAGAAAGCTCTCCTAGACGAAGGCACTATTCATCACTTCAAGGATGATTCCAAGAACAAACCCAACAATGATAAATCTCGTTACTAGAATCGTAACAAGAATGTTGTTACAGATGGATCCACTGACACTAAGAATGTACAATTCATTGTGGCTAGTCCTACACCAGCTCAAACATACCAACCGCCACAAGCGCCCATCTATCAGCAACCACCAGCTCCCGCATATCAAGCACCTATTTATCAGCAGCCTCCTCAAGCTCATCAACCACCTGTGCAACAGTATCGACAGCAATACCAACAGCAACAGCTAGCATGTCAAGGCAATCCTGTTAACGCAGTTAACGTTGCCCCAAGGCAGAACAAGCCCAACAATCAGAACAATCCAAAGAGGACTTTCACACCTTTGGGTGAGCCTCTGGATCAAATCTTTTATTGGCTAGGCAAGGCAAATATGATCACATATCTGCCCATCCCACATAAGGATGACAACGCACCAAAGTCTGATTGGTATAAAGAACATGAATACTATGATTACCATCGTGTGAAAGGACACACTACCCTGAAGTGTATGAGACTCAAGAACTATATCCAAGATCTCATTGATCAAAAAGAGATTCAAGTAGATACACCTGCTCAAGCCTCACCAAATGCCAATTTACAAATATATCAAAATGTGTTCCCTCAACACAATACCGGGAAGAATCAAGCCAACGCCAATCAGCCCCAAAATCGTGGCAAAGGCAAGCAAGAAGATCACACAGCGGCCTACATCAACTATGACAAGTATGTCGGATGCATAACTCAAGTTGAGCCCATCCAAGATGAGCCCACCATCAATACCATCCACGTCAGAGGGCCGGATCAACAATGTGCTGCAACTACCCGCAGTAGTAGGATAACTGTTGCCGGTGCTCCTCCGAGATCAGCTGCTCCTCCAAGGCCAACATCTACTGCATCCACAACACAGTCTAACACCAGGCCAGCATCAAATGCACGCGCAACACAGCATAATGAACCAAGTGCACAATACAATATCATAGAGCATCTTGGGAACATGCCAGCCCAAATATCTATCTTGGATTTGCTCCGCACATCACCCATCCATCAGGAGATCCTGGACAAAGCTCTAAAAGAAGGCCATGTCCCCACAGACATTAACACAACTCAGTTTAAAATTCTTGTGGGACACCTATCAGTAGCATGTGCCTTATCCTTCAAAGAATCTGATATACCAGATGTCGCTCCTGACCATACTCTTCCTCTCCGCATTGCCGTCATGGTCAGAGACTTTTCCATCAAACGGGTCTTAATAGATAATGGCTCAGCTCTAAACTTATGTACTTTAAAATTTATTCAGCAGATTAGGTTCACCCAGGCTGATATAGCACATGAAGTGATCACTATCAAAGCCTATGATAACTTGGAGCGTACCTCAAAAGGTACCATTACTTTGCCCATTCAGCTGGGCCCAACAACACAAGATACTATCTGCCATGTTGTTGATCTTGACCTACCATTTAATATCCTCCTAGGCCGACCGTGGATTCATTCCATTAAGGCTGTACCATCTACTTACCATCAGTGCATCAAATTTTTGCATCAAGGCACTGAGGTTACCATCCATGCTAACCCCCAACCCTTCGCATACTATCGTGCGATGGAAGCATCATTCCCTCACTCCACTCATTGTCCTGGAACTGACATTGGTACTTCTATTGCCAGCTCATCCCAATCCCATTGCGATCCAGAAACCATTCTCACCTCCACCCTCTCTTCCGTCAAGATCAATAACTAGGGTTGTGGTGAATATAGCCTACATGATGCATTTGCCGTAGGGGCCCTTCCGCTTGATCCACATACTCAAGGGCGCCTAGATCACCAAAGCAAGCCTATTGAAGAGCATCATGAAATCAAGAAAATTGGATCTATGACTTTTGAATCCCATGGCAACATAAACAGCAAAGAGATGGAGCCGGATATCAACAGATGGTTGTACAAAGATCCCCCATCCCGTGACACGCAACTTCTTGAGTACTTCAAAGAGAAATATCCAATCCCATACAAGAATGTCACAGAACAATATAACTATCAGGGCGGTGGTCTAGGACCACAAGAAGATGGAAATCTGTTTCCTATCACACCATCACAAAATCTTGAACATCGAGGACTTGGCTTTAATATCCCTCGCCTGCCCGAACAAGAGCCCAATACCGCAATTGAGGGCACCAACATGACTAGCGTTAACTTCTCGAATAGCCAGGATGACCTTGTGGAAATCGAAGACATCCCCGAAGAGAAAAAGACATCCCATCCTACGACGATATCTTTGCCAACGACACCCTCCTGGGGACTTCTGTCCTCCAACAACTATCCATCAACCTCATAGACCTTCCCCTCACACACCCTGAACTCATAACTTGGGACCAACCAAGCATCGCACACATCGACGAGTTCCAAAGCGCACAAGCACTCCTAGAATTCATGGGGGCATCAGATCCAACAGTCAACCAGGATCCAACATCGACATCTGTTTATACGCTTCACCCAAAAGGATATTTTGGGGAAGAGGCAAGCTTTAGTCACAAAAATGATAAAGCAAAAGAACATCATGAGTCTTTATGTGAAAACCCTTCTGGGGCACATTCTGATTCCAAAATAGTAAAAACAAAGGGCGTATCTTCTAGCGAAAACCTGGCAATTCAGGCGCTAGAAGATGAAGCCTTGCCTCTTCCCCCTATCCAAGATTATAGACCAGAGCAGTCACCGATCATCATAGAGGAAACCAAGCCAATCAACTTGGGAACAGAAGAATGTCCAAGGATCACCTACATTGCAGTCAACCTAACAGAAGGAGAAGAAATGGCTCTCAGGACCTTGCTCAAGGAATCAGTTATCAACTTTACATGGTCATACGCCCACATGCCTGGGCTTGATCCAAACCTTGTTGTTCATCATCTATCAGTAGATCCAAATGTCAAGCCAGTGAAGCAGAAGCTAAGGAAAATGCATCCAAAGGTAGCATTACTAGTTAAAGCAGAGCTTGAGAAGCTCCTTCAAGAAAAAATCATCAGAGCAATCGACTACTCAGAATGGATCTCTAACATGGTGCCAGTCACAAAGCCTTCTGGCGACATTAGAATCTGTACTGATTTCAGGGACTTGAACAAGGCATGCCCTAAGGATGATTTCCCATTGCCAAACATAGACATGCTTGTAGACCTCACAGTGGGTCACGAAATGCTATCACTCATGGATGGCTTTTTCGGCTACAACTAGATTCATATAGCAGAAGCAGATCAACATAAAATAGCATTCACAACCCCATGGGGTACCTTCTGCTACAATATGATGCCCTTTGGGCTAAAGAATGCAGGAGCAACATATTAGCGAGCAATGACAGCGATCTTCCATGACATGATCCACAAGATCCTTGAAGACTATGTGGATGATATCCTTGCAAAATCCAAAACAAGGGATGAACACCTCAACATCTTAGAGCGTGTGTTTGATCATCTGAATCATTATGGCTTAAAGCTTAATCCAAAGAAATGTGTCTTTGGTGTTACATCTGGAAAGCTCCTAGGTTTCATAGTATCGCGACGAGGCATAGAGATAGACCCCAAGAAGGTCAAAGCAATAACAGAGATGCCTCCACCAAGAACACTCAAACAGCTCAGAAGCCTACAAGGAAAGCTTCAATCAGTGCGTCAGTTCATTTCTCAGTTAGCAGACAAGTGCCAACCTTTTACGCATCTCCTATGCAAAGACACAAGCTTCAAATGGGATCCCATATGTCAAAGAAGCTTTGATAAGCTCAAGGAGTATCTTGCCAATTCTCCAATCCTAGTACCACCAATTCCAGGACGCCCTCTCATACTCTACATCTCGGCAACCACTACAGCACTGGGGGCACTCTTAGCTCAGCATGATGATGAAAACAAGGAGAGAGCCATCTATTACATCAGTCGAACTCTTGTCGGATATGAGCTTAATTATTCACCTATGGAAAAAGCATGCCTTGCAGTGGTCTTTGCCACTCAAAAGCTTAGACACTACATGCTCAGTCACACAATCAAGCTCATTTCAAAAGTGGATCCCCTTAAATATCTGCTATCAAAGACAACTCTCACAGGCCGTATGGCAAAATGGGTCATGATACTCAGCGAGTTCGACATCCAGTATATTGATCGCAAAGCAATCAAAGGGCAAGTCATTGCCGATCAACTAGCAGAAGCACCACTGGTGGATGCCTATCCACTAATCATGGAATTCCCCGATGAACATCTATGTATGATCAAAGAACAATCCATGTGGCACCTATACTTTGATGGTTCCAACACATCCCATAGCTCTGGGGCAGGAATCCTATTCGTCACACCTCAAGGTGACTATATTCCAAAATCATTCAAGTTGGGATTCCCCTGTACCAACAACATTGCAGAATATGAGGCACTCATCTTAGGTCTCAAAATAGCTATCCAATGGAACATCACAGAACTACAAGTCTTTGGAGATTCACAGCTCATTATCAAGCAAGTCCTTGATGAGTATCAGACAAAGGACGACAAATTGCTACCCTACAAGCAACTGGTGGATAAACTGAAAGAGCATTTCCTACATCTACAATTCAATCAGATCCCAAGGCTTCAAAATAAAGCAGCAGATGCAATGGCAACCATCAGATCCTTATTGGAAATCCCACGTGACGCAACACAATATGAATTTCTAGTCGAGCAGCTACACTTGCCAGCTTATGAGAACACCGATGCAAACATGGTGTGTGTCTTGGTTGGTCCCCAATCCCCATGGTACCATGACATCCATGCATATCTAAAAAATGGTATCATATCTCCCCATCTCACCAATAACCAACGCCAAAACCTTATTCGCAGAGCTTCCCGCTACACTCTTGTAGCCAACACCCTATATCATCGCGGGTATCACAATGTCCTATCTAGATGTTTAGATTCAAACGAGGCCGTCCTGGCCTTACAAGAAGTTCACGCTGAAATTTGTGGTGCCCACATGAGTGGCATGGTTCTAGCAAAGCAGTTGCTTAGAGTTGGATATTATTGGCCAACAATGGAACATGATGCGTGTGAATTTGTCAAGAAATGTCTCCCATGTCAACAACATGCCAATTTGATACATGCACCAGCACAGGATCTACAGCCTATTGCACCACCGTGGCCTTTTTCATGTTGGGGCCTCGACCTTGTTGGCTTGATCACCCCCCTCTCTTCGGATGGACACAAGTATATCATAACAGCCATAGAGTACTTTACCAAATGGGTTGAAGCGATTCCGCTCATGCTAACTACTGGCATCCAAATATCCAAGTTCATCCTCTATCATATCATTTGTCGCTTCGGCATACCATCTACCATCTTCACAGACCATGGCACACCTTTTGAAAACCAACATGTGGATGATCTGTGTGCCAGACTCCACATCCATCACCGTTTCTCCAGTCCATATTTCCCTCAAGGAAATGGCCAAGCTGAGGCAACCAATAAAACTATCTTGAAAATCCTCAAGAAGGTTGTCAATGATTCTGGTCGTGACTGGCACCTCCAAATCAATCCTGCCCTTTGGGCCTACCGCACTTCCTATCGCACTCCCACAGGCACCACCCCATATTCCCTTGTATATGGTGCTGAAGCCGTTCTGCCGATCAAGGTCGAGCTCCCCTCATTGTGAGTCTCCATGAAGAACTACACCACTGATGAAGATTATCGTGTAGCCCGTCTCACACAGCTAGACCTGTTAGATGAAAAGAGATAGCAAGCATATGATCACCTGGTTGCATACCAGAATCGACTCAAAAGGAGTTATAACAAGAAGGTCCATCCTAGACAGTTCCAGGTCGGTGACATGGTTCTCAAAGAAAATCAGAAGGTCCAAGCAAATCGAGAAAAGAAAGGCAAGTTTGAGCCTACTTGGCTGGGCCCCTATGTGGTCACCTCATGCTTCGGCTCCGGAGCTTATCAGCTATCTACACCAGAAGGAGAGCCTTTGAATGATCCAATCAACATCATACATCTGAAGAGGTTCTATGCCTGAACCAGATCCTACATATTCTGAAAATCCATAAAAATTCAAAAAATCAAAAAAAGCAAAAAATCAAAAAAAGCAAAAAAAAAAAAAAGCAAAAAGTTCAAAAAAATAAAAAAAATAAAAAAAAAGAAAAAAAATAAAAAAAAAGCAAAAAAGAAAAAAGAAAAAAAAAGAAAAAAAAAGAAGAAGAAGAAGAAAAGAAAATAATCGTCCAATGGTGAAAACTTGGCAATTCAAGCGCCTTGGACAAGTGTGTTGGTGAAAACTTGGCAAACAAGCGCCATACATGATGGACCGAGCCATTATCTATCAAACTCCCATCCCCCATCCCACCATCTCAGTCCTTTTTCCCATCCCCATCCCCCTCCACCATCCCCCCGCCATAAACCTTCTGCAACACCACCATTCCTCTTGCACATATCTTGTACCATATCTTGCACATATCTTGTACCATGTCTTGTATCCACTCTTGTATATCTTGTACACTCCCCTGTGTAGAGCAATCCTTCCTGTATATCTTGTATAGCGAGATCTTCCTATCCCCAATCCTGAGCTTTTGTACATGTCCATTGTATATCTTTTCCCGTCCGTTGTACATCAGTCCTTGTCAGTCCTGCAGCAGCATTTTGATCAAAACACTTTGTCCTACCCAGCCTTGTACTTCAACAACCTCAATTGTCGACTATTCTTGATCACCATGATTATTCTTTGACTTCATCATTTGCCAGCGAACAACACCACTCATTCTCTCATCAATCAGCAGGTCCTTGAGGATGTATCCTTCCTCCTGTCCGATTTAATCTTCCCGCCATCAATCAAATCAAATCTCTCTCCTTGGCAAAGGATGTCTTTTTGGAGTTTTCATTTTGACCTTGGATTTTGTCCTTTGGGTCTTGTTAATCTTTTACAGCTTCTCATTGTTCTCTACTCAATGTCACCACGATCCTTTATATCATGGTGTGCTGCGAATGAGGATAATCTGGGGCAAGGTCTTTTGATCTTTTGCTTCTGCCTGTGAGTCAGTCGTGTGTTTGTGGTTTCTTCAGCATCATTCCCACCATGCCTCCTTCGGGTTTCATGTGCGATGCTGGGGCAACCCTGCGTGTCTTTTTCGCGTCAGTCCTATGCAACGCTGGTGACAAGGCCTCGTGATCCCAGTATCCTTGGCAGGTCTCTAGCATTGCTATATTAAACTAGGTTGTGCTCTCTAAAAGATCTAAAGCATGGAGCTTCCCCAAATCCCCTGCATCCTGCATCATATAGATTAATCTTGCATCCTCATGTAGCTGCATCCTGCATTTTGCATTCCATCTCATCTTGCATTCACTCATCTTTGCTCTTGGACGCTTGGTTATTTATCTCCCCTTCTTCCTAGGTCCTTCCTTCTCTGTTTCCTTTCGAGAAAATTTCACAATGTTTACTCCTTGCGTTATTTTCTCAAGGGGGCACAATCCCTTATTCCTCTAAATTCTAGCCTGGGGCATCTTATTTTCTTGTCTTTGAAGCCATGCCGCTTGCGGCATCGCATCAAAGAGGGGCAAAATGTAGACACCTAAAAATCTTTTAGAAAATAAAATATTTTTATTTTTCTGAAAAATCCCTGATGACATCATCATTTATTAATTAATTATTTATTTAATTTATTTATTTATTTTTATGTCATTAAATCTTTTTTTCTTAATTAAAAATATTTAATTAAGAAATCCCTCCCAAAAATGTTTAAATCTTATTTAAACATTAATCCCCTATTTATTAATTATTTTAATTAATAAATTGACCAAAAATCCCCCAAAAAATAATTAATTTATTTTTTGACCAAAAGTTGGCCTTTTTTCCTAAAACCACTAACCTCTTCCAAAATCTTCTAAAACCCTCTTTAATTATGATTAAAGGCTAATCCCATCTTTTCTAACCCTAATCTCAACTCAAAATATTTAATTAAGATTAAATATTTAATTTTCATATTTATTGAAAATATTTCAATAAATTTTTCCAAACTTAAGCTTTTGGAATGAATAAACTTTTATTCCATAAAACCTAAGAAAACTCTAGACTCTTCTAGAAACTTCTCAACCCAACCTCTTCACCCATCCTAATCCTAAAATCCCCTAATCCTAATCCTAATCACCTCCCTAACCTTGTCACATTCCCTAACCAAGATTAGCCAACTCCTAAACTTTAACCAAAGTCAACAAACTTCTAGAGGCTTCTCTTACATGCATTTATGATGCATTTAAAGCCTCCTTATCCCTCTTACATGCATTTATGATGCATTTAAGAAGCCCCTCACCCTTTTCTTACACCCTTTGACCTTAGGCACATTTCTCAAATTGTGCACATTCCTCCCATCTTTCAACCCAATGCCCTTGTGACACTTGTCACAAGGAGGTGGCCTTGAACTAGCACAATCCATGTGCTCCCCTTTGAATGAATCTTGGCCTCTCTTAAGAATTTTGATCCTAGCCACTCATTCATCCTCCCAAAAGTCTATAAATAGTCCTCATTTCCAAGAGCAAAATATCCATTCACCTTTCATTTTATGCATTGTTATCATGTCCATTTAGCTCTAGACTTAGCATAAGCAATACTAATTGTTAGTTTCTTTTTATCATCTTCAAGCTTTCTTAAAGAACATCATAGCTTAGCAATAATGGATTAATATAGTTTCTTTCATTGTTTAGCATAGCATATAGCATCATATCACACCTATATTTGGTCTAAAATCAATCTTAGTATGCATTAGAATATGCTCCAAGTGCTTAGAGAGCACACCCACATCCCTCTAATTGAAGCGAATCAAACATTTGCTTTATAGCACTTGTTTTTTTAGCAACAATCTTGAGGTGGCTTTGGTTTTGTTTTCATGTCTTATGCTATTTTTTTTTAGTTCATGAACATGTTAGATTAGTCTAATGTTTGAATGTTTCAGCCTTTCAAGACAGGTAACAGGTTCAAAATCATAGTCTACACTAAGATCATATTCATGCTAAGTCTAAGAGCGCATGATCAGGAGATTTAGTATGAGGAAGATACAGAGAGTTCAAGTTGCACAGATAGTGAATACCAAAGAAGAACATAACAAGAAGCCGACTGTTGGTATTTTGGTTAGCGGTTATATTATTATTGTGTAAGGGATATGCACCTATTTTAATTAGGTTATAAACATGTAATTAAATTTTTTTGTAAACACACTTGAGCCAGTTCAATTGGAAGCGTTGCGTGTAATCAGTTAAAGGGTCACCCTAGTTAATTATTTTGTATGTGCATATAAATATTAGATGCATCATTGTAATTAGGATGAGGGGGGATATAGAGTTAAGAGAAGAAGAGCATAAGTGTGTGAAGATTTTTTAAGATGTATTGAAGCTTTGCAAGAGGTCAAAGCATCAGCGCATCAAAGGAACTGATCAGACAAGCAGTGTCACAGTGCAAGTTCATCTAGCAGATATAGTGTGTATCTGAGATTAGAAGGTTGCAACCTTCACCACTTGAGAAGTGAGCTCTAGGACAGTGAGTCCACACCCCTAAAAGAGTTATTGTAAAAGAATCCTAACAGGGTCTGACCCTTGACCAGGTCACTGTACTAAATACATTGTAAAGCAACTCCTAATAGGGTTAAGGATCTTCTAACAAGGATCATAAAACACTAGTACAAAATATTAGTGGGTGTCAATTACCACCGAGGTTTTTACCTATTTGGGTTTCCCCATAATCATATTGGTGTTATGTGTTGTGTTCTTCTATATTGTTTATGTTAATGTTCATTTTAGTACTTAAGCATTCAAGTTAAGATTAAAGAGCTAAGTAAAAAGATTTAATTTAGTGAACACTGATTCACCCCCCTGGCTCTTAGTGTTCCCATTCCTAACAATTGGTATCTGAGATTTGGTCCTCAGCAAAGAAGTTTAACCACTTAAGGAGATCATGGACAAAGCAAAAATGAAACATCTGAAAATGAATTTTGAAGCTACTCTTGAAGACCTGGACAAATTTGAAAAAGAAATTGAAGAACTGAAAGAAAAAGTCAGTGATGCTCAAGTAGTCATCAAAAGGCTAAGAAAAGATTTGAAAGAATGCTCTACTAGTGATTTAGGGATAATGATCAAAAAGCTCAATGAAGAAAATTCCTCCCTGAAAGAATAGATTGAAGAATTGGATGATAAGCTAATTAACAATCAGGAAGTCTATGATGAATAGATCAAAGAGAACCTTCAACTCAATGAAGAATTGAGGCAAGCAAACATGGAAATCTTGGAGCTAAGGAACAACAAAGAAATCTTGGAATCTAAATTGAAAGAGGCAAAGAATCACATTGATAAATTACACACTAGTTTTTATTTGATAGAATCTCAATTGTATGCAAGAAGACTTAAAGGTGATACTAGTTGCATTGGATACAATGAAGCACAAAACTAGATTGATAACATGCGAGCAAGGATGAAAGCACCAAAAGACCTTACTGATACTAAAAAGACTGAAGATCAAACTAAAGATAATGTTGAACCACCTAAGGATGAGCACAAGCTAATAGACCACACTTTTTATCCATGTAACAAGCATGGACATATAGCAAGGAACTGTAAAGAGGTAAGACCTTTCAATGGTTACTGTTACTCATGCAATAAATTTAGTCATAGAGCTATGAATTGTAAAACAAGTCAGAAGAACAGGAATCAGCATAATCAGAGAAATTAAAATCAGTCAAATGTAAGAATTTCTCAGAATGTTACATGTCAGATATGTAACTATAATGGTCACTTAGCTAGACAATGTAAAATGGTAACCCATGTCAATGCATCGAGGAATATAAGGCCTCCAATCATTTTTCACTCTTGTAACAAGACTGGACACATCTCTAAGTTCTGTAGATCAAGGATGCAAAGTTAGGAAAGCCCTAAAAAGCTAGAAGAAACAATATTGGATACCGAAGGAGAAGTCAAATTTGTGAAAGCTTCAAAGGATGCGAGCTTGATTTGGTTAGAGGCAAAGAAGGATAAGGTTGATGAGATTGTATTGGATGCATCCATAGTGGACGCACCCTCTACATCTGGATGAATGGCCCTCAGGGTCATAGGGGGAGATAATTTAGCTCTAAACCCCTACGTGACCAGTATACTCACTCTCTGAGTATGCACCTTTGGACTTAACCTTTTGGAGACTAGCAAAACCTATGTGCAAGAGTGCACTAGCTAATTGTTTACAGAATGAAAGTTGGAAATTATGAGTGATAGCTTGGTTTACGCGACAAGCATTAATGGCAAAATTCTTACTTTAAAGTACATGAAAGCTTTTAGATCTCTCATTGTATTTGAATTTAGAGTGATTAGAGAGTAGAGGAGCCCTAGCATTTGATAGCAAGGAATTGTAGATTGATTCACCAGTGACTAGCAGTGCATTTGATCGGTTGCGGAAGCCCTAATCCGTCGCACCGATTCAGAAGTCTTTAAGATCATTTGGAAAATGATATACAAGTAAGTAATGGCTACTCCCATTGTATTTGATGTGGCAGAGAAGAAGGGATATGTGTTTAAGAGGCATCCATTCAAGTCCACATTAGAGGACCTAGAAGGTGCATTCTCCCACACTCCCATGGGTGTTATGCATGTGGAAGATATTAGGGCATACATATAGTACAAAATGGAGCCAGTAGGTTTGGATAGAATAAGAGTGCACATGGAAACAATGATGAAACCTGATAAAACCTTCATGGATGAGTATGCACAGTTGGATAATCATCCTATGGTAGAATATGCTATGACATATGAGTTCTATGAGTCAGAATGGATCAAGATTCTACTCAGCAGGATCCATGATGACTTATTTTGGATAGGTGAAGTACCGGTTAGGATAACATGAGATCTAATTCATGAGATGACTGGACTCTCAAGGACTGGCATAGTTCTTCTAGTGGGCAAGGACACCATAAAACTTGTAGAACATGCCTCCAAATCAAGAAGTGATAAGTGTGGAATGATAATAGAGCCTATAGAGGAGAAAGACATCAAATTGATGTCCATGATACTGGGATACAAGTTCCAACACACCAACAAAGTAAACAGTGTGTCAACAGCCACCATTCTAGCAGCAATAAGTTTGGTAAGAGAGAATGGAGAATTTAATCTATGTGAAATCTTGTGCACACAGCTGATAGATAACATAAGAGCCATCAAGCATGACAGGACCAAGATATTTAGGTTTGGGTCTCTAATAATCTATATGTATTTCCATATTCTTGGAAAGGTGTTTGATTTGTATCTAGACAAATCTATTCCCACAATGCCATAGATATCTCTCAAGGCATGTACTAAAAGTACATTAAAGGATTACATGACACTGGAATTAAAGACATTTAGGGTTAAAATGCAAATGAGATACAAAATTCTAGAAAAGATAGTTTAAAAATACAAGGATAGTATTTGCTTTATGGTAGAGACTGATACAACATACATGGAGGTTGTTGAACCAAGAACAAAGTGGATTCATCCACTAGGATATGAAGTTGAAGAGCCTATTCTAGAGGCTTATGCTCAAGTTCTATTGTCAGCACCAAAGGACCCCAATGAACCTAGATGGGGGACTTATGAAGAGAAAACAAGAGAAGTAGATGCTGTATTGAATAGTGCAGCAACAAAAATAAAATTTGCCAAGGTTACTTTAGATATTTTGAAAATTCATGGAGTATCCCAAGAAGACCTAGACAAAGCAAGGCAAGAGAAGATTGCTTTAGAAATAGAGAGTGCAACTACAGGAAGAGAAGATTGCTTTGGAAATAGAGAGCATAGCTACAACAAAGATAGAATCTAATGATCCAAAGATGAAGAAGGTGAAAATGGAGAAGTCTGATGATCCGAAGGGTAAAATAGTTGTTTCCCCTCCTGTGCCCACAAAAACAATTGACCTTAATGCTCCTCCAGAGTATAAGACAATAGCAAAGAAAAAGAAAGAGATCAAAACTAGTCATCCATCCTCGCGAGCAACAAGAAGCAAGAGAAACACTCAAGCACCTCCAGAAGTAAGTTTCAAACCCAGTCTCAGTGTGCTAAGTTCAAGGATTATTGATGAAGTCGGGATAGATCAAGTAGGGAAGTTCTATGAGAAGTATAGTGAAATTGACAAGTCAGAAATTCATGGAATGATTGTCAAACATATGCTAAAGTTCAAAAAGATAGTCCTAGAACTGAAGACTACGATTCGAGAAAATGTATGGAACATATTAGAATTCCTAAAAAAACAATCTATTGAAGATGATCAAAGGATTAGAGAAAAGACTCTAGATGACAGCTTACCAGTATGTTCTCTAGAGGAGAAAAAGTTGTTGTTAGATCTGGTGAAGTCACATCTTAGAACCAAGTCAAGGACTTTACATACAATGGACAACAATTATGAATTGGTTGCTAAGGAAATAGAGAAAGCATTTGAGAAGGTCTTCATGAACAAGTACATGTACCCATCTACTGCACCTATAGCTCAAGTTCCCACAAAGGAAGTCAAAGTGGCAAAGCCCACTAATGTACCTATGACGGGTCCCTAGGACTCAACACATGCAGTTGAAACACATACAGAGGTAGATAAGTCTGCACCCATGATAGAGACACTCAAGGATGAATTAATTTTTATTAATAATGTAAAAGTTACTATGGTGGCCATAGACATGGATTTGGACAAGTTTGAAGAAGCCTTTGTAAGCACACAAGAGGTTGAAACTCTTTGTGGTAACACTCCTCCCAATTAACAAGAAGAAGTATTGATTGAGGATATAACAGAGAAAGAGAAATAAAACATAGAAGAAGAAAAAGGAGAAGAAGAGGTAAAAGGAAGTGAGCCAATAGATAAGCCATCTATTGAAATGATAATCAAAGTAAAACAAGAAGTAATGGATAGTACACCTATCACTCCACTACCTTCAGCAGCATTGTTGTCAAGTTTGACACCTGACACAACTAGTTTGGATTCATGGGGAGAAGAAGACCTGATCAAGATGAGTGTCTTAGCTATGGAGAAAGCCAAGGAGAAATGGGTAATGAGGAATCCCCTCTTTGTAGAATCAGTAAATATCCTGAACAACCTGTTACCAACAAATAAGAAAGTGTCCAAGGTACACTCTGTTGATGATGTAAGTGCAATTCTTTCACAGTTCAAGAGTAATTTCTCTAGCTTGGAAAAATCAGCATCATTAGTTGCAGAGGAGAAGTTTATGGAGAAAAGACTAAATGAGCTGGTCAATTACTTCTCACTAGACCTCAGTTCACTCAAAGTTGGATAAGCAACTTTGAAAGAGTTTGCAGCAAAAGGAAGGAAAATTATTGTCAACTGTATGAATCAAGATAAGTTGATAGTCGACCACTACAAGAAGATTCAAGAAGTAGAGGCCTTGATTGAAAAGGTGAGGTAGTTAGTAGAAGATCCCTCTACTGATATAAACATGTGTAACAATGTATATCAGGGACAAATTGACAAAATTGAGAAGGCAAAAAAGGAGATGTCAAAGATAAGGGCTAGGTAGACTCAGCTTAGAAATGCTCTTGCGCCCTCCCTAGATGTGCTGAATCAGAATATCAAGGAGATTAATGCCACCATGGTGACATATGATCAAGGTCCTAGTTCAAATTTGGAGAAGATGGAGAAACTACAATATGCTTTATGCGCCCATCTCCAAACAATCAATGCACTGATTGCATTTTGGAAGCAAGAGATCCAAAATTTATAGATTGCATACTTGGATGTACTTTCAGTGTAAGTACTTGTACATAATCAAGTTTGTAACACCTTTGTCATTAATGTCAAAGGGGGATTATGTATAGAATATGGAGCTATAGCTATGTAAAGAAAATGTATAGTAAGAAGATATAAGGGAGATATAAGATAGAGTATGATTAAGTGTTTTTTTTTGTATTAAGGGATAGTTAGTTACTTTGCCATATTCCTTTGTTGCCATCAATGACAAAGGGGGAGATTGCTAGAAAGTTTACTATACTAGTGTATATGACTTAATATATTGTTTTCATTATGGAAACAAATTCATATAGTGTTTTGGAGTCAGCGCACTTGATGAGAAGATCAGAAATTGGCTGTGTTGAAGACTGGACAGTATATAGAGTACTCGAAGGTCAGAGCATCAGTGCACGTGAATATGATAGAATTATGGTATGCACCCTAGGAGTTAAGATGCTAAGATCATATTCATGCTAAGTCTAAGAGCGCATGATCAGAAGATTCAGTATGAGGAAGATACAGAGAGTTCAAGTTGCATAGACAATGAATACCAGAGAAGAACAAAACAAGCAATCGACTATTGGTATTTTGGTTAGCGGTTATATTATTTTTGTATAAGGGCTATGCACCTATTATAATTAGGTTATAGACATGTAATTAACTTTGTTTGTAAACATGCTTGAGCCAATTCAATTGGAAACGTTGTGTGTAATTGGTTAAAGGGCCGACCTAGTTAATTATTTTGTATGCACATATAAATATTAGATGCACCGTTGTAATTAGTATGAGGAGGGATATAGAGTTAAGAGAAGTAGAGAAGAAGTGTGTGAAGATTTTTAAAGATGTATTAAAGCTTTACAAGAGGTTAAAGCATCAGCGCATCAAAGGAACAGATCAGACAAGTAGTGTCACAGTGCCAGTTCATCCAGCAGATATAATGTGTATCTGAGATTAGAAGGTTGTAGCCTTCACCACTTGAGTAGTGAGCTCTAGGAAAGTGAGTCCACACCCCTAATAGGGTTAAAGATTTAATTTAGTGAACACTGATTCACCCCCCCCCTCTCAGTGTTCCCATTCCTAACATCAGCAACATGCTCGACTGTGAGGTCTTCCGGGTTTCGGCCTTCTACAAAGAAATTATGAAATTAGAATCACAGCTTACATATCAATACTCTAATCTACTATCCCCTAACTATAACTACATCTCTACATCAATCCAAGCTCCAAATATATAGCCAGGAAAGCCACAAGTCAGCCAGTCATGCGTTTAATTAAAATATAGGTCCATTTAGGAGGAGAAACCAAAACTAAAGCAAGAAATAACAAAACATGATGCGAAGTTTCATTTAGGTCCACACATGATCCAAGAATAGATCCCCACCTGCACAAGCTCCAATTTCCCTGTACGGAACCACGCAAGGTGAAATACCACACGTTTCATGAGCGAAACTAGTAGAAAATCGATGCCCAAGGAAAATTTGATAACTTCCAGATCCAAATGAATTATGATGTGCACCCTTAGGAGAATGCTCAAGATTAGGTCCATACCACTGTATTAACTGCGCAAGGAAAGAAACCAACCACAACATCGGTGACAAAACAAACATCAGATAGGTACAAGAAAACATGAAATATTTTTGGTGATGCAAGATTTCTTAATACCAAAGATGCTCCTGCATCACATCTACAATGGATTCTTTAAAATGAAAGTTCTTCAACCTACTAGGAAATTGGGACATACCTTGATTTTCTAATTTGAGCTAGTTCTTAGCTACATTGCTGAGACAAAATTCTTTGTGTGCTTTGAAATACTCATGTTTGATCTTGACAAAAAGTGTCTCCATCTCCCTATCACAAGGAATACCCAAAGCCAGTGTAATTCTCTTTGAGTTGATCTTTTCCAATACTTTCCCATCAACCATTCAAATTTCCCACTTGGCATGATGATAGAACTTCGTGCATGCGGCTACCAACTCAGGATACTACACAGAAGAAGGGAAACCCCCTACATGCACCAGGTCACTCTAAAGGAGCAAATGTTCCCAAGAATTTGGATCATTACCTTCATACTTCTCCAAAAATTGATAAAAGTCCTCGTATTTTGTCTTAGTATCCTTCACTTTAGATATCTAGATTTGAATCATAGATTGCATGTTGAAGAGGAAGTTGGAGCAAGTAGCATACTAAATATGTTAAAGAATGATACTAAAAAATCTACCACCCGAATGATATATTAATTTGGATAGGACGTGCATTAAATGGACCATCATTCTTCTAGAAAAAATGTACAAATTTCATGTCAATCTATAGGAAAAGAGACAGAGGAACTAACGTGCAAAAGTAAGGATGCCTAAAGTAGAGTTACACTAAATCTTGGGACTCCTCGGTCCCTTGGTTGCATAACATCCTAAACTCAAAACTAGCGATCGAGGCTTTTATGCTTGCAAAGAACTCTGACCAAGTGATCAATAATACTCATAGACAGTTGGGGGATCAAGAGCTTAAGAAAGACCGTAACTCTATGACTACTTCAAAAATACCATGCTAGACTGATAGTTAGGAAGAGGACCGAGGTTGTGATAAGTTGGGTAGGATACCTTTATAAGGAAATACCTTCAAAAGGAAGTGAAAAAGAACACCACTAACATTGGCTTTGAAGGAGGAAAAGGACTAGCAAGACATAAAGAATCTAGAATCCCATGGTGACACCTTATTCATTGGGTGACTTGGTAAAATAAAACACGTGAAACAAGAAAACACACAAGGCAGAAAGAAAGGAAGAAACTATGTACAAGGGAAAACATAAGGGACATGATCAGATAGACTTTAAATCTTTCCCATTGTAGACAAGAGGTAGCGGGGTACCATCTAGATATTGCAAAAGAAATGAATTGTTACCTAGCACCTTTTTAACTTTTAAGGGACCCTTCCATAGAGAATCAAACTTCTTATGTAATCCCTTAGGCTCTCTTCTTTTATTCCACAAAAGGACCATATCTCCAATAGAAAAGTCTCTTTATCGAGATCTTTTGTCAAATATCTTCTTCATAGATATTTGATGCTTTTTTATTTCATCCACCACCTTTTCTCTTTGATCTTCTAATTGATTTAGATACATGATTCTATTTTCAACACCAGACTAGAAGTGCTCATCCTCAATTGCCTTCTGCAGGTTTAGGGCATTGAGTTATAAGTGTAGAGGAATGACTACATCTACTCCATACAAAAAATGGAATGGGGACATAACAATATCTCTTTTGTAAGTAATCCTACCATCCCAAAAGGCATCATGCAGTTTCTTGTGCTAGTCTCTATGATTCTCGTCAACCAACTTCTTCACAATATTCACCAAGTTTTTATTGCTGGATTTTTCCTGGTCATTTCCTTGAGGATAATAATCAGATGAATGGTTGATACTAATGTTTTTATCATATTAAAACATAGTAATTTTACCTAAAGATAAATAGCTAGCATTATCAACAATTAACTTTTTAGGCACCCCAAATCTTACTAGAATATTTTGTTTCAAAAACATGCACACCATATCAGAAGTAGTTTTCTTGGTAGGGATGGCCTTAACCCATTTAGTGAAGTAGTTCATGGTAGTTAGAATGTAGGCATGTCCAACACTTGAATTAGGGTTAATAAGGTTGATGAAATTGAAACCCCATTGTTGGAAAGGTTCGTCAATAACCATGGGTCTCAATGGAAAGGGAATCAGCTGAGGCCTACCAGTGAAAATTTTGTACTTCTTGCACTTGGCCACCCATTCATAAGAATCCTTGAACATTCCTAGCTAGTAGAATTGCTGATGGAGGATTTTAAAAGTAGTCACAGAAGCTGAGAGGAACTTCCTTTCCTTTTCTTTATCCATGCATCTGAGAAAAGTACCATCTACTCCCTTCTTATACAAAATACCTTCCCATATGATGTATTTGTGTGCCTTTAGTTTGAGGTTTCTTTTCTAATGGGGAGAAAAATGGTTTGGGGTGTCTCCATATGTCAAGAAATAAGAAACATATGAAAACCATTCATCTATGGTACTGGTAAGTAGAAATAAGGGATGATCTTCTTCATCACTCTTGTCCTCAACAAGTGCCTTTTATATCCCTCTGCCCCTTACTAATTTGGTAGGTTTGATTTCAATACCATATTCTTGAACTTTGGCAACCCAAGAGCCTCTATTATTACACCCGATGTCTTGTTGGGTCAATATACTCTTTACACTAGTATCTGGAACATACACTACCGAATGCAAGTGCAAGATATAAAACCTAGTTTTTTTTAGAGCTCTCACTACTGCATATGCTTGTTTTTCCATGAGAGAATATTTAAGTTCATACTTCCTCAGTGGTATACTCATGAAGGCTATGGGGGATTCATTCCCATCATCCTTCTTTTGTAATAGAATAGCAATTTGGGTGTGATTTGAGGCATAGCTATAGATAATGAAATATTTTGAAAAGTATAGGTGGATTAAAGTGGGAGCGTTAGCAATAATAGTCTTAATTTCTTCAAAGGATCTTTTACCCTCGAGACTCCACTTAAAAATAGGGTTATCTTTCATCATGACAACAACAACTCTAGTCAACTCAGCAAAGTTGTGGATGAATCTCTTGATGAAATTCACTTGGCCAAAGAAAGTCTTCACACCATCTTTATTTATTGGGAGTTTGAGTTGTTGAATTTCTCTAACCCTTTCAGGATCAATCTTCATTCCTTTTTGGGAGACAATGTGATCTAATAACTTACCCTTTATTACTGTAAAGATAGAGTTTTTAGGGTTTTGAATAGAGGTAAAATGGAATCACCTCTATTTAAATGTGTGTATGTGTAATGTAAGGGGGAAATATGAGATCCACTCCTAAATCCAAATTCCCAAAGGAGAGATCTGATTTGATCAACCTAAAGGTTAATACATAATCGAATCAATCTATAGAGAATATGAAAGAGAGAGAAAAACCCTATATTTCCTTATGATGGAGTTGAAATCTAAAATAATTTAAATACAAATACTAACCTCAAATTAGGGCAAATTTGGAAAATGCCAATTTTTGATGTCTGTGTGTACTTTCGGGCAATTCTACAACTTGTTTCAGACTGGAAATGCCAAGACGAAGGAAACCCAGAAATCTTTTGTCTTTCTGACGACAGGTAGCCTTTGACCCTCAACAAAGGTCAAAGGCTGCATTCTTTATTTGAAGGTCGATTCTAACTTTGTTCATAGATCCTGGAAGTTCGCCGAAAAGGGTATCCAAATCTACTCTTAGATCTGAAATTCCACACCTGTACCTACAAGAAAAATGGTTTTGTTGTTTTTTTGAGGGGTTTGCCTTGGTCAAACCTCAGTTTGGAATCAACCTTGATATTGAAATTGAAATAAGAATGCTAGCAAGTAGTAGAAATGGATCTAACAATGAAGCTATGCAATTCAATAGGTATGTAATTGTATTTTGAATGTAAACAAGTATATTGATATGAAAGCTTGAACATAACAATGGTAAAATCAAACCTCCATGATTGTATGCTTGGAATCCACTGTGAAGGAAATAATAAATGGATCTTGAAGATGAACAAAAGGATCTTGAAGGAAGATCACACCATCATGATGGCTAGATCTAGGGTTTGAATGATGAATCTTTAATGCTTGAACCAAATTCCTTCAATGGCTTGAATGCTTGAATCCTTGATCTTCAATGGATAACTTGGACGGAGAAGAGGAATTGAATGCTTGAATGGATGCTTGCTTGATCACCTTGCTTGAGAGTGCTTGAGCATGATAGAATGAGATCAAATGAGAGAGGAAGGCCTCTTTTTATAGTGAACTAGGGCACAATCCTCTAAAGGGGCCACCTTGGAGAATTAAATCCCAATTAGGTCCTAACCTTTAGAAAATATACCTAGATTAAATCCAATTTAAGGATTTACCATCCCGAAACCTGAAATGGCTGACCCAGAGGTGGGAAAACAAATAACCCCAAAACCCGACACCCGAGAATCAAGGAAACTTGAAATCTGGACAGGGGGTCAAGGACAAGGTTGGAACTGACCAGGTTAGGGTCGAGGTCAATCTTGACCAGGTCAGGATAGAGGTCAAATTTGACCCCATAAGGTCAACTTTGACCTTATGGTCAAAAACCTTAGGATCCAGACCTAGAATGCTAGGAAATGCATATTGGAGTGAAAATCAAGGGCAGATAGAAGCAAAATGAGGAGAACAAGTATGATTCAAGAAAAGAGCTGATTCTAGGTGCTTGACATGATGTAGACTACTCACTTGGAGGGCTAAACGCTCTTAACATGGAAGTGCTTCCATTTTAAGACGATACATTAAGCCCCCACTTTAGCAAGAGTATGGATTCGATGCAAACTCTTGGTAAAGGAGAAGGAAGAAGAGATCCCATTAGATTTGAAATGAGATAGAATGACACTTAGTTGGGGACACAAGCCCCCAGGCTAAGGATTATAACTCAACATACATGCACGAGGGTGCAAAAAACAAAAGGACACAAAAGAGGGGTTAGTACTAAAACAAACCCAAATTAATTAGCATAAGAAACCTTGCTAAGAAAAATTTCTTATACTAACATCATATTTGGAAAGCTATGATAAAAGCATAAATGTTTACATAAGAAAGACAAGAACAACACTATAAATGACATAAATTCATGATCCAGTCCTACTAGCATTAAAGTGAAAAGAGAGAAAGGGAAAAGAGTGATTACCTGGCCTAGTAAGATGCCCACCTTACCATGAATCACCCTGGAGGGAGAGCCCAACAGGCTCACCCATAAACTGTGCTTGCAATTGTAATGTGTCTTTTGACAACTTCTAGAATACTCATAGATCCACCTTCTTGTATCACTATGAATATGAAATGCGTGTCTCCTCAGGATTTAGCAACTTATATGCATTAGCTTTGGAAGATTTAGCATATAGGTGCGTGTCTTTTTAGGATTTAGCAACTTATGTGTGTTATCTTCCAAGATTTAGCATGTTTGAAATTGGAAATGTGTGTCCCTTTAGGATTTAGCAACTTATGTACGTTACCTTCCAAGATTTAGCATATTGAAATTTTTTGAAAAATGTGTGTCTCCTCAGGATTTAGCAACTTATGTGCATTACCATCAGAAGATTTATCATATAGATGCATGTCTTTCAAGATTTAGCAACTTATGTGTGTTACCTTCCAAGATTTAGCATGTAAAAATAAAAAAGTATAGTACAAGGGAGGCCCTATATATGCTCCCCTCCTTAATATGGCAAAAGCATACTATTTTGACATGTTAATGAAATAAAAGAACAAGGATAAAGCCTTCTTCAGCATCAAGATAATATCCACAAACAACACCCAGTCCAAGCCAAGAAGGTCACAACTCCTATGAGGCCATGGAAGGGATGAATGTAAAGAGATATCATGCAAGAAGTGAAAAGAAAGTATCCCTTATGAGGGACAACACACTGTTTAGTTTCCAGGGTGAGAGATATATCAATCATGGAAACCCAATGTCAAACAAAAAAATAGGTTGTGATCAAGGACAAAGATCCTCAATGAAAACCAAAATTTTCATGTATGATTGGATATCACATAATAGATAAATACTGCTTACCCAAGGAAAGAGGTGAATCCCAGAAAGACAGAAGGAGATAGCATCCTTGCCCCCCAAGTGTAGGAACAAGGATGGAAGAGGATACCTACTTCATAATGCAAGGAGATATCCTGTTTAGCAACAATGTACATCATATCCTGAGTGAGGGATATTAACCCCTACATCTAAGAATATAGATAATTGTGAAAAGGATATGTCACTCATGGAAAAGGATCCTCAAAGAAAGATATCTTATCAACAAGAGCCCCCACCAAAGAGAAGTACTTTGGATAAAATATCATCTTTCAATAGCGAGAACAAAGATTCAATCATCAAGCCCCCTGCAAAGAAGAGGAAGAGGAATCTTTGGAATGAGGGAAACAACTCTAACACCAAAGCAAGGGTGAGAGTTTATAAATAACATAATTTGCAAAATAGAGAAGAAGTGATGACTTAGGACAACAACTTCTCATATAAGAAGGTTATCCATAGTCAGAACATCTATCAATGTGATGAAATAATATTGCAATATAAACAAATACCACTAAGCTAAGGAAAGCTGCTCTCCAAACAAAGAGAAAGAAAGAGGTACCTTTCCCCCCAGAGATAGAGACAAGGGATACCTTCGCAAAACAAATGTCTTAGAAAAGATATCTTGAAAAGAAAGGAGAGATTCTATGGATGATTAAAAACATAATGCAAAGCCATAGAAAAATAGGAGAGAAAGAATACCAATTAAGCCCCAATAAAAAGACCTAATGGATTCTAGGAGACTGGATGAAGATACACCTCTTGCTCTCCAGTCATGAGACAAGAGGGGAAGAACATCTACATTATATCTAAAGGAGGGGAATCCCATATATCAAAATTATGAAGGAATTGTAAGACTACACAAGAGTGAGATATAATTCCTAAAGCAACTCTTTCTCTAACATATAACTTGAAATGTTTACAATCAACAAGTAGATGTTTGTTACTATAATGAAAAGGAAATTTGTATTTGTATAAAGCATCTATCGACATAGGTCTAAAGATTTCCTTCTTGGAATTCATTAGCTCAACATATACCTTCTTAGCCACTTCTTGACAAGTATTAGGGTTATGTAAGATAGGTGTGGGGAGAAGAATGTGAAGAGGAGGATGATGTTTAGCATCACCTACCTTAACTTGAGATTTTGAACAACCAACACCATACATATCCGGTTTAGGGGGTATATGAACTAGAAACCTAATACCATGCTCATTAACCCCAAGCCCTAAACCTTTATAACCTTGTTTAGTCACCATATTATATCCAGTAGTGTACAAATTATGTAAAGCTTCTACAGGAGGTGATTGTTTATCATGTTCATGAGTAAAGGTTGTATAAGGTGGGATAATAGGTTTTGAATAAGTTTCTTTACCCTTTCCTTTAATATCATCATGAATCAGAGGAGAAGGTAAATCAAATAAATCTTGTACATCCACATCTTGAATTATAGCTTGAATCCCATCATAAGTATAGGAAGAGCGAGGATGAACAGATGGAGAATTAGGTATTGAATTAGGATTAGGAATATTAGGATTAGGATTGATAGGATTAAGATTAGGATTGATAGGATTAGGATTAGGAAGAGTAGGAGATGGTGTATCATCTACCAAATTCTTCATATAATCCAAAAGATTAATAAGGCTACCACATAAATCTTTAATGAAGGTTTTAAATGTAGGCAGTCTAGTGTCGGTCATCTTCACAAAAGCATAGGAAAGAGCAAAGTGAAGGGTCATCAACATAATGAAGTGAATGATACTCTCATAAACATCATAGGTATTATAAAGGGGTGCTAAAAGAAGAGTAATAAAGAATATAACTACACACCAAAGCATCTTAACAATCGCCATAGAAATTGAAATGCAAGAAATATTTTTGGATTTTATTGATTATATAGATTTTTGTGTATTTTTGAATTTTAAAATGCAAGAGCATAAACTAGATCTAATCTAAATGCAAGAAATGATCTAAAATATAACACAATAGGGCATCTAATTCCACAAAATAAAGGAGTAAGTATGTTGGGTCCACCAAAATGAATAGATGAAGGTGAACACACACACAATAAGACAAAGGGATATCTAACACCAAAAAGAAAGAGAGTAAGCTTGTCGGGTTCACCAAAATGAATAGAGGTAAAATGGAATCACCTCTATTTAAATGTGTGTGTGTGTAATGTAAGGGGGAAATATGAGATCCACTCCTAAATCCAAATTCCCAAAGGAGAGATCCGATTTGATCAACCTAAAGGTTAATACATAATCAAATCAATCTATAGAGAATATGAAAGAGAGAGAAAAACCCTATATTTCCCTATGATGGATTTGTGGAGTTGAAATCTGAAATAATTGAAATACAAATACTAACCTCAAATTAGGGAAAATCTGGAAAATGCCAATTTCTGATGTTTGTGTGTACTTTCAGGAAATTTTGCAACCTATTTTGGATTGGAAATGCCGAGATGAAGAAAACCCAAAAATCTTTTGTCTTTCCAACGGCAGGTAGTCTTTGACCCTCATAAAAGGTCAAAGGCTACATTCTTTATTTGAAGGTCGATTCTAACTTTGTTTGCAAATCTTGGAAGTTCACCAAAAAGGGTATCCAAATCTACTCTCAGATCCAAAATTCTACATCTGTACCTACAAGAAAAATAGTTTTGTTGTTTTTTTGAGGGGTTTGCCTTGGTCAAACCTCGGTTTGGAATCAACCTTGATATTGAAATTGAAATAAGAATGCTAGCAAGTAGTAGAAATGGATCTAAAAATGAAGCTATGCAATTCAATAGGTATGTAATTGTATTTTGAATGTAAACAAGTATATTGATATGAAAGCTTGAACATAACAATGGTAAAATCAAACCTCCATGATTGTATGCTTAGAATCCACTGTGAAGGAAATAATAAATGGATCTTGAAGATGAACAAAAGGATCTTGAAGGAAGATCACACCATCATGATGGCTAGATCTAGGGTTTGAATGATGAATCTTTAATGCTTGAACCAAATCCCTTTAATGGCTTGAATGCTTGAATCCTTGATCTTCAATGGAGAACTTGGATAGAGAAGAGGAATTGAATGCTTGAATGGATGCTTTCTTGATCACCTTTCTTGAGAGTGCTTGAGCATGATAGAATGAGATGGATCAAATGAGAGAGGAAGGCCTCCTTTTATAGTGAACTAGGGCACAATCCTCTAAAGGGGCCACCTTGGAAAATTAAGTCCCAATTAGGTCCTAACCTTTAGAAATATACCTAGATTAAATGCAATTTAAGGATTTACTATCTCGAAACCTTAAATGGCCGACCTAGAGGCGGGAAAACAAATATCCCCGAAACCCGACACCTAGAAATCAAGGAAACTTGAAATCTAGATAGGGGGTCAAGGACAAGGTTGGAACTAACCAGGTCAGGGTCAAGGTGGATCCTGACTAGGTCAAGATAGAGTTCAACTTTGACCCCATAAGGTCAACTTTGACCTTATGGTAAAAAACCTCAAGATCCAGACCCAGAATGCTAGGAAATGCAGATTGGAGTGAAAATTAGGGGCATATAGAAGCAAAATGAGGAGAACAAGTATGATCTAAGCAAAGAGCTAATTCTAGGTGCTTGACATGACCCAGAATACTCACTCAGAGGGATAAACTCTCTTAACATGGAAGTGCTTCCATTTTAAGACGATACAGGTTTAAAGAAATCTTCTCCTCTCTACACCTCTGGAGAACTAACTCAAGATCATGGAAGTGGTCTGCTCTTTTCTTGGAGAATATGGTCATATCATCTAGATATATGACTATGATTTTTCCTTTGAGATCCCCAAAACACAAGTCCATGGCCTTCTGAAAGGTAGCCCCTACATTAATAAGGTTGAAAGGCATTCTATTGTAAGAGAACACTCCCAGTGGCGTGGTGAAGGTAGTTTTGTGTTGATCAATAGATGCTACTTAAATTTTATTAGATCTTGAAAATATGTCCAACATAGAAATCATCTCAGATCCCACTATATTTTTTAGAATATGATCCATGACTAGCAATGAATGATTTTCTTTTAGAGAGGTTTGATTTAGGTTTCTAAAATCTACACAAATCCTTACTTCTCCATTTTTCTTCCTTACAGGGACTATGTTGGCTACCCAAGTGAAATGATGAATGGGGTAAATTATTTTTTCTTTCCTCATCTTGTCAATTTCATTAAAGATAGCCTCTGCAATTTTAGGATTCTAATTGTGTTGTTTTTGCCTAAATGGGTTGGCTCCTAGTTTTAAAGGGGTCTTGTGTTGCAAATTTCCATTCCTATACTTCTTCAAGTCTTCATAGCTCCAAGAAAAACATCTTGATACGAGCTCAAGAGATGAGTGAAATAAGCCTTTTCTTTAGGTGAGAAACACTTACCTAGATTGACCATCTTAGGTATTTATTCACTTCCTATGTTGACCTACTCACATTCAGATCCATTTTTAGAGATTTTTTTATGTCATTTTAAATATTGATCATCCCTATTGAACATGCTCTCAAGAGATACCAAACCTCTAGGTATTTTTTTCCCTTTGAGATGGATCACTTCTGCCTCTTTTTCTTTAGAGAAAGGGTCTATCCCGCCTTCAAAGGCATCCATATCTGCACCATTACCTTCAATGAAAATTTGCAAATGTTTGGGAACTTTCAAGAAAATCAATAATATGCTTATTATCATTGAAAACTTGCCACTAATTAACATTTTCATATACATTGGGCTTGTACACCATTCCACTTGAAACTTCTTATCAAAAAAGTCAAGATGCGAGAGTAGCAAGGATGCAGAAACAACTAGTGAATCAACTCTTGTATTTTGACTTCTAGGGACAGACTCAATGGAAAAGGCATCAAATAATTCAATATAGTCCTAGACCTTATTCTTATAGTGTTTGAGTCTTTTGTTCTTCATAATATACATTTTCTTCACTATCAATTCGACATCTCCTTTCACTTTTAACTGCTTGATTCATTTTTCCCTAGGCAATGCGATTCCTAACAACAAAGCCTCATATTTTGTAGTTTTATTTATGTTTGAAAATTCCAGCTTATATGCAAAGGAGAATTTGAAATTATGAGAGGATATCAATACTATTCTAACAGCAAATATTGCATTAGCAAAATTTCCATCAAATTCCATTGTTCATATCTCATTTGATACTTCAGGGCTCACCTTCTCTAGGCTAATGAGAGGTGTTGATGAACAAATATATGTGCCTATACCGGACTCAAAAAATACTCTTGATTTAGCTACAGAGAATTTAGCCTTAGGCTCAAGGTCTAGACAAACCCTCTTTCCATCTATTGGGATCAATGCACGCGACTAGTCCATTTGAATTTCTTCCCCTAGATCTTTATAGAAGCTTCTAATGAATAAAATTCCATAGATGGTAGGGATGTATACTACTAGGATACTTAACTTTAATATTTTCTTAGGAAAATAAATGAGGGAAACTTGAGTATCCTTTATCTGGCCTATGATAGGGACCTATGAACCATCCATGGAGAAACACCTACCCGATGAGGAAGTGATAGATAACCCAAGGGAATTTGTAACTGAGGTAGGTATGACATTTTTAGATGCCCTAGAATTAATGATACAATTACTCAATCTACTAGGATACTTAACTTTAATATTTTCTTAGGAAAATAAATGAGGGCAACTTGAGCATCCTTTATCTGGCCTATGATAGGGACCTATGAACCATCCATGGAGAAACACCTACCCGATGAGGAAGTGATAGATAACCCAAGGGAATTTGCAATTGAGGCAAGTATGACATTTTCAGATGCCCTAGAATTAATGATACAATTTCTCAATCTATGGCCCGTTATGTAAAGGGAGATATAAAATAGCTCAGATGGAGAAAAGGGGTTATTTGAGTCATAGGTGGGAGGTTTTTGCATAACATACATAGAATCTTCAAGTTCTTGACTTTATTCTTGTGATAACTGGGCATGATTTTGTGAAGAATAAGATTTTCCTCTAACAAACCTGACTAATCTATCTAGCTCAAAAGGATATGGCTTCAAATATTCAGCTTGGGAAATCTACATTTTAGTGTGTTTGCAAGATTCCACAATATCAAAGGAGCTAGCTTCAAAGGTAGGGGAAGGAGGAGGAGTGTGGCTTACCTATGGTTGTGTTTCCTTGGGAGGTGTTGATTATGTCCTCTTTCCTCTAGTCAAAAAGTATTTTGGTGTACTAGCTAAACCACCAGTATCATCTTTCTCACAATGTCTTATGGTTAATAATGCACAATTTGTGTTGTCCAGAGAGGTTAATATATCTTAAGAGTAATTAACGTAAGGAAGGTATTCAAAGAAATTAATATTAGCGTCTTGTGATGCAACATGTTCTTCTATAATAGGTACCACATGGACTTCTCTAGATAAGGTCATATGTGAAAATCAAAGCATCTCAATCCAGGTGGACCCATCATGTTTAGTGGTATCATAAAAATTGTAGTAATTCTATTTCTGAGTAGGGTAAGAGGGAGATCTCCCTTCTAGTGCTAGTTTCTAAGAAGGTGGTGGTAGGTGTGGATTCTTACCAGGCCCTGGATGTCCGTAATCTCTCCTTTAAAAGTCAGGGTGAGCTAGGGGGACATTCTTATTTAGCTATTTTTCATTACAATAACATCATTAGCTAATCTTTGAAGAACATAATCCGTGGAGTGAGCGGGGAAGGCCTTACAAGTTTGCAACTCTCTTTTCCATTTCCCTACAAAAATTAAATAATCTTCTATTGGTATTGTGATAGTTTGAGCTAGTTTCAGAGTAGCAGCTCCTCTTTTAATAGTGAATGAAACATTTAGAGGCAGATTGTTGATGTACATGGCCTTTAACAATTCTGCCCTAGGTCTCATATTTCCTGATATCTTCTGACAAAGTTTGTTAAATGTTTCCACAAAATCTCTCATAGGTTCATGTACTTCCTTTTTCATCGACCCCAGTTGAGAAACTAGTCTTGATTCATGTTCTGTTGTCTTGAACCTATTCTCAAAACTTGTTCTCAGGCAATCCAAGTCTTGAATAGAACCTTGAGGCAAAGAGTAAAACCATTCAACAACATAGCCACTAAGGGGTTCTATGAACAGTCTCATAGAGACATCTTCATGTTGAACAACCAAGATTGAGGAAGTGACAAAGAAAGAATTTATATGTTCATCTGCACTGACCTTACCATCACCAAAAAACTTAGGTATAATATTTCCAAAGCCCTTAGGGAGGTCATGCATTATAGTGGTAGTTTCAAAGGCTAGGGGGCCTATAGCATTACCCCTTGGGATGGGGTGAGGTTGAGCCATAACAAGAGGATTCAGGATTGGAAAAGTAGCTTGTAGAGGAATTGTGATACCATGCAAGACAAGGGCCTAGAAAGCAATATTTTATCCAACGGGAGGTGGTTGCCTAACCTTGGGAGGGGATGAAGGTCTACTGACTGATTTAATCCACCTTCTTGGGGGAAAGATAGAGAAATTAACAGATTGCATAAATTTAAAGTCAGGATCTATCACACCTTTCTTCCTTTCACTCCTTGTAAATATTTTAGGATCCATAATTACAACTATCACAAATTTTCAAAGTCGCCAATTACTTTCTAAAGGAGGTTTAGTTATTTCTAGGAACCCTAGCAAAAGTTTCTTCTATTTCTTTCTCTTTATCCAGATTCTCATTTTTTCTATGGAACTCTTGATCTGACTTTCTTTCTTGACAAGAAATCATCCTCAGGGACTCAATTATATCTTCTTGATTACCAACAAGCCAATTTACATAAGGTTGAACTGTAGACACCTAAAAATCTATTTGTTAATTAAAAATATTTTAGTTGACAAAAGTCCTAATGACATCAACATTTATTTATTTATTAATTAATTATTTAATTAATTAGTTATTATGGTCATTATCCATTCTCCTATTTTAATTAAAGAAATTTAATTAAACAACCTTAGCCAAAAACATTTGAACCTATTTTGAATGATTATTCCTCCAATTTATTAATTATTTAACAAATTATGTCTCAAACCCCTTAAATAAATAAATAAATAATTTAATTCCCAAAAACCCTATATATCTTCTAGAAAACCCTAAACCTATCCTCACTTTCCTAATCACTCCCTAAACCTTCTTAAGAGGTGTTTTCTAACCCTCTTAGCCTAAACCCTCATCCTTTGACTTTGGGTCAACCCCCTCATTAATGAGCCTTACATGCTCATTTATGAACCCTTACACCTTCATTAATGGCTATTACAACCTCTTAATGAATACCTATGTCTCTTCTTCCACCTTGGTGCCCTAGCATGCTTCCCTAGTAATTCTCAAACATGTGTGAGCAACCCTTCATCCTTATCCCTTTGACCCTAAGGCTTAACCCTTGGTCCTAAACCCCAACCCTTGGTCGTAAACCCTAACTGCCCTTCCTAACCTTATCCCTTCCTCAAATCCTATAAATACTCCTCATTCCAAGAGAAATCCACCAATTCACATATCATTTTCATAGCATTGTTATTATGTTCATTTTCATCTAGACTTAGCCTAATTTCTAGTATTGTTAGATTTACCTTAATTTTATGCTTTATAATTCATCCTAGATTAGATAAATTGGATTAACCTAGTTTATTTAAAGAAATAATAACCATTATCATTCATATCATATCCACATTTTGGTTAAAATCAACCTTTCATAGCATTCATAAGCTCAAATCTACATTTGGCTTCATTTGGACCCTTAGAATCCTAGGGGCAAAATAGGTTCACCATACCTAATTTTGTACCATTATGGGATATCCATGGCTTCCAAATGATCCTAATCCTTCCTAAACAATATTGGGTACATGATCATTGTGTTTCAAGAGCACACCCACATCCCTCCTAGATAAGAGAAAATCAAACAGTGATAGGGTGCTCTCATTTTAGCTCAATCTAAGGTGGCTTGTGAATATTTTTCTATATGTTTGTTATATGATTCTTATGAATTTTTTTTTACTATCTGCACATGTTCCTAACAAGTTAGGTTCACATTGATCACATTTTGGCACACCCGGTGGACCCCACCACGCTCTTCAAACTGCTTTTTAGGGGTTTTTGATAATCAAAACTCACTTTTTTGGAAAGTCCCATGCATTCTAGGAGGAAAAGTCATACAGAAAAAATTTCCTATCATGTATTTTCATTTGGGAACCCTTGAATTGTCTTACTATGCTATGTATATTGTCGTATGAGCTTTTGCAAGTGTTTTTGGCCCCTTTTCCCACCTTCTGGCACTGTTTGCCGTATGGGAACCCTTGTAATGTCATATGAGACCTTGTAGTAACTCATACAACACTGAGCCATAAAATAACCTTTTCTACATTTTTTTATGGGAAACAAAGGGCATGTGTAAGGCCTTAAACTTGGTATTTGTTGGTTTTTAGGGTTCATTTGGGCCTCCTAGTGCCTATAAGGTTCAAATTTGCAGTTTCTAACTTGGTTGCTTACAGGTACTCCTTGGAAGGAAATTTGATCACCAAATAATCAAGGTCCTAAGACCTATTAACTCATTTTTGTGTTTAGGAACTAAATCAATCTCTATTTAAGCTTAAAAAGAACCCTTCATTCAATCTCGAGTGCTGAAAATGGACTAATCTGCATATCTTTCCTAAATGGTTCAAACACAATCCTAATCAATCCTAAAGTGATAAAAATAACTCATCACACTTTTTTTTGGATAAAAATAACTTCATCTAAATAAACTTGAGTGTTCTAAGGTTTTATGCATTCCTAAAGGTGCAATCTAGGAACACTTTATCCATTTTGGGCTTAGAACTTAACCCTAAAAATATAAATCTTGAGTGCATGAGTAAAAGTGAAATAAAACACTTCACATCTATTTTGGGCTCTAAAATAAACATTCAAAAGCTTGGAAAATCTTAGGATTATCAATTTGCAAAGTTTCTTTCTTAAAGAGGAAACCCTAGAACTCCATGTCAAATGATAAAAGCAAAGAACGATAAAAAAAACAATCTCAATTTTATCTTTTTTTAGAGTGAAACCAAATCATGAATGATCCTAAAAGATGAACCTAATCAATATCAAATAATTTCATTTGAGTTTGTAAAGAATTCAATCTTGAATGCACAAGGAGAAAAAAATAGAGCATTTCATTTCAAAAGCAAGTTCAATTAGGAGCCTAAAGGCAAATTCAATCTTGAATGCTCAGAATAAAACTATTGCAAATAATTTAATAGATTTTATGTTTCAAGGAATGAACGAATCAAATCCTAAACATATGTGCTTGAAGGTCTTGGCATGAAAAACACTTAATCAATTTGGGGAAAAGAACTATTTTTGATGTGCTTCTAGGAGTTTGTCAAAATTTTGCAAATCCTTGATAATCTAAGTGATGTAAAACAAACTGGACTAGGAAAAGTTCATTTGTTTTATTTCTAGCGAGGCCCGTCCAAAGAGAAAAGTTCTTCCTCTTTGGAGAATGACCTCAAACTGGTATTTCCCTGATCGGTATAGAAACAAAGCGCTGAGCAAACTCTCACTTCATCCCCTCAAGCTTGGGTGATGCGTGTTGATGGTAGCCCAAGGTAGGTGAATATCCCTACTATTTAGGCATGGTCAACTAGGCTCTTAAGTGAGTCACACATGTACAAAATGATTGGGAGGACGCCATAGATCAAATCAGACACCTATTAATTAGAGGCTCCCCGATCTACTCCCGAAGGTATCAAAATATTTGTGTAAGGACCAATCCAAGTGGTTTCCTAGATCACCTTAAGATTACTCACCATCTGTATTACTTTTTGGGATACCAAGTTGTGGGAAAATATTTTGATACTAGCCTATCTTTAGGTAGTTCTTGTTTGATGTGTTTTCAAAGTTTTAAACTTAGTGCAAAACATCTGTTAGAACATACACATTTTTGAGAACACTATCAAAATCCTTGGTCATCATTTGCTTGTATTACACAAATTTGCTTTTTCCTTTGTCAGGATTTCTTTCAAAATATCTTTTTGAGCTTTTGTCCTTTTCCATTAGAGACATCAAAACTGAGCCAAAACTCGATCAAAGTTATCCAAACATCCTTGCAAAAATATTCCTCAAAATTAGGTACCCAAAGTATTGATATAAAAAATTGCCAAAATCCTTCCAAGCTATGTCTGACTCGATCAAACATAAGAAATCTAGGCTACCAAATTCCCCTATTTATCAGGAGAATAAAGTTGGTGAAAGAGACCTCAAAGATCACCAACCTTCCCTCAAAGAAATCCAAGTAGAAACCAAGTATCAGGAGAAACTAGACAATGTGGGTTATAACACAAGAGTAAAATAGTTTGCAACCCAATTCTAGGTCAATCATCACTTTGTCAATCTAGAGAGTGAAGACTAGTTTAACCCATCACATGTCCATATCTTTTTCATAATCTCATATCCTTGCATCCTATCTCACCCTTAGTTACATCCTTACATCATCATTCATCCTTAGGTGCATCCTTATCATTTTCCTAGTTGCATTCTTGCATCATAGATCATCTTCTTAGCTTACATCATAGGTCATCTTCCTAGATTGCATCATAGATCATCCTTGCATATCAGGTTATCCCTTAAAAATAGTATCATTTGGTCATCATCCATCATCCATCATCCATCATCCTCAAATCTATAATCCATCATCCTTTATCCTTTATCCAAAATCCAAGCATCCTTATCCAATTATCCACCATTTGCTTCATGTCATATCCTTTGAGTTGCTTCAATCCTCATCCTAAATCAAAATCATCTCAGCACTACCCTCTGACTAAGTGTTGTCTAGGGCATCTTGTACTTGTCTTTTTAGGCCTCATCATCTCAAGCAAGAGATTGTCATACATTGGCAAGGATCCCATCTTCTGAAGATCATCAGTCTATCTTAGGTTGACAATCCTATCCTCTTTGATCCCACATTGGGAAGCATCAACTCATTTTTGACACTCAGTAATCTTCCACCATCCTTGACATCTAGAATCTTCCATCATCCTCAATCCAATCAACATCTCACCATTCTTCAGTTGATCCACAATCTTCCAAATCCTTGCATTTTATCCTTAGGTTTCCATATACTTATCCTATCCACCATTCTTAAGTCTCTTTAGATTTGCATCCACCATCCTTAGAGTTCTCTTAGAAATATCTTGCATCCATCCATCATCTTCATCCTTAGATATGCATTTTATGCCTGCTGAGACATGAGCTAGGAAGAGAAGGAATATGGATCAAAACTTAGCCTCTAGTTCATCTGATCCAAACAATCCTACTAGCGCGATGGTGACCTATGATCCACAACCCCCATGATTTGAGAATGTGTGGTAAGATCAAACTGAAATTCCCACTTCATTCTCTATGGAAGCTTTCATGAGCCATCTAGGGCATGCACAAATGGTGAGTACAATTATAGATCAGAATCAACAAGCCATTTTGGAAAACTATGCACAAGAGGGTACTCCCATTCCATCACATCTCCAACATTTTAGCCCATCAAGACCCATCCATATCCCTGTTATACCTATTGTTCCATCACCCAATAGATCCATGACCCTAACCTAAAAATATCTTAGGTAGCCTCACTTATCCCCCATCTCTTGCAAACCAGTGTCACAAAGCCTACAGTGCAAACAACAACAAAATCCTATCCCATTTCTGTCATGGGAACACCACCCTCATCTGCAGCATCTCAAGCCGCCACTCAGGCACAAAGCTTTGCACAAACTCAACCTCCACCTCCCACACAAACAACATCTCTACCATTCATGAGCCAAGCCTCATCATCAATACCATCCTTTCCAGGGGCAATGTAGTTGTTTCCCTTCTTTTCTCAACAAGCCTCCTCATCAACACCATCCTTTCTGGGGGTAACATAAGCACCTTCTTCCACTTATCAAAAAACATTCACCCAAGCATACATTCCACCTCCACCTTTCATCACCAACACGCAAGTCCATCAGATTGATTTTACAATAGGGATGCCATTCATGGGACCTGAAAACCCACCATTTACATCCTAGAATCCCATCATCACTTCTGCATCCTCCACATCACAACTCTTGCCATGAACATGATCTCATTGGGGCCTCACCCAAGCACAAATGCACTCCTTGGGTATACCAACCCAATCCCACATATTCATGCCCATAAACCAACAAGAAGCCTTCCCTTTCACTTTGTTAGCACCACCATCGCAACAACTACCATCACAGCCTCCACCAGCTACATCTTTTCTAAACTATACCAATTATCTATCCATATCACCCATCACCTCTCAAATAGTGTTACCACCACAACATAAAAGTTCATCTCATCTTGCCAGCTACCTAGCGCAACCACCACCTCCTACTAGCTTCCAAAAAACCACTCCATCCCACATACATTGGTCAAACATAAGGCCAATATTATCAACAAGCTACACCATTTCATCAACCTCCCCCACCACAACAGTACTTCCCAGCATAGCAGCAAAAACATCTTATCATCCCCTAGAAACAACAAGCATCATCCTATCCAGCACAACAACAACATCCTATCATCCCCCAATAGCAATAAGCAAATCTATCTTCCACAACAATACACCCATGTACCTCAGCAACAATATCCTCCCCAACAAACATCACCCTAAAATCCATTTCAGTCTACCTATCTTATTGGACAATCTCCATATCCTACTCCATAATATCCTCCAAAAAACCATCCATACTCACCAACACCATCAGATCCTTTCCTAATGGGAGTACCCACTCCAATGCCAATCAATGCCAAATGGTATGAAATGAAGAACACTCTTAAGGAGATTAGAGCCAAAATACAGAGAAAATATTTCAAGTTCAAGGAGGTCTATCCCTATCCCTTTGATAGATCCATCACAAAAATCCCCTTTCCTAAACACTTCGAGACACCCAAGTTTGACAAATATCATGGAAAGGGAGATCCAATTAGCCATGTCAAGGAATTCTATATGGCTTTCCAAGAAGTTGCGTACAATGACAATTTCCTCATGTGCCTCTTCTCCAAGAGCTTGGGAGGAAGTGATATCAAGTGGTTTTACAAGATACCTTATGGGACAATCACAACCTTTGCAGAAGTCTCTGAGAAGTTCATCTCTCGGTACGCCTATAATGTCGAGAATGAGCTATCCTTGTTAGACCTCTATAACTCAAATTAGAAAGGAGTTGAGACCCTAGTTGATTACTTACAATGGTGGAAAAACCTTACCACAAAGTTATCCTATCAACCGCTAGAGAAATACCTCACCAAGATCTTCATTGATAACCTACATCCCAAGTTGTCCCATTTCATGAGAATGAACTGCATCCAAACCTATCAAGACATCAAAGGAAAAGGGATAGACATCAAAAGAGGTCTCTTGGATGAAGGTACCATCTGACATTACAAAGATGATTCACATAGAAAAATTGGTAATGACAAACCTCGATATTGGAACAGAAACAAAAATGGTGTCACTGATGGAGCCACAAACACCAAACATGTCCAAATTATTGTGGTTGGTCCTACACCACCTCCTCCTGCATATCAACAACAACCAAAAATCAATCAGCAACCCATGCAATAGTATCAAAACCAATGTCTAGCCAATAAAGAAAATTCCATATTAGCTACCCCAGCACAGAACAAGCCTCGAGTCTTGAATCATAAAAAATGAAACTTCAACCCTCTTAGTGAACCACTAGATGTGATCTTCCATCAAATGGCTAAAGCCAATCTGATCACCTATCCTCCAATTTAGCAATTAGGTGATGCAACTCCCAAGCCTACATGGTACAAAGAGCATGAGTACTGTGACTATCATCATGTTAAAGGATGTGCCACCCACAAGTGCATGAAACTAAAACATTATATCCAAGATCTCATTGATAGAAAAGAGATCCAAGTGGACACACCAGCCCAACCTTCACCTAATGCCAATCTACAGATATATTAGAATGTGTTCCCTTAGCACAATGTTGGGAAGAACCAATTCAATACAATCCCCCACCCCAGAATCTAGGCAAAAGAAAACAAGGAGACCATGCCTGACAAAAAGGACTATACTACTACCCACATCAACTATGAGAAATTTGTTGGATGCATAACCCAAGTTGAACCCATTGTCAACATCATCCATGTTAAGTGAGTAGATAGTCAGTGTGCAGTCACCACACACAAAGGCTAGATATTTGTCATCAGTGCTAATCCAATGCCTTCACACAATGCACAATATAACCTTGTAGAACACCTTGGGAGTACACCTACCCAAATCTCTATCCTCAACATTCTCTGCACTTCACCCATCCACCAAGAGATCCTCAATTGAGCCCTCCAAGAAGGACATGTCCCCACAAACATTAATACCATCTAGTTTGAGAACCTTGTGGGACACCTATTAGCATCCTATGCTATTTCCTTCAAGCCTTCTGACATACCATTTGTAGAGCCTAGCCACAATCTCCCTCTCCATATCACCGCCATGGTTAGACTTTTCCATCAAAAGGGTCATGATAGATAATGGCTCAACCCTAAATTTTTGTACTTTAAAATTCATCCAGCAAGTGGGTTACACAGAGGCCAACATATCACATGAAGTCATCACTATCAAGGCTTATGATAACTTGGAGCGTACCTCAGAAGGTATAATTCTTTTTCCAATCAAGTTAGGCCCAATAATTCAAGATACCATCTACCACATTGTTGATCTAGACCTACCATATAACATCCTCCTCAATCAACCATGGATCCATTCCATTAAAGTTGTTCCATCCACTTATCACTAGTGCCTCAAATTTTTGCATCAAGGCACTGAAATCACCATCCATGAAGATCCCCATCCCTTCGCATACTATCATGCATTGGAAGCATCATTCCCCATTACACCCATTGTCCTAGAATCGACATTGGCACTTTTGTTGCCAGTTCATCCTGATCCTATAGTGATTCAGAGACTATCCTTGTCACCACTCTCTCTTCCATCAAGATCAACAACGAGGGTTGTGGTGAGTACAACCTAAATGATGCATTTGCAGTAGGGGCCTTACCACTTGATCCACATACACAAGGGTGTTCAAGCCACCAAAGAAAGCCTACTCTAATAGATCCCAAAATCAAACAATTGGGACCATTAACTTTTGTCTCCCATGGAATCATAAATAGTCTAGAGATGGACCCTGACATCAATAGGTGGCAATACAAAGATCCCCCGCCTCCTGACACTTATCTCCTTAGTTACTTCAAAGACAAATATCCTTCATCACACAATTATGCCATAGAACAATGGAAATACCAAGGCAGTGGTCTAGGACCACAAGAAAGTGGAAGCAAAGATCCAATAGAGGCCTTAAAAAATCTAAAAAATCAAGGTCTTGGCTTTAATACCCCTTAGTTGCATATACAAGGACCCAATACTGCAACTCAGGGCATCAACTTGCCCAACATTCCCCTCTTGAATATCTAGGATGACGTTGTAGAAATTGAAGGCATCCCTGAAGAGGAAGAAAAGAAATCCTTTGATGACATCTTCGATGATACCCTCCTAGGAAATTGTGTCCTTCATCAACTTGCCATTATGATGCAAGACAGGGAGCAAGAGGAGCCAAACAATGGCACACCCTAATGATCCAAGCCTGCACAACACACACGGAAGCAACAAACAACAACAGTGAGAGAGAGAATGCCAAATCTTTCATATATTATCATCAAATAGAACCATACATGTCGGGCTATAAGGCCTTCCCGGTTAGGGCTAGATATTACAATGAATCATAGAAGTCCTCAAACATGCGAGGATCTGTCACAATCCCTACTTCTATCTTCTATCAATTCCTATTCAAAAACTCCTAAAAGACTCTAAACCAATAACTACATTTATACAAGAAGCTGCTGAGCTGAGTCAGCCTTCAGATCCACAATCAATAGAAGGAACGGTCAGATCTAGGACAACACGCTTCCCAATGATGGATTCCAACATTAAATCCATGATCCAATATAAATGCACAAGTTAGCCACAATAGGAACTAAAACTAAACCCGTCGGTGAGCAAGATAACCGAATAGCAGATAGGCAATGCCGAGTGCCAGTGAAATAACCGACCACACTCGGTAACCAAAGGAAACTGACCAATTACCGACCAACTCAGTCAAAGTAGAAACTGAGCAACATAGACAAACTCCAAATTTTTTTTGGTGACACAGGATTGCCAAGGACCTGAGATGCTCCTACATCACATTAACATCATTGAACTTCCCCTCATTCATCCTGAACTCATAGACTGGGATCAACCAAGTGTCACACATATTGATGAGTTCCAAATCACAGAAGCACTCCTAAGGTTCATGGGAGCATCTGAAAAAATTAGATCAAGAGTAAGATTCATCTTATGTCTACACACTCAACCCCAAGGGATACTTTGGGGAAGAAGCAGTCTTTAGCCACAAAATTGAAAATAAAAGAGAAAAAAATGAGTCCTTATGTGAAAACTCCTCTGGGGCACATTCTAACTCTAAAAAAGTAAAAATAAAGGGCATATCTTCTGGTGAAAACCTCTCTGAGATACTAGAAGATGAGGACTTGCCTCTTCCCCCCATCTAGGACTATAGGCCATAGCAATCATCTATCATCATCAAAGAAACAAAGCCAATCAATTTGGGAACAAAAGAATACCCAAGGATTACATATATTATGGCATCCTTGACTGAAGCTGAAGAATTAGCTTTCACAACACTCCTCAATGAAGCCACTATCAATTTTGCATGGTCGTATGCACACATGTCAGGGCTTGATCCAAATATTGTTGTCCATCATCTAGCAGTGGATCCAAATGCAAAGCTAGTTAAGCAAAAGTTTCAAACAATGAATCCAAAAGTGGCCCTACTAGTAAACATAGAACTAGAGAAGCTCCTCCAAGAAAAATCATCAAAGCTATCAACTATTCATAGTGGATATCAAACATGGTGCCAGTCACTAAGCCCTCGGGCAAGATCAAAATCTGCACTGACTTCAGAGACTTGAACAAAGCATGTCTGAAAGATGATTTCCCCTTACCCAATATTGACATGATAGTGGATCTCAAAGTAGGCCATGAGATGTTGTCACTCATGGATGGCTTCTCAAGGTATAATCCAATCCATATAGCAGAAGAAGTCCAACGTAAAACAACATTCACAACACCATGGTCTACCTTCTGCTACAATATGATGTCATTTGAGCTAAATAATTCAGGGGCTACATATCAACGCGCAATGATGGAAATCTTTCATGATATGATACATAAAATCCTTGAAGATTATGTAGATGATATCCTTGCAAAATCAAAGACACGATGTGAACACCTTGACATCCTTGAGTGTGTGTTCGACTGTCTACATCATTATGGCTTGAAGCTAAATCCAAAAAAGTGTGTCTTCAGTATAACATATGGAAAGTTATTAGGCTTCATCTTATCATGACATGGCATAGATATTGACCCCAAAAAGGTCAAAGCCATAATGGAAATATCTCCACCTAGAATGCTTAAGCAACTCAAAAGCCTATAGGGTAAACTGCAATCAGTACGACATTTCATATCACAGCTGGCAGACAAGTGCCAACCTTTCATGCATCTACTCCGCAAGGACACAAGCTTCAAATAGGATCTTATCTACCAAAGAAGCTTTGAGAAGCTAAAAGAATATCTGGCTAACTCTCCCATCCTTGTCTCGCTAGTTCCAGGACGTCCTCTAATCTTATACATCTCTGCAACTACTACAACATTGGGGGCATTATTATAAGCACATCTTGATGACAATGGTAGAAAGTGATCTATCTACTACATCAGTTAAACGATTTTTGTCTATGAGCTCAATTATTCACCAATGGAAAAATCATGCCTCGCAATAGTCTTTGCCACTCAAAAAATTAGGCATTACATGTTAATTCACACCATCAAGCTCATCTCAAAAGTGGACCCACTTAAATATCTACTATCAAGGACAACACTGACAAGCTGAATGGTGAAGTAGGTCATGTTGCTAAGTGAGTTTGATATCCAATACATAGATAAAAAATAAATCAAAGGGAAATTCATTGTCGATCAGTTAGCTAAAGCACCCCTAGTAGATGCATATCCTTTGATCATGGAGTTTCCCGATGAACATCTATGCCTAATCAACGAACAAAAAACATGGAAGCTATACTTTGATGGCTCCTACACATCACATGGATCAGGGGCATGAATCCTCTTTATCACACCTCAAGGTGACTACATACCTAAATCATTCAAATTGGGATTCCCATGCACCAACAACATTGTAGAGTATGAGACACTCATATCAGGTCTTAAAACAACCATCTAGTGGAACATAACATAATTCCAAGTGTTTGGAGATTCACCACTGATAATCAAGCAAGTCCTAGATGAATTCCAAATAAAGGATGACAAGCTTCTACCCTACAAGGAACTAGTGGACAGATTGAAAGAGAACTTCCTAAGTCTATAGTTTACACAGATACCAAGGCTACAAAACAAAGAAACTGATGCAATGGAAACCATCAGATCCTTATTGGAGATCCCTCGAGATTCAACACAATATGAATTCTTAGTTGAGCAGCTACACATGCCTACTTATGAGAATGCCAATTCATAAATGGTGTGTATCTTAGTTGGTCCTCAGTCCCTGTGGTACCATGACATTCATGCATATCTTAAAAATGCTATCATATCCCCTCACCTCACAAACACCCAACACCAAAACCGAATTCATAGAGCTTCCCACTACACTCTTGTAGAAAACACCCTTTATTGTCGAGGATATCACAACATCCTCTCTAGGTGTTTATATTCAAATGAGGTTGTCCTAGCTTTACAAGAGGTACACCCTAGAATTTGTGGTGCCCACACGAGTGGCATGGTCCTAGAAAAGCAATTGCTTAGAGTTAGGTATTAATGGTCAACAATGGAGCATGATGCCTATGAATTCATCAAGAATTGCTTACCATGTCAGCAACATGCCAATTTGATCAATGCTCCAGCTCAAGACTTACAACCTATTGCGCCACCTTGACCATTTTCATGTTGGGGCTTCAACCTCGTTGGGTTAATTACTCCCCTTTCCTTAGATGGACACAAATATATCATAACAACCACAAAATACTTTACAAAGTGGGTTGAAGAAATTCTGCTCATCCTCATTACTGGCATTCAAATATCCAAGTTCATCCTCTACCACATCATTTTCCACTTCAGCATCCCTTCCACCATCTTTATAGATCATGGCACACCTTTTGAAAACCAACATGTGGATGATCTATGTGCCAGACTCCATGTCCACCATCATTTCTCCAGCCTATACTTCCCCCAAGGAAATGGCCAAGCTGAGGCAACCAACAAAACCATCCTGAAAATCCTCAAGAAGGTTGTCAATGATTCTTGTCGTGACTGATACCTCCAAATAAATCCTACCCTCTGGGCCTATTGTACTTCTTATTGCACTCCCATAGGTACCACCCCATACTCCCTTGTATATGGTGTCAAAGTCGTTCTACCAATCGAGGTTGAGCTCCTATCATTGCACATAGCCATGAGGAACTATACCACTAGTGAAGATTATCGTGTGGCATGCCTCACACAGCTTGATCTATTAGATGAAAAGAGGCAGCAAGCATATGATCACTCGATTGCATATCAGAATTGACTCAAAAGGATCTATAACAAAAAGGCCCATCCTAGGCAGTTCCAAGTGGGCAACATGGTCCTCAAAGAAAATTAGAAAGTACAAGCACATCAAGAGAAGAAAGGCAAGTTCAAACCTACTTGGTTGGGTCCTTACATTGTCACGACATGTTTTGGCTTCAAAGCCTATCAGTTATCAACACCAGAAGGCGAGGCAGTGATGTCCCCATTTTGAAATAGAAATTAATATTTTATAATTTTTTTAAAAAAATAATAATAAATAAAATGATATAATATAATATATTATTAAAATAAAAAAATGATATATGAGCATATTAATATATTATTAATATAAAATATTATTAAAATAATAATAATAAAAATATGATATATTAATATAATATATTAATGAATCAATATAATAATATTAATAAATTATTAAATATAATAAATAATAAATAAGTAACCACACTATAATTCTAATATATTATTATTTATAATATATTATTCATATAGTAAATATAAATAAACAAAACAACATAATATAACCCAAAAGACATGACTTTTGGAAAAAAAAAAAAAAAAAAAAAGGTATAAAAAAACAATTAGGGGGAAAAGGAAGAGACACTAAGAAATAATATGGAAAACTTGGGAGAAAATAATATAGGAGAAAACGAAGGAGAAAAACTATGAGAAAATGAAGGAGAAAAGATAGGAGAAAATAAAGGAGGAAATGTAGGAGGAACTCAAGGGAGGAAAAAAGTATTAAATGAAAGTAAGAAAATATTAAGACCTTACATTGGAATTTGGGACCATCGAAGGAAAATATAAAAATAAAATATAAACTATTACTTGCAAGATCAAACCAACATTAACAAAATTAATAAACTTATTTCATTCATTACCTAGGAATAAGAAGGTGTTAGGGAATAGAAAACCAACAAAAAAAAAAAGGTATGTCCTCTTACTAAGTTGAAATATATAGGATTTAGTTCTATTTCATTTATATATTAAATTAAATAAATGTCAAAGCTTTAGTTATTCTAAATTATATTTTAGTATTAAAATAATTAGAAAATAGAAGAATTAATTAAGGAATATAATGGATACAAAAGGAACAAAAGATGGAATAAGATTGTAACTATGGAAAGTATTTATGAATTAATGATAATAACAAAATATTATATTTATATTCTATCAAAATCATAGGTCTTTATATATTCTAATTTATTTAATATATATATGAATTGTATCAATTATATTATACAATATCTCTTTTAATATTTGGATGAAGTAGAGAAGATTGTAATGTTACCAAGGAGGGGCTTGTCTAAATCTAAGCAATGACTATCTGTACCAAGATAGGATATGGGCTTGGACCTGTAAAGTTTGAGGGATCCCATTGTAGTTGGTCTCTAGCACCTTGGATAACGTCTATTGATCCTCCCTTCATTGATTTAAAATAGTAATAAGGTTGGATATGAGTGTTAAAGATAACTAAATCTAATGAGATAAATGAATAATCCTATCATGGAGATTACAATCCAAACCCTAATTGAGAAATTTAGGATAAATTAAGAAAGGTCCCAACAAGGGACATTATAGTGGTATTAGAGCGTGATCCTCCCATCTTGTAGGGTAGGGAAAGATCTACAAAATCTTTCACTATGAATGATTAATGCAGAAATTTTTTAAAGCAAGAAGACTTGAGCAAAGCTACTAGTAAAAAAATGGAATAAATATTTAGACGTTCTTGGTGAGCATCAATGCTTGATCAAGGACATTCTTGATGAGTGTCAGAGCTTGATCAAGAGACATTCTTGGTGAATGTCAAAACCTGATTTAGACATTCTTGGTGAGCGTCAAGGCTTGATCAAGGACATTCTTGGTGAGTGTTAGAGCTTGATCAAGAGACATTCTTGGTGAGTGTCAAAACTTGATTTAGATATTCTTGGTGAGCATCGAGGCTTGATCAAGGGCATTCTTGGTGAGTGTCAAAACTTAATTTAGGCGTTCTTGGTGAGTGCCAAGGCTTGATCAAGGACATTCTTGGTGAGTGTCAAATCTTGATCAAGAGACATTCTTGGTGAGTGTCAAAAATTAATTTAGACATTCTTGGTGAGCCTTGAGATTTGATCAGGGACATTCTTGGTGAGTGTTAAAGATTGATCAAGAGACATTCTTGGTGAGTGTCAAAACTTGATTTAGACATTCTTGGTGAGCGTCGAGGCTTGATCAAGGACATTCTTGGTTTGTGTCAAAGCTTGATCAAGAGACCATCACTTCCCCATAGGCTAAATGTATTAATTGTATGATACGGTCGCAAGGATGAAACAACACTTTATCACCACCTATAGTCTATCATGCATCATCACAACCACTAGCTCTCATTTGTCTTAACCATCGTGAGGACATGATACAACAACCTCGCAACATCTAGCCGTCTAGCCGCAACCGTGTAACATATTTTGATAAAAGAACTTAACCTCCATGAGGGTGCGATAAAAACTTTAAGAATAACTTAAAGCACATGCAAAAAACAAGGGGTAAGATACCATGAACGAGGAAAACAATAAAGTGTTAGGCTAGGACATAAGAGATATATGGCCATAAGCTAACAGCATGAAACAATGACCAAAATATTTTGACATTAAATTAAAAGAATATCCTAACCACGAACACACCAGGAAAATCAAATATGACGAGCCGATAAATGGACACTTTAACATAGTGCCTAAGTATGCACCCACTCGTTCAATAGACACACATTTAGGCATTAACGTAGGCACCAATATTGATGCAAATACAGACATTACATAGCACCTAAATTTGTGTTGGACTCTTTTGCTAGGCATAATGAACACCATGAGTAGCGTCGACCTAATGAATAGAACCTATGTTTAAAACAAAAATGGAGGAGAAATAAATTAAAACACTATGTGGAAGCAAAAAATAGAGCAAAAAAAAAATGCATAAAGAATTTGAAATGTCCATGCTTGGTAAATTTTCTTCATGTCTATATCAATAGATGATTTGCGAGATATGAAGAAAATACGAATTCAATGAAAGTCTTTTCTGCAGCAGCGACAAATTAGAAAAGGGCTCCTTTTCCATCAGAAAGAGGAGGCAAGAAAGCAGGGCGTCTTGCTTCCATCTTCTTCCCCCGAGGCTGGCTTTCATGCGAACACTAGCTTGAAACATAGAGATGCCAAGGTTTTTACTGTTATTGTTTCAATTGCTTGTTATATGGGCACAAAATGTTGGAATGTAGGGAACCAGACCAAAGATCGTATCGATTAGATTATGAACACTTAAAGGGTTTCATTGCTAAGCGGAAGGAGAAAAGCATGGCTGAATCTTCTCTAAAAGAAAGAGGGATTGAAGAAAAGAACTTTAGTTCCTTAGCAAAGGCTTCGACTGGCTTTAAGAAATTAGGGCAGAACAATGAACCTACATTTAACATTTTTACAGTTCAATCTCTGGATAGGCAGCTTGATATGTTTGCAAAAACCAAGTATGCGTTAAGGGCCAAGCTTAGCAGTGGGTATGCTAGTATTCATGAATCTGGAATTAATTTAGATCATAATGCCAATATACCCCTATCAGGTTTGGGGGAAGGAAAAGTTACAGCACAGGCAACCTCAGGGCACTTCATAGATCAAAATTAGGCATGGCATTCAGTTAAAAGGAAGAATAAGGTTAGGGTTTCTACTTCGGCTCACATTGATAATAGTTTACCATTAAGGAATGCGTTTGATTTACTAAGTAAGAAGGAAAACTTACCTGGCATTTACTTGCCCCCACATAAAAGGAAGGGAGTTATGATAGGTAAGGAAATTAGGGTTCAAATGCATAGGGCGCCAGCACATCAGAGCAAGAAAGATGTGATAGCATAGCCTAAGCAAAGGAAACCCTACCCTATTATAGCCAAAAATCCTTCCTTCTCTATGGGGGATTGGAGGAACATTGCAACTACCAAAATCTATAGCCCTCTGCATCGCAAAAGATTAGCAAGGCCCGCTCTGTCTGATTGTAAGCAACACCGGCAATACTCTGTTCTGCAAAATAATAATCACCATAATCTCACATATATGCCTCCCCATAGGTGTGGTAAGGATCTGAATAAAGGCATCTCAAAGGTTGGTATGCACTATGATAATCTCATCCTAGATAGTGATGTTGTTGTCCAAAAATAGAAATACCTTGCAGACATAGGCTTAATCTGCATATGGAAAGGTACAGGGGTTCCTATCAATGTCTTAGTCACAGAGCTGACATCACTACTTCTCGGAGAGGTAAGTATTTCTCGACTCATGGAAAATTTCATGTATATTGATTGCAAGAATATAGATATTAAAAATAGCATTAAAAGAAAAAAGTGTCTTAAATTTAGAAGTACTCCTTTTGCTTTGTTTGATTGGATCCCTCTATTCAATCCCATGTATCTGAAGAATTTTAAAGTTGAAAAAGCTGTAACCATTAAGAATGTACCATTGGAATTGTCTAGTCAGGATATTTTCTACAATGTAGGAAATAAGATTGGTAGATTTATTAGAATGGCTGAAACAACAAACATGCATATAGATCAGATAATCATTGTAGAATTGGATTACCACCAAAAATATATCTCTCCTATACAATTAAGTTTCAATTCTAACTCTATTATTGTTAACCCAATTATCTTAGAAGATTATATGGAAATTAACAAAGCCATCAATATAGAACAAGCAAGCACTAATCCATTAAATCGGTTAGCAATGATTATGAAATCCACTTCTGTAAGGGCAAGGGAGGTTTCAATATAAAGGGACCTAAAGAATATAATGCAGATAGACCTACATCTCAATTTGAGCCTAGAACTTTAGGGGAAGATCAGGGCAAATTGATAAACAACCTTCCACAGGAGATTAAGGATACAAGAATTTGCCCCTTAGAAGGAGAGGAAAAGGCAATAGTTTCCCTCTCTCTTCATAAAGCAATGCAGGAGGACAATAGAAATCCAGTTCTTAATTTGGAAATGGGGGACTTAGCTGATAATAGTATGCCCAACCCAAATGTGGAGGGTATTCTATTTTTGGAAATAGAACAGATAGAGATAGAAAGAAAGACTGTCAAAGATGATATAGATTTATTAGCAGATCAATTGGTGAACCCAGAGGGCTCATCCACAATAGCAGATAGGGATCCTGAAGAAAAATGTAATGAGGAAGTAGACCAAATTATAAAGTGCCTAGGAGAATCCCTTGTAGAGGATCTTATGAAAATGTTCATGGATGAAATTTTTGATATGGAGGAACTAAATTACCAGAGAGAAACATTAATTAGATATATCAGCAATGCAACTTAAGTTCAGGCAGAGAAGGAGAATAATGAAACAATACAACTATTAAAAACCCCTGATCAAAGTGGTGATAGGCTCCTAGGAGACTATGACATAAACGCAAAGGATAAAGGTGAAGACAAACAGAGTCCAAAAAAGGACCCTATTTCTATTCAAAATGAAGGCTCAAGTAATGAGGGAACCAATAAAGAGGTTCCCTGTTGCAATATAAATGATACTGAATCACTGCACAAGGGGAAGGAACCAGAAACAACAATCCCGATAGAAATAGAATCCCTTAATGTGATAATACCAAAGAATCCAGATGAGGTAATTGAGATCTATGGTAAAGAGATTATAGATAACAATGAGATCAATATACAAATAGAACCAGAACAAGTGAGTGCAGGGCAGCAGGACAAGATCATCAGTATAGCGGGAAACATGTCAATGGTTAAAGATTCCATAGAAGGCATCTTTGGCATAACTAATGAAAATAGACATTTGGGAATAGAAATGAATAGAGGATGCCTTAGTACACCAAATATTAATAGAATCAAAAAGAAAAGAGGGAGAAAATTAGCTATTGAACTCAGAACCATAGATGGAAATTCAGGTAATCAAAAGAAATTAGCCGATATTCTGAACACAGGGAAGGGGAAGTGCCTTCCCCATGAACAATGAAAGTCACTACATGGAATATTAGGGGACTAAACACCCCTAATAAGCATAGATTAATTAAAAGATACCTTAAAAATTTTGACTCCAAAATTATTTTATTACAGGAAACTAAACTTAATAAAGTTGAAAGCTCCAAGTTCAGCAAAAAATCAGGCATATGGAAAGCAGAGTACGCGACCTCAATAGGTACTTCCGGAGGGTTAGCAGTATTATGGGATCCTAGGAAGTTAGCAGCCACACCTTTATCCCATAATAGTAACTGGTTGGCTCTAGAAATTAAAAGTCTAAAGTCTAATTTAAAATTCAACTTAATTAACATATATGGCCCCATACCTAATGAGGATAAGAGGAGAGTCTGGCAGGAAATCCACCTCTTTTTATCCGTAAATTCAAAATCCATCTTCTTTATTGGAGGGGATTTTAATGCTATTTTAGATACAGAAGAGAAATATGGGGGTTCTCAATATATATCACAAGCTCATAAGGATTTCAGTAAATGGGCATCGGACAATAATCTAATTAGCATAAACACAAACAATGGCATTTACACTTGGAACAATAGAAGAGCAGGTTTTAGCCATATAGCAGAAAAATTAGATAGATTCTTCATTAAGATGAATGATGGAATCTGTAACTTATTGTATAGTGTGGAGATTCTGCCTAAGGCAGGATCAGATCATTTTTTGGTTAGGCTCACTATTATAGAGGATTCCAAACCAGCTAGCAGTCCTTTCAAATTTGAGTTTATGTGGTTCCAAAACCCAGAGTTTATAAATCTCTTGGAGGAATGGTGGAAACAAATTTCAATAAAAGGATCTAAAATGTATTGTTTAACAGCAAAATTAAAAATTATTAAACGTAAAGCATTAGAATGGAATAAGAACAATTTTAATAATATCTTCGAAGAAAAGGATTAGTTGGAGCAAGAAATAGCTGACCTCAACAATTTAGTTATAGAACAAGGTATGGATGAACTAAGTTATCATAGAGAAAAGGAATTAATGGCTAAGTACAATGATATTCTTCTTAAAGAATAAATTTTTTGGAGACAAAAATCTAGGGAGTCTTGGTTAAAAGGAGACAACAATACAAAAAAATTTCATAACACCACTAAGTGTAATAGAAGCATCAACAGAATAGCTAAAATTAAGTCCAGTGATGGGCTTATAAATGAGGACCCTAAGCAGATATCGAGTGTGATTACGAACTTCTATCATACCATTCTCAATGGTGCAGAAGCATCTGACCTTTCAACACAAAATGAAATGCTTAAAGCCATTCCTAAACCGATTACGGAGCTCGATAATAAAATGTTAAATAATAAGTTATCCCTCGAAGAAGTCAAAGTGGTAGTATTCCAACTTCACCCGAATAAAGCGCCAAGTCCGGATGGTTTTCAAGAAGGTTTTTTGCAGAAGTGTTGGCATTTTATTAGGGAAGAGGTATGGCAAGTAGTGGAAGCTACCAGGAATGCGGGGTCCCTGCTAAGTGAAATCAATAACACCTTTTTTGCTTTAATCCCAAAGAAAAATGAAAGTGTGGATCCTAGGGATTTCAGGCCAATATCCCTCTGTAACACAATATACAAGATCCTCTCTAAATGCTTAGCAAATAGACTTAAAACACTGTTGCCCAATATAATTTTTGAAGAACAGACATGTTTTGTAGCAAATAGATCGATCTTGGATGGAATAATTATAGCACAAGAATTAGGCCATACTGCTCAAATGACAAAAGTACCAAGTATGTTTATGAAAATAGACATTCAAAAAGCATATGACAAAGTAGAATGGAGATTCCTTTGCAAATGCATGGAAGCTTTCGGTTTCTCTAAGCAATGGGTCAATCTTATTTTTAATTGTATTTCAACCCCTAAGATATTGGTTCTAATTAATGGCACTCCGGAAGGCTTCTTTAGTATCTCAAGAGGCATTAGGCAAGGGGACCCAATGTCCCCCTTTCTATATGTAATCATGGTAGAAGCTTTGGGAAGATCTATAACAAAGAGACATTTGGAAGGAAAGATCTCAGGTCTATAGGTCGCTAAAAACATTCCAAATATCACACACCAACAGTTTGCAGATGATATGATTCTACCTGGTCAAGCCAACTGTCAAGAAGCTAAAGCATTTAAAGATATCCTAACTATTTACATGAAAGCCTCAGGGCAGCGGGTTAACCCCACTAAATCAGAAATTTTCTTCATTAATACCTCACCGAGAGTAGAAAGAGAGATTTGTAAGTTGATGGGTTATAAAATTGGCAAGTTTCTATGTAAGTAATTGGGCATTGACCTGGATAAAGGTCTCCTATCTTCCAAACTTTGGCAACAAGTGATTACCAAAGTCCAAAATAAGAAGAGCTTATGGAAAGGAAGATGGCTAACAAAGGCAGGTAGGACAACTATGATCAAGTCGGTCCTTTCAGCCATACCCACGTACCAAATGTCAATTCTCCCTTTACCAATAAATATTAAAAAGAACCTAGATAAAATGTTTAGAGAATTTTATTGGCAAGGCCCATCAGAAGACAAAAAACTTGCCCTAATAAAATGGGATACCTTATGTAAACCTATTTCTAAGGGAGGCCTCGGCATTAAAAACCTTCTATGGCAAAACCAAGCCCTGGGAGCTAAACTTATATGGAGAATGTATAAGGAACCTAGATGTAAATGGGTGTCGATATTATTATAGAAATACATTCTTGATGCGGATCCCATCAACATCTTCAGGTCCTCCACACATGTCAAAGGATCCAGGATATGGAATTTCATCAAAGAATGCAGAGGAATTATTAATAACTATTTATCGTGGGATGTAGGTGTAGGGGATCAAGTTCTTTTTTGGGAGGATTCGTGGGCAGGTCTCACTCCCCTTAGCAATTTGGGTTTTTCCATGGAGTTTATGGAAGAATGTACAAGATTCAAAGGCGTCTTTCTCAAGGATTATATATGTAAGAAATAGAGTAATAAATGGAGCAATTTAGAAGAAATTGACTCTGTATGGCAGGAGAAGCATAAATTTATGTCAATAATGGAAAAGAGAGAAGTTGTACTTAAAAATAGATTAGACAGACTGATTTGGGCAGGATCAAAGAATGGTAATTATTCTGTAAAGGAGGGCTACAATACCATTATCCGAGAACAGAAGATGGATCATATAGATATCCCTCTGAACCTTTGCTGGAATAAATCTGGCCTCCCAAAAGCGGGTATGTTTCTATGGGCTGCCTTGCAAAATAAAATTTTGACAGCAGACAGATTTAAGAAATTGGGTTTTGAAGGGCCATCCAGATGCCCCATGTGTGAGAGTCAATCCGAGGATGTTAATCACATCCTCCTCAACTGCCCATATGCCCAAAACTGCTGGAATTGGCTTCATCAATGTTTAGGCTGGAAGTCTACTCTCCACGTTGATCTATTAAGTAACCTTAAAGCATGGCCATCACTTTATAAAGATAATCTATATAAGGATATATGGACCATCTCCTCGACAATAGTTGCCTAGGAATTATGGAAAGAAAGAAATAGGAGGATTTTCATAAGTAAAAAATTACCATGGAGTTCAATCACAAATAAAATAGAAGCATCAATAGTAGAAAATATCAATAGTAATCTCAGAAACAAGCTAAGCTATGAAGAGGCATTCAAGAATTGGGATAACAAAATCAGAGAAAAATGGCCAAAATTAGATATTCCTCCCCTATATGGCAAAGGGGGACCCAAAGTGAAGGCTGACCGAGTTTCTTGCAAATGGATCCCTCCGAGAGAGGGATGGTATAAACTTAACTTTGACGGAGCTTCTAGAGGCAACCCCGGGGTAGCAGGTATTGGGGGGATTATTCGCAATTGGAAGTCAGAAGCCATTGCTAAGTTCTCCAGTCCCATAAATCCTTCCATGAATAACATGGCGGAATGCATAGCGGCCTTAGAAGGTTTAAAATTGTGTAGGAGGATCAACTTATCCAAAGTAGTTATCGAAGGAGATTCGCAAATTATCATCAATGCCATTCGAAACAAGAAAACTCCCAATTGGTCCCTTAACTCGAAAATAGAAGAGATTAACCAAGTTATCGAGGGGATCCCGAAGTATGAAATAAGACACACATATAGAGAGGGTAATACAGAGGCAGATAAACTAGCCAATCTAGGAGCCAACGGAGTTACAATTATGGATCGGTATATCTAAAAATCTACATAGGCTTATATTCTAACAAACTTTTTTGGTTTTAACACAGATGCAGTAACATTCCAATTAATATGAATTTCTACTAAATAATAGGTTTGTAGTAGTTATAGGGGGATTAGTACAAATTATAGGAGGTCATTTAGCCCAAAGACATTAAATTTGGCTATAGGTAGATACTAGTATTAGTGGCCTTGCTTGAAGAGCCCCAAGCAACTAAAAATTATTACCTGTAAAACTCAGCTAAGAAAGGAGGATAGGGATGGGCCGGGGTATTAGAGTAAGGGATGTAGGTACCTAAAAACTTGGTTTATATTCTGTACATAGTACACCTTTTTATTCAGAGGTGTGCATCAGGTATTGAGTGTTTGCAGAGCCTTTTTTACAGGTAGCATAATAAATAGCAGAGCACTTGCAAATATAAT